>JAKSZT010053824.1:99379-146819 GCA_026826555.1 Tolypeutes matacus | reverse complement strand
TAAAAGCCTTCCCTCTGAGATCGGGAAAAAGACAAGGATGCCCACTATCACCACTCCTATTTAACATTGTCTTAGAAGTACTTGCATGAGCACTGAGACAAGAAAAGGACATAAAAGTCATCCAGATTGGAAAAGAAGAAGTAAAAATTTCATTATTTGCAGATGACATGATCCTATACATAGAAAGCCCTGAGAAATCAACAACAAGGCTTCTAGAACTTATAAAGGAGTTCAGTAATGTTGCAGGCTATAAGATCAATGCTCAAAAATCAGTAGCATTTCTGTACACCAATAACCAGCAAACTGAGGAGGAAATCAGGAAAAAAATACCATTTACAATAGTAAACAAAAGAATCAAATACCTAGGAATAAATCTAACTAAACATGTAAAGGACTTATATACAGAAAACTACACAACACTGTTAAAGGAAATCAAAGAAGAGTTAAATAAATGGAAAAATATTCCGTGTTCATGGATGGGAAGACTAAACATCATCAAGATGTCTATCTTACCCAAACTAATCTACAGATTTAATGCAATCCCAATAAAAGTCAACAATATATTTTTTAAGGAACTGGAAAATCTAACCACAAAATATATTTGGAGAGGCAAGAGGCCCCGAATTGCCAAAGATATATTGAAAAAGAAAAATGAAGTAGGAGGTATCACATTACCTGACTTTAAAACATACTACAGGGAAGCGGCTGTGGCTCAATCAGTAGGGCTCCCGTTTACCATATGGGAGGCCCAGGGTTTGGTTCCCGGGGCCTCCTGGTGAAGGCAAGCCCGCCCGCACGGCGTGGTTAGCTGCCCCAGTGAGCACAAGCAGCAAGGGGGGGAATAAATGAATAAATAAATAAAATCTTAATAAAAAAATAAATAAATAAATAAAACATACTACAAAGCTACAGTGATCAAAACTGCGTGGTATTGGCACAAGGATAGACCTACTGACCAATGGAACCGGATTGGAGATTTCTAATATAGATCCTCGCATATACAATCATATGATGTTTGACAAGGCCACGAAACCCACTCAGTTTGGAGAGAGTGGCCTCTTAACAAGTGGTGTTTGGAGAACTGGATATCCATATCCAAAAGAATGATAGAAGAATACCATCTCACACCTTATACAAAAATCAACTCAAGATGGATCAAAGATCTAAATATAAGAGCAAAAACCATAAAAACCTTGGAAGATAATGTAGGGAAGCATCTACAGGACCTTTTAATAGGAAATGGTTTCATGAAATTCACAGCCAAAGCATGAGCAGCAAGAGAAAAAATTGATAAATGGGATCTCCTCAAAATTAAAAACTTCTGCAACTCTAAGGATGTTATTAAGAAAATAAAAAGGCAACCTACACAATGGGAAAAAATATTCGGCAACCATATATCTGATAGGAGCCTAATATCCTGCAAATATAAAGAAATTCTTCACCTCGAAAATAAAAGGACAAACAACCCATATAAAAAATGGGCAAGTGACCTGAAAAAACACTTCTCCAAGGAAGAAATACAAATGGCTAAAAAGCACATGAAAAAATGCTCAACATCACTTGCTATCAGGGAAATGCAAATCAAAACTACAATGAGATACCATCTTACACCCATCAGAATGGCAGCTATTAAAAAAACAGGAGACACTAAATGTTGGAGAGGATGTGGAGGAATAGGAACTCTCATCCACTGCTGGTGGGACTGCGGTATGGTCCAGCCACTGTGGAGGACAGTTTGGCAGTTCCTCAGAAAACTAGCAATAGATCTTCTGTATGATCCAGCAATTCCACTGCTTGGTATATACCCAGAACAACTGAAAACAAAAATACAAAGAGATATATGCACAGCAATGTTCATAGCAGCATTGTTCACCATTGTCAAAAGTTGCAATCAGCCCCGGTGCCCATCAACAGACGAATGGATAAGCAAAATGTGGTACATACATACAATGGAATATTACTCAGCTGTAAGAAGGAACAAAGTGCTAACACATAGAATAACGTGGATGAATCTTGAAGACCTTATGTTGAATGAAGCAAGCCAGGCACTGAAGGATGAACAGTATATGAACTCACGGATCTGAACTGAGGAAAGTGAGCAGTCTGTGAGAACCATTGTCTGAAAGATAGGTTAACAAAGGAGAGTAAGAGAAGAGCAGGCTTTGAGCCATCACCCATATGGACATAATCTATGGTAAAGGGATAGAGTGTGTTTGCATGTTGGGGGATGGGGCAGATGAGTGGTGGTATTCCTGGGTTTGGTGGTTTAGCACTGGGGGGCGGGTGGTTTAGGAAGAGCTGGTTCAAATCCCCAGGGCATGTAAATGTGAATCTTGACATTCCCTGGGTTGGGAGAGGGAGGTACATGGGCACTGGGGGGCTGGGGAGAAGGGATCAGTCAAGATCTAATGGGTTGTTTGGTGGTCATGGGGAAGGTATTTCATTACCTTACAGTAATGGACACAGGACATGGTAAATATCATCAAAATTATTAAACTGTATCATCTAAATTGTAAACTATAATGTAAATCACTGACAATGTTTAGTTGCTATATTTTGCTATCTGCATAACAGTTATATCAAAGCTAACAACCAAAAAAAAAGGGGGGGGAGTTAATATGGGGTGGGGAAGGGGGGTGGTTTGGTATCTGGGAGTCTCTGGGACTCCTTGTGTGACTTTGCTGTGACCTAAAACTTCTTTGAAAATTAAATGAAAAATTGGGAGACAATGGGGATTGAGAGGAGGAAGGTGTCATGGCACACCAGACATCTGATAACATAGTGATAAATGGAAGGAAAAAAGGGAAAAGAGAAAAGAGAAAGGAAAAAAATGAATATATATATATTAAAGACATTTCCTTTGCTTTTTTGCCCATTTTTGAATGTCCCAATCCACTAATTATATTTTATTTTGTTTTGTTCTTTGTTTGATTATTTGTGTTTTTTTTTTCCTTCTCTCTTTTTTTTTTTTCCATGGGTTTCCTTATGTTTGTCTCTTGCATGTAAGCTTATCACACTTGTTTCTTTTTCCTGGTAAGTGTATTTGATTATTTTATGGACTAAATGTTCATGGAGGATTTGGATCACAGAAGGTTTACAGTGGGTACTGTGGGGGATTATTGGTGGTGGGTATCTGGGGGGGAGTTCGTGGGGATTGGTTCATCCGAATATACATGAAAGATATACAAAATCATTCAAAGGTTCGGGGGATGGGGCATGGTCACGATGGGTGAAAAATCACACAATAAATGAGGGAATCTGAATTCCTAGCCTGGAGAGCTCTGCCACAGTCTCCAAGGGAGCACCAATAGTTCTCTGAGTGTAGGGACAGTGCCTGTCAAAATAGGATGACCCACTGATGTGTTTTTTTTTATTGATGACTACCCTTGTGAGTCTTTGCTCTTGTAAATGAGACTTAGCCTGCATTTGTGGGGTGCCTAAGGGTTGCCACCTGAGAGCCTCCTTGTGCTCAAATGTGGCCTCTCTCTAAGCCAAACTCAGGATATGATTGCATTACCTTCCCCCCAACGTGGGACATGACTCCCAGGGATGAGCCTCCCTGGCAACGAGGGATTAATACCAAGTGCCAACTGGCAACACAACTGGAAAAAGACCTTTAATAAAAGGGAGAAAGAGTAAAGACAAATGAGTTCAAGTGGCTAAGAGACTTCAAAGAGAATCGGGAGGTCATCCCAGAGGTAACTCTTACACACACCTCAGAAGGAGCTCATAGAACATCTAAGTGCCTATCACCCCACTCATTGGGGTTCCTGAGAGCTCCAGAGACACCCTGGTCCTATATAAGGGGGGATAGCCCCAGAGACTGATGCCTTATCAGTGGGTTCTATTTTGGAATCTGTGCTCCTAAGAGTGACAGAATTAGACTCAAATAAGTCCTCCCTGCACATGGTTCACCAGTACCTTTTATTCAAACCTATATGTGATGCTGGAGATTTTAGGTATACTTCCAGAGACTGGAGCCTCCCACCTACCTATGTGCCAGGTGTGCATGAAATCTCGGTGGAGCTGCAACTCCTACCCTACAGCTCAATGGGCTCATCCAAGTCACCTGGTGAGGAGACAACGATGGGCATTGGCCATCCCAGTGAATGGAGAGGGCCTGCATCTGCAGGCAGGATCATCCCACCCACCATATCCATGGGATATAAGCCCTCTCTCACTTGGAGTTGGTGTGAACATCACCATCCCAGTCCCCTCAGGATTGGGGAAGAACTATGGACTAGAGTGGACTTGATGGTATTCTCTTGTTCACATATGGTTATTCTAGCAATGCAAGAAATTATAACAATGAGGTGGAGCCAGTGGCCACGTGACACTTTTGGCGTAGGGAGGGGATGAGCAGTTGAAATACAGGGGCCGCTTTGGGAGTTGCAGGTAATCCTGAGTACTGTTGTGGCAATGGATGTAGGCCATTTTAAATCAGCACACACCACTCAGATCTGAGTGGGAGAGAGTGTGGTCTACAGTGTGAACTGTGGTCTATGGTTGGTGGCAAGGCTCCAGGATGTGTAAGTTCATTGAGGGTGGTGGGCCACACTGTGGGAGATGTTTGTGTGGAATGTGGTGGGAGGTTTGGGAGGTGGGCAACATGGGATTCCCAGTGGGTTCCGTTTAATATTTTGGGTAATCTAAGCACCTCTTAAAATATATGTATATATATATATAAATAACATTTTTGTAAGCAAATACACATATATGCATATATATTCATATAAAAAAAACAGTAAAAAAATAGGGAAAAAAAACAAAAAAAATCCCTTTTTAAAAAAGTTATACATTTTTCCTTTTATCACTGTATTTTTGCATGTCCAGTGTACCATGTCGCATTCCTCCTCTCATTCCCAGGTGTCTCCCGAAATCTCATTTAATTTTCAAAGAAGTTTTAGGTCACAGCAAAGTCACACATGGAATACTAGAGACTCCCACATACTCAAGTTCCCTCCCACTTCCCCAACCCATATTAAAATCTTTTTTAGAAATGGATGTTAGCATTGTTATAACTGTTTTGCAGATAGTAAAATATAGCAACTAAACATTGTCAGTGGTTTACAGTATAGTTTACAATTGAGATGGTACAGTTTAATAATTTTTTATGATATTTGCCATGTCCTGTGTCCATTACTGTTAGGTAATGAAAAACTTTTTCCATGACCACTAAATACCTCATTTGATCTTAACTGTTCCTTCCTCCCCATCCCCCCTGGTGTCTATGACACTCTCCTGTCTTGACTGATGGAATGACATGATTCATAGATACATGCCCTGGGTATTTCAAACGGCCCTTCCTAATCTAAACATCTGTCAACCCTGCACCCCCAAACTAATAATATCACTACCCATCTCTCCTATCCTTCAAGATGCATCTGTACTCTATTCCTTTACCATAGTTTATGTCCATATGGTGATGCCTCACAGCCTACTCTTCTCTTTCTCTCACTTTTTAGCCTATCTTTCAGACAATGGTTCTCAGACACTGCTCACTTTCCTCAGTTCAAATCAGTGAGGTTATATAATGTTCATCCTTCAATGCTTGGCTTTCTTCACTTAACATAAGGTCTTCAAGTTTCATCCACGTTATTCTCTGTGTTAGCAGTTTATTCCCTCTTACAGCTGAGTAATATTCCATTGTATGTATATAACACGTTTTGCTTATCCATTCATCTGTTGATGGGCACCAGGGCTGATTCCAAGTTTTCGCAAGCTGAAAAATGCCATTATGAACATTGGTGTGCATATATCTTCTCGTGTCTTTGCTTTCAGGTCTTCTGGGTATTTACCCACCAGTGGAATTGCTGGATCATATGGAAGATCTATTGTTACTTTTCTGAGGAACCACCAAACTGTCTTCCACAGTGGCTAGACCATTCTACAATCCCACCAGCAGTGGATGAGTTTTCCTATTCTTCCACATCCTCTCCAACACTTAGAGTCTGCTGTTTTTTTTTTTTAGTTGCCATACTGATGGGTTTAAATGGCATCTCATTTCAGTTTTGGTTTACATTTCCCTGATAGCAAGCGATATCAATCATTTTTTCATGTGTTTTTTAGCCCTTGGTATTCCTTCCTTGGGGAAGTGTCTTTTCAGGTCACTTGCCCATTTTTTTAAATGGGTTGTTTGTTTTTTATTTTCAAGGTATGGGATTTTTTTAATATATGCAGGATATTAGGCTCTTATCAGATATATGGTTGCCAAATATTTTCTCCCATTGGGTAGGCTGCCTTTTTATTTTCTTAATAACATCCTTTGAGGTGCAGAAGTCTTTAATTTTGACAAGATCCCATTTAACTATTTTTTTGTCTTGCTCCTCGTGCTTTGGCTGTGAAGTTCCTGAAACCATTCCCTATTACAAGGTCCTGTAGATGCTTTCCTACATTATCATCCAAGGTCGTTATGGTTTAGCCTCTTATATTTAGATCTTTGATCCATCTTGAGTTTATTTCTGTATAAGGTGTGAGATGGTATTCTTCTCTCATTCTTTTGGATGTGAATATCCAGTTCTTCAAGCACCAATGTTAAAGAGGCCATTCTTCCTCAACTGAGTGGGCTTGGTAGCCTTGTCGAATATCAGATGACTGTATATGCAAGCGTCTATATCAGAACTCTCAATTCGAATCCAATTGTAAGTAGGTCAATCCTTGTGCCAATACCATGCAATATTGATCACTGTAGTTTTGTAATATATTTTATAGTCTGGTAATGTGATACTTCCAATTTCACTTTTCTTTTTCAAAATGTCTTTGGAAAATCTGGGCCTGTTGCCTTTCAAAATATATTTTGTGGTTAGTTTTTCCAGTTCCTTAAAAAATATAGTGTTGAATTTTATTGGGATTGCTTTAAAACTGTAGAGTAGTTTGGGTAGGATAGACATCTTGATGATGTTTAGATTTCCTATCCATGAACAGGGAATATTTTTCCATTTATTTAAGTCTTCTTTGATTTCCTTTAACAGTGTTGTGTAGTTTTCTGTATATAAGTCCGGTACATCTTAATTAAATTTATTCCTAGGTATTTGATTCTTTTAGTTAGTATTGTAAATGGCATTTTTTTTTCTTTTTTTCCTCCTCTGATTCCTCATTATTGTTGTACAGAAGTGCTACTGATTTGGGGGCATTGATCATATAGCCTGCAACATTACTGAACTCCTTTATAAGTTTCAGAACCTTTGTTGTAGCTTTCTCTGGTCTTTCTATGTATAGGGTCATGTCTTCTGCAAATAATGAAATTTTTACTTTTTCTTTTCCAATCTGGATGCCTTTTATATCCTTTTCTTGACCCAGTGCTTGAGCAAGTACTTCTAAGACAATGTTAAATAAGTTTGGTGATAGTTGACATCCTTGTCTTTTTCCCAAACTCAGAGGCAAGGCTTTTAGGATTTCACCATTGAAGATGAGTTAGCTTTGGGTTTTTCATATATAGACTTTATCATATTCAGAAAATTTCCTTCTATTCCTATCTGTTGCAGTGTTTTTATCAGGAAGGAGTTCTGTATTTTGTCGAATGCTTTTTCTGCATCTATAGAGGTGATCATGTGTTTTTTTTGCTTTCACTTTGTTTATGTGGTGTATTACATTGATTGACTTTCTTATATTGAACCATCCTTGCATACCTGAGATGAAACCCACTTGGTCATGGTGTAAAATCCTTTTCATTATTGAATTATTGTTATTGAATTCTATTAGCAAGTATTTTGTTGAGGATTTTAGCATCTAGGTTCATTAGAGAAATTGATCTGTAAATTTCCTTTCTAGTGGTATCTTTGTTTTGTTTTGGTATTAGGGCAATATTGGCATCATAGAATGAGTTAAGCAATGTTCCTTCTATTTCTATTCTTTGGAAGAGCTTAAGTAGAATTGCCATTTGCTCTTTCTGGAATGTTTTGTAGAATTCAGCTGTGAAGCCATCTGGTCCTGGGCTCTTCTTAGTTGGGAGGTTTTTCATGATGGAGTTTATCCCTTTAACGTAGTGCACTGTTGAGTTCATCAATTTCTTCTTTCATCAATGTTGGCTGTTTGTGATTTTCTGGAAAATTGTCCATTTCCTCTGAATTATCATTCTTGCTGGCATATAATTTTTTGAAGTATCCTCTTATGATGCTCTTTATTTCTGTGGGGTCAGTAGTGATATTCCCTTGCTTGTTCCTTATTTTGTGTATTTACATCTGTTCTTTCTTTTTCTTTGTTTGTCTGCCTAAGGGTTTGTCAATTTTATTGATATTCTCAAAGAACCAGGTTTTGGTTTTGTTTATTTTTTTCTAGTGCTTTCTTATTCTCTATTTCATTTAGTTCTACTCTAATCTTTCTTATTTCCTTCATTCTATGTCCTTCACATTTAGTTTGTTGTTGTTTTTCCAATTCCTCCAGGTGTGCAGTTAGGTCTTCAGTTTCAGCTCTTCCTTCTTTTTTAATATAGGTATTTGTGGCTATGAACCTCCATCTAAGGAAAGCTTTTGCTGCATCCCATAGGTTTTGATATGTTGTGTTGTCATTTTCATTAGTTTCAAGGTAGTTAATGGATTCTTTTGAGATTTCCTCATTGACCCACTATTTGTCTAAGAGTGTGTTGTTTAACTTCCATATCCTTGTGCCTAACCTGTTTCTCTGGCCCTTTGTGATTTACAATTTAATTAAATTGTCATCAGTGTAATTACTTTGTATAATCTCAATCTTTCTGAATTCATTGAGTGTTGTTCTGTGGGCTAGCATGTGGTCTGTCTTGGATTATGATCAATGAGCACTCGAGAAGGATGTAAATCCTGATGTATTTGGGTATATTGTTCTGTATATGTCAATTAAGTTCAGGTCCTATAATATATTGTTGAGAGTATTTGTTTCTTTGTTGATTCTCTGTCTAGATGTTCTATCTAATAATGATAATGGTGTAATAAAGTCCCCTGCTATAATTGTAGAGGCATTTATTTCTCCACTTATCTTTTCCAGAGTTTGCCTCATGAATTATGAGGCACCCCGATTAGGTGTGTAAATATGTTTGATTTTTCTCTCTTCTTGAGAGATTACCCCAATTACTCATATATAGGTCCATCTTTGTCTCTTACAATAGTTTTGCATTTAAAGTCTGTCTGATATTAGAATATCTGTTCCTGCCCTTTTATGGCTACTATTACCTTGTGAAATTTTTTTCCAGCCATTTAATTTCAACCCCCTTGAATCCCTGGGTCAAAGGTGGGTTTCTTGTAGACAGCATATAGATGGATCATATTTCTTTATCCATTCTGCCAATCTGTGACTCTTGAGTGGTGAATTTAATCCATTAACATTCAGTGTTATTACTCACAATGTATTTCTTACTTCAGCCATATATTCTTTGATTAATGTATGTCATATGTTGTTTTTTCCTGTTTTTTCTCTTTTTAGTTGTTTTTAAACACTCTTAAATCTTGATTTTTCCTTTCAACTTGTAGAACTTCCTTTAATATTTCTTGAAGTCCCAGTTTCTTATTGACATACTCTCTTAATTTCTATTTATCTGTAAATATTTTGAACTCTCCATTATTTTTGAATGTCAGTTTTGCTGGATACAGAATTCATGGCAGGAGGTGTTTTTCTTTTAGTTCTTTGATGATGTCATAACACTGTCTTCCTTCCTCCATGGTTTCAGAGGAGAAATCAGCACTTAATCTTAATGTGCGCCTCTTCTATGTGGTTGTTCTCTTTTCTTTTGCTGCCTTGAGTATTTTCTCTTTGTCTTGAGCATTGGACATTTTGAGGAGTATATGTCTTGGAGTTGGCCTGTTGGGATTTATACTGTTTGGGGTGCTCTTTGCTTCCTGGATCTGCAGATCCATCTCCATCAATAGGTTTGGGGAATTTTCAGCCATTATTTCTTTCAACACTCCTTCTGTTTCCTTTCCCTTCTCTTCTCCTTCTGGGATGCCCATTATGCATATGTGTGTGTGTATTGTGTTGTCAGTTAAATCCCTGCTGGATTTTTATATTTTTTTGTCTATCTCTTCTACTATCTGTTTGATTTCAGCTGTATTGTCTTCCACCTCACTAATTCTTGCTTCTGCCTGTTCAAATCTGCTGTTATGTGAGTCCAGCCTCCTTTAGATTTCTTTGATTGTGCCATTGATCACCATAATATCTGTTATCTTTTTGTGTATGTTTCCAATTTCTTCTGTAGTTCTCCCCGTGTCTTCTTGATATCCTTAATGTATTCCTTCAATTTATTAAGTTGTTTCATGATATTTGCTTGGGATTCTTTAATTAGTTGTTTGATGTTCTGCATATATTCCTGGTTTTTAGTTTGTTCATTGTAGTGGTCCATGTCTTCCTGTTTCTCAGTGTGGTTTGTAATTTTTTGTTGCCCTCTAGTCATCATTTTATATTACTGTGTTAATTCAGTTGATTAACTTCTCTCTCTCCTCTCGAGTTTTATATAGTTGGTGGCTCTGTGTGTGTTAAGTTTTCTCTTTGAGACTTTTTCTTCCTATTTTGTTTCCTTGCTTCATTCTATGTTACCTTGAAGGCAAAATATTAGTTCCAGAGTAATTAAAAGATGTGAGAAAGGAAGAAGGATAATAGTAATATTGATAAAAGTTATAAAAGAGGCCAAATAGGATTTAGTGAAATGAATATTTAACTTCTATAGAGAGTGTACTGTAACATGAAAAAAGTGGGTACCAAAAATGGTCTGGGGAACCAAATAGTGGAATATACATATAATGATTTAGAAGGCTAGTATGATGAGGCGGGAGAGAACAAGTAAAGAAAAGGCTAAAAGGAAAAAAAACTAATATTACTTAAATAAGATGAAAACAAAATAGATAGAATAGAAATTTGCACCCTTATGTTGAGGGCTAAAGAAAAAGCGTAGTGTATAAGAACCACAACAGAAAGCAGAAGGCAGAGAGATGAAGGAAGTGGAAGAGATAGCTTGGGATACAATATCAATATAGACAGAGAATGGGAAATCACTGAAAAAGAAGAACAGCAAAGAAGAGTTAAGCTAAAAGCACCTAATTTTTAAAAAATTGAAGGAAAATAGAAAGGAGGGAGGAAAGAGGAAAGAAAAGCAGAGACAACAAATAAACAGAGAAAAACCAAACAACCACACCATCAAGCAAACAAAGGATGAAATGTTCCTTCTAGGATCCCTGCAGAACCTCTCAGCCTGCTTGTGTTTTTCAATTTCCCTTCCGGATTCCATCTGCAGGTTTTGAGGCAGATTTTCAGTATTAAACTAAATTAAGAACAGGAATTCATTTTTTAAAGTGACTGCCTCCTTTTTTTTTTTTTTTTTTTTTGACGATATAAGGGACCAAAAAGATGTTCTTTGCTAGATCACCCCCTTCACTGAGGGGACCCTAAATAGGTTCATTGAAAATAATCAAGTCCTTCCCACTTCCTGCCCTCCCCAGTGGAGTGAATCTATGATGCTTGTCAGGGAAGAGTGATAAAATTGACTGACTCTGCTCCTCTGTGGCCAGGCCTCCATGTCAACATACTTCTGGGTAAATCAGGTTTCCTCAGCAGATTCATCTGGCGCTGTTTCAAGCCAGCTTATCTGATCCCCAAAGCTATGAGGAGTTCCAGGCAGCCAAATCCACAGAATTTAATCTCTTCACCTTTTGTGAGAGCCCTCCCTCCCTCAGAGCATGCTTCCTCAAACTGGTAGCATGAGTTGCAATTGCAGGATTCATGGTTGAATCCAGCCAGTTTCCCTGTGGGTGGGGCTCAGCTGTATGTGTTAACCACCACAGGCAGGCTGACAACTCAAGAATAACCACCGATCACTCCACGCCATCAATCTGCCTCCTGCTAGGTGACCCAAGCTTCTCACTCTGTGTGCTGACAGCACCAACCCTTGGGCAGGACTCCGCCCACAATTGGCCATCCCCAGAGAGCTCTTCAGTGAGTATCCTCCTAAACTTATGCTCTCTTGCCTCTCTCCTTTTGCATTTTCTTTTAAGGCACCCAACCATTTATATTTTTTCAGTTTCTTCAACTGATTCTGATGAGGATTCAAGTTTAACAGCCACTGAACTACAGTTGCTTACTTTCTACTTAACTCCAATTTTCTTTGTTATTTCAAATCAGAAATGATCTTTTCATAATTAGATGATACACCTCTAATCTCAAGTATTTTAAGAAGCTAGAGACTTTATTTATATTTTCCATTGTACTCCAATATTTTTCTCATATGTGAAAAGCTATGGGATGAATGAAACTAGAGAATGCATGTATTTACAAACAGAAATGTGTACCCAAAATAATCTGCCAATGCAGATAATTCTGAGGAAGGAGGAATATTGATTGAGGCTAGAGAAGGAATAATACTATTTGCCATAACAAAATTATTTTTATACTATTTGTGTGGATAATTTGGTTACAATTTAAAAGAAATTAAGAAAATTGTACACAATGAAATAATACAAAGTGGTTGACTTGATGATAGTGATTTGTATCTGTAACATTACTGGAGGGGGCACTTCCCCTTATTCTTTGATAATACAGTCACCCATAAAGGAAAACTGCTCTCTCACATGGGCATCCTCGCAATCTGCCTGGACAGGTGGGGGCCAGCCTCAGGAAGAGTGAGCATGGAGCATGAGAAGCATAGACGTGACTGTGTGAAGGTCACACTGCTCTCTACACATGTCTGGTTAGAGGGCTGTTAGACAGATTTCCTGGTCCTTACTCCCCAGTGAGGAACAGATAGAGTGACTCACATCTCTAACTGAGGCTGTGAGTGCTGAGCAGGGCTTTCTCCCTTTGCTCCTTTGCAGATCCAGAACCTATGATGATGGTTTTCATTGGGGCTCTGAAAGTTTCATTCCAAAAAAGGACATTCCCTCTCTGGACTGAGTCACTCTAGCAGGCATTCACTGTGGAGTAAGCCACAGGAAGTTCAGCTTTTCCTGTGGTGCTAACAGCCCTCTAAACAGACACGTGAAGAGAGTAGTGATGCCTTCACATGGTCTCATCCCTGATCCTCATGTTCCGTGCCCACTCATGTTGAAGGAGGCCTCCACCCATTCAGGCAGCTGGGGAGGGGGCCAAGGTGGGTGACCACTTTTCCTTTATAGGTGGCTATATTTGCAAATGGTGAGGGGAAGTGTCCCCACAGAAATGTTGCAGATACAAATCAATAAATTTAAATGAACCACTATGTATGATTTCCTTGTGTACTATTTTCATAATTTCTTTTAAATTATAACCAAATTATCTGTGAAAGAGTATAAAAATAATTTATGTCTGTCATGGCAAACAGCAAACTTCCTTCTCTAGCCTCAACAACCATTCCTCTTCTCTCAGAATTATGTGCATTGGAAGATTCTTTGGGGTACAAATTTCTGTTTGTAAATACATGCATTCTCTAGTTTCATCCATAGATACTATCATATATGAGAAAATTATTGGAGTACAACTTAAGAATATAAATTTTCTAACTTCTTAAAATACATGAGATTAGAAGTATATCATCCAAATATGAGAGGATCATTTCTGTTTTAATATAAGAAGGAAAATTGGAGTTAAGTAGAAAGCAGGCCACTGTAGTTCAGTGGCTGTTAAACGTGAATCCACACCAGAATCAGCTGAAGAAACTGAAATAATATAAAGGGATGGGGTGCCTTAGAATAAAGTGCTACAATAATGGGCTGCATTGTTTTTGAAATGATAATTTTTTAAATACTTACACAGAATGTAATGGACTGAAGAACCAGTGAAAACAACCAAGTCAATCTGAAATAAGTGGAAAGCCCATCTTTACATAAACTAAGAGAAATCTTGAGTTCTGATGCATAAATTAGTGGTAACAAACTGAACACAGATGAGTGTCGAAGAAGATGTGGGAGGAGCAGATCTCAGAACAACCTGCAAGTGCACTTTTCCAGAGGAGAAAAACATCCAGAATTGCACCGTCAAAGCCACTTCCTTAAAAGATTGCCAACAAGTTGCACAGACTGGATGTGGACATTCTTTGGACATTCACATTCATTACATTCACAGGGTTCCAATCCAGTATGAATGTTGTAATGTTTAATGAGATGCTGTCTCTGGCTGAAGGCTATTCCACATTCCTTACATATATAGGGTTTCCCTCCACTATGAATTTTCTCATGGTCAGTAAGATTTGATGTGCTAATGAAGGCTTTCCTAGAGTCCTTACAGATATAGGGTTTCTCTCCAGATTGTGTTCTCTCATGTATTAATCAGCCAAAGGGGTGCTAATGTAAAATACCAAAGATGGGTTAGTCTTTACAAAGGGTATTTATTTGGGGTTGAAGTCCACAGATCCTAGGTCATAAAGCATTAAGTTTCTTCTCACTAAAGTTCATTGCCATGTTTTGGAGCAAGACAGCTGCTGACATTTGCCAGGGTTCAGGCTTCTTGTGTTCCTCTCTTCCTGGGGCTGCATTTATCTCTGGGCTTAGCTTTTCTCATTCCTCAAAAAGGTCAGCTGTATGTTATCAGGCAAATGTCTCACTTCTCTTCTTCTGGAGCCTTTTCTAAAATAGAAAAACTGCTTGTCAAAAAAAATCTGCTTCAACTGTCCTTTGCCATGCCTTTTATATTTGATTCCCAAACCCAATAAGGGGTGGGGCTCAATGTCCTGCTGACTTGGCCCAGTCAATGCCACAATGACACCCAGATTAACAGAAGAGTTTACAAGTATGATCAAATTATATTTTTGGAATTCATAATTAAATCAAATTCCCCAACAGTTACATCTGGTGTGTAATGAGGCTTGATTACTGAATGAAAGCTTTCCCACATCCATCTCATTCATAGGGTTTCTATCCAGTACGTATGCTCAGGTGGTTAATGAGGTTTACCTTCTGGTTGAGGGCTTTTCCACATTCATTGCATATAGAGGGTTTTTTTCAAGAATGAATGCTCTGATGTTTAATGAACTATTGTTTTTGGCTGAAGGCTTTTCTGCCTTCTTTACATTCATTTTTTTTTTTTTTTTGTCCACTATGACTTTTTTCTTGTTCTGTGAGATATGATTTGTACCTAAAGGCATTTTTCATATGCCTTACATGCATACGGTTTCTTTGCAGTAGGAAATCTCTTGTATCTGAGATTTCACATTTGAATTAAAGCTTTCCCACATATATATCATTTCTGTTCAGTAAGAATTTTCTGATGAATAAAGAGGTTTTCTGTCAGGTTGAAAACTTTCCCTCATGTATGATATTTCTATCTTTTTTCCTTGTATGAATTTTAAAATGAGGAGTAAAAAAATGCCTGTAAAGTGCAGACTACATTCAGGGCACTCATATGGTTTCTGTCTAGTGTGAGACAGAACCTCACATTCCATGAGGTTTTGTTTCAGATGGAAGCATTCCTATATTCATTACAATACTAATTTTTCTATGAATAATTCATGCTCAATGAGATTTAATGCCTGGCAGAAGGATTTCCAATATTCCCTACCTACACAGGGTTTTACTCCTGCATGGTTTTTTGATGGGACTCTAGAATTACCAAACTCATGAAATCACAAATGGTTTCTCTGAAGGTTTAATTCTCAGGTATCTCATGAGGCTGAATTTCCAAGAAAACTTCAAAATCATTACACTTCAAGGGGAGGACTGCCCTGTGGGGCAAACTGGCAAAACTCATTATTTTCATTCTTTTTTCATAACAGAGTTTCCCTCATGCTTAGGAAAGCATGATGCAAATTCCTTCAAAGTGAAGTTACATTCATTGAAGTTTTATTTTGAGGAAACAATGATTGCAGTTAGAAAAAATGTTTTCCGAACTTTCTTACATCATCTGCATTTATCTTATGTCTAAACTCTTGTGGAAGTGGATATAGCTTCACTCACAAGCCTTTTGTTATGTGGTTTATTCTGATTTTTAATGTCCTATGCTTCTTCATAGTTTGTGAGGTGCAGAAAAAGCAGTGCTTAGGGGGAAATTTATATCATTGAATGCATTCATTAGAAAAGATCCAATATCAGTCATCTAAGCATCCAATTTGGGAAGTACAAAATTATCTCCTTTTTATTTGTTCTATCATTCATGTCTCTTCTTGCTTCAAATGAGCATCACATCCAGATTGGTGACTTCATATCTAGGAAATGGGGAAGTGATACACAACTTGATTTATGATGGAGACAAAACAAAATCCCAATAATCAACCCTGGAACCTTCAGTCTTCTGAAGAACAAGAAAGGTGTAGCTTCCAAAGATGCACGAGTAAGGTGGCCCCAGAACAAAGGCCTAAATGGCAACCCAGGAAATCCTGAATAATTTGTTTTGGACTGACTATTTTTGTTCAATTTTTTCTTCTATTTATTTGGATGAGATGCACTATTTAATATTTTTTAAAGTTTCCTGGGGAAATTATAACACTTTTGCTTAGCTTTTCTAATTTGAAATTATTATTTGTTATTGACTTGCCAAATAATGCATTTTAAAACATTTTATATCCTGCATTAGTTAGCCAAAGAGATGCTTATGCAAAATGCCAGAAATCTGTGGGTCTTTATAAAGGGTCTATATTTGGGTTAGAAGCTTATAGTTACCAGGCCATAAAGCATAACTATCTTCCTTCCCCAAAGTCTATTACTCCATCTTGGAGTAAAAGAGCTGCCGACATTTGCCAGGATTCAGATTTCATGGGTTCCTCTCTTCGCAGGGCTGTGTTTATCTCTGGGCTCAGCACTTCTGTTTCCTCCAGAACATCAGGTGTAGACTATGAGGCTCTCTAAGCTTTGCCTCTCACCACAAGACCAGCTGTGAACTGTCAGGTAATGGCTTGTGTCTTTTCCCCAGGGCCTCTGTCCTTGCTCACCAGAACTTCAACATGAAAAACTACTCTAGCTCTGTCCTTTGCCATGTCTTTTTATGTTTGATACACTGGCCACCAATGGGCTTCCTGACACCCCATCCCCAGGAAAAATCTGTGTGCTCTGGCTTTGTGGATGGAAATAATAGCACACCTTTATAACTCATAGAGTTACACCTGACTTTAGAGCTAAGATTTGGTGGAGAGAGCAAAGTATATTGAATTCATCTTGGGCTCATTCTAGGGGCCACTGCAATGGTGGTTAGCACACCATTTTGCTCAATGATGGCCACACCCAATATACAGCCACTGCATCATAAGTTCCCATTTCTCCCAGACTTAGGAGACCCCTCCTGATCCCTGTGCCCTGGGTTAATGTCCTCATTTGTATCTTTTGTGGACCCCAGAATGAATATTCTTACTAACACATTGCTGTGTGTAAGGCTTTTGTTTGTAGGAAATTTTGGTAAGATTCAGATAAGGGACCTTTTGATTAGACCACTATTTGTTAGATTGCTTTAGTTTAGTTAAGTCCTCTTATTACATTTCAGGCACCAGGACGGACCCCAATCATTGTGTTGAAGCCCTACATACATGGAACACACAAAGAGTGCTGCCATGTTTAGCCTGCCATACGGGAGAGGGTCCCAAGATCTCCTAGAGCTCTGGAGAGACACAGAAAGCCTGAGAGACTGAGGGAGATGCCAGAGGCTGGAGTCATGGAGTAGCTTGAAGCTGAAGATATCCAGGTAAGAGGAGAATGGAGATGTGTGAGCAATTGTGTCTGATGGACCACTGCTGACCTTAGGGATAAAGTGAATTTGGAGAAGGCAGAGAGAGACAAGCAGGCCCAACATTTGTCTTGGCTGGAGTCCAGGAGCAGCAGACCTATGTTAAGACAGCAATTTTGATGATGCCTTGATTTGGACATGTTCACAGCCTCAGTACTGTAAGCTTTAACCCTAATAATTTCCAATAAAACCCAACTTATTTCTGGTATTTTGCTATGGCATGGCTTGGCAAATTCAAACAGCTGGGGACACAGATTTGGAGAGGTGCCCTGATCCCAAATGGCAGTGTGATGCTGCTGCTCAGTGAATTCACCTGTAAACTGTGGGTACCTCCAGACTAGGTGGGAATGAGTATTGGAATGATGGAGGGAGAAGTGCTCTTGGCCAGCAAGGCCTGAAAGACAGGGTAGCAGGCAGGGGAGTCACAGGGTTTTGGGACTAGTCTAAAGTAACAGATGGACCAATATGATGTAACTGCCTAGGGCAGGGGTTGGCCAGTTGGACAAGGGCAGATAAAAGAATGGGTCCTCAGGTTGGGGACAGCTGAGGAGTAGGGCACAAAGATGAGACTTCCTGCTCTTGCTCCTTTTGCTCTTCCCTCCTTCCCTTGGCCTCCAGCTTTGACCCTCTGTAGAGGCTGCTCTTAATTTACCCCTCCTGGGTGTCAGGCGCAGACTCAGGTCTCCTGCTTCCAGTTCTACATTCACTTTCTCCAATATTGGGACAGCTAAACAAAGTTCAATGCCAAGATGAAACCTGTTGGTGTCAGGAAGGAAATGTCAACATTCACATTACAGCATTGGGTACAGCAATAACATCATCAGAATGAGCAACATTAGGCCAATGACCCTAATGAATAGTACAGGAATCTCAGAAAGTCCTGGGACCTAGGGCTGACAAGAATAGAAACGATGTTGTGAGATAGGGCCATGTTTGCAGAAAACCTCAGAGGGTGCAGATGTCAGATATTTCTCAGACTAATTAAATACGAATTTTCAACACATTTTGAACAATGTTGAAAAAGATGCAGACCTCTTCAATTCCAGAAGAGAACGGAGGGTTTGGATGGGAAGAAGCTGATGAACACCTGAAGAAGCTGGAATGTAACACGTGTTCACTGCAGTTCTCCAAGCCAGAGAAGGGGTGTTCTGTTTGGGAATCAAACTCTTAGAGCCCCAATGAAAACCATCATCACAGGTTGTGGATGCACAAAGGAGGACCGGAAGAAAGCACTGTTCAACACTCACAGTCTCAGTTAGTGATGTGAGTCACTCTAGCAGGTCTTCACTGGGGAGGAAGCAGCAGGAAGTCCGTCTTCTACTTTGGTGTTAACAGCCCTCTAACATGACACATGTTGAGAGCTGTTTTGCCTTCACATGATTGTGTCCATGCTCCTCATGCTGCGTGCTCCGTCTTGTTGAGGGAGGCCCCCCTGTCTAGGCAGCTGGCGAGGGGCTGAGGGTATGAGCACTTTTCCTTTGTGGGTGACAATATTTGCAAAGGATGAGGGGAAGTGCCCCCCCAGTAATGTTGCAGATACAAATCAATATCTTCAAATGAACCACTATGAATTATTTCATTGTGTTCTATTTTCATAATTTCTTTTAAATTATAACCAAATTATCCATGCAAAGATTTAAAAATAATTTATATCTGTTAGGGAAAACAGCCAAATTCTTTCTCTAGCCCCAATCTCCATCTTCTTTCCTCAGAATTATCTGCATTGGCAGAGTCTTTGGCACACGAATTTCTTTTTGAAAATACATGCATTCTCTACTTTCATTTTTCCCAAACGCTATTTCATTTGAGAAAAATATTGGAGTACAACTTAAGAACATAAATAAGTTTTCTAACTTCTTAAAATATTTGAGATTTGGAGGATATCATCTAATTATGAAAGGATCCTGTCTGATTTAAAATAACAAAGAAAATTGGAGTAAAGTAAAAAGCAGGTCACTGTAGTTCAGTGGATTTAATCATGAATCCTCATCAGAATGGGGGGAAGAAACTGTAAAAATATCAATGGTTGGTGTGCTTTGTTAGAAAATGCTACAATAATGGGCAGCATTATTTTGAAAAGATAATTTCTTATATGCTAACCAAGATTGTAATGGACTGAAGAACCAGTGAAAACAACCAAGATAATTTGAAATAAGTGGAAAGCCCCATCTTTACATAAACTGAGAAATCTCAAGTTCTGGTGCATAAGTTATTGGTAACAAATTGAAAACAGATGAGTGTGGAAGAAGATGTGGGAATAGCAGATCTCAGAACAAACTACAAGTGCACTTTTCCAAGAGGAGAAAGACATCCTGAATTGCACAGTCACAGCCACTTCCTTTTAAGATTGGCAACAAGTTGCACAGACTGGAGGTGGAGATTCTTTGGAGATTCACATTCATTACATGCACAGAGTTTCTCTCAAGTATGAATGTTGTAATGTTAAATGAGATACTGCATCTGGCTGAAGGCTATTCCACATTCTTTATATATATATATATAGGGTTTTTCTCAGTTTGTCTTCTCTGGTGTGTAATGAGGCTTGATTTCTGAATGAAAGCTTTTCCACATCCATCACATTCATAGGTTTTATCTCCAGTATGTGTTCTAGGATGGTTAATGAGGTTTTCCTTCTGGTTGAAGCCTTTTCCACATTCATTGCATATACAGGATTTTCTCCAGAATGAATACTCTAATGGTTAATGAACAATTGCTTTTGGCTGAAGGCTTTTCTGCTTTCTTTACATTCATTTTGTTTCTGTCCTCTATGAGTTTTTTTTCATGTTCTGTGAGGTATGATTTATACCTAAAGGCTTTTTCACATGCCTTATATGCATATGGTTTCTTTGCACTAGGAAACCTCTTGGACCTGAGATTTGACATTTGAGTTAAAGCTTTCCCACATACTTATCATTTCTCTTCAGTAACAGTTTTCTGATGAATAAAGATGTTTTCTCTTAGGTTGAAACATTTCTCACATATTTAACATTTCTATGCTTGTTCCCCTGTATGTCTTTTAAAGTGAGGAGTAAAAAACGACTGTAAAGAGCAGACTACATTCAGGACACTCATATGGTTTCTCTCTAGTTTGAATTTTCTCATATTCCATGAGGTTTTTTTTCAGATGGAAACATTCCCATGTTTATTACAATACTAATTATTGTATGAATATTTCATATGCAGTGAGATTTAATGCCTGGATGAAAGATTTCCAATATTCCTTACATTCACAGGGTATTACTCCTGCATGTTTCTTTGTTGTGACTCTACCTTTCCCAAATTCAAGAAATCCCAAATGGTTTCTCTGAAGGATTTATTCTTTGGTATCGCATGAGGTTGAATTTCCAAGAAAACTTCACACTCATTAAACTTAAAAGGAAGGAGCACCTTGTGGATCAAACTGGCAAAACACATTGTCTTCATTCTTCTACCTTACATAGATTCCCTCATTCTTAGGTAAGCATGATGCAAATTCCTTCCAAGTTAAGATACATTCATATAAGTTTTATTTTGAGGAAACAATGCTTGCAGTGATAGAACATATATTCCTAACTTCTTACATTCTCTGCCTTCATCTTAAGTCTGTACTCTTGTGGAAGTGGATATAGCTTCACTCACTAGCCTTTTGTTACAAACACATTTCTGTTTGTAAATACATGCATTCTATAGTTTCATCCATCCCACACCTGATCACATATGAGAAGAATTTTGGAGTACAACTTAAGAATATGAATAAATTTTCTAACTTCTTAAAACACTTGAGATTAGAAGTATATCATCGAATTATGAAAGGATCATTTCTGATTTAAAATACTAAGAAAAATTGGAGTGAAGTAGAAAGCAGGATATTGTAATTCTATGTGGAGTGAGACGCTGCCTGGAATGATCCAAAGAAAGTTAGGTACCATTCCACATTCACTCCATGTGGAATGCAGGTAAGTTTATTTTGGATGAAGCTCCTTTTTATACCACAAAGCTGATAATAAAAGTAGGGCGTCCCTCACTAGTGTCTCTGCTTGGTAGGTGAGAGTGCAGCCTTTTTCTGTGTTCCCAGACAATCTTTCTTGGGAATTCAAACAATAACATCTTTGTGGTGTGCTCATTATTCTCTGCCTCTTCCTACTGATGTTTGCAGTATACAGTGTCCTGGGAGACATTTACTAATGTTTCTCTGCCAGCAATCATGCTTTTAAAATGCTTAACCCTTAATGCTCTGCCTCTCACGAACTTTTCCAACAATTCCCCCTTTTTTGTTTTTGGTAAAGGGTGACTGTGCCTGTGTTAGGTATTACCCATCACTGGCCACCAGCCAAGCTCCATGGACAGGGGTTTGAGAGTTAAGGGTTTTAAACAGAATCAAGTTATTGTCATGGCTGGCCTTTTCAGCCCTATTAATGCAGGACAGCAGGGTTTTGTGAATGCCTCCTAATAAAGTTAAGAGTAGCAGAGCACCAATGATCACCACACTGAAGTTAGCAAGTACAGAGATTGATTTCCACCAATGTAGGGGGTTTATTTTTATTTAATCGATCTGTCACTGATTGCCAAAAGTTTCTATCTGGTAGTGTAGTAAGTTGATACTAAGACATGCTCAAAATCTTCTTTTGCAAATCTGTAATTTTTATAGATAAATTTGTGTGATGACTTATTAAGTGATTTTTAATTTTTTCTCATTCATAATGGGAATCATTGCTTGGGAGAGGAGTGATAAAAAAAGCACTTTCATTCCAATCACACTTCAAACCTTGTTTTAAATTTAGATTATATACCTGATCTCCCATTTGTGTAACAGCCATCTCTAAGTCATTAAGCCTATTGTTAATCTGCTCTCAATATATGCCTGACTATGCCATAACCCACTAGCATTTTGATGCCAATTTATAACATATTGTCATGTTTGGATATTCTCATGTAGGGCACTTTCTACCACAGCAGCAGCTGTAATAATACCTATAAGCCCTAATACAGTAGCTATAATTAATCTAATAAACTTTTGATAATTTTCAAATCATGATTTAGAAAGTGCCAAAGAATTTGGTTCTCAGGGGAAAACTGCCAGCAGTGATTCATGCAAATCAGAAGCCATATTCCATGATGCTGATGTCCTACTTGAAACGCAGTAGAGCTGTCTTGTAAAACAGACTTTGATACACAAGTGTAAAGGGCACAAATACTGCAGAAAAATCATGTTTGATTAATGATCACTGTATCCACTATAGAAACAATGGGATCCTGTATACATACTTTAAGAAATTATGTGGATTTTCTTTTTCAACTGGTAATATTGGTTTTATTGCTTTGTCGTTCAAAGATTGGGCTAGTTCCAAAAAATAATTTCCACAAATAATTTTTACTTTTGTTAAGTTTAGTGTCCCATAGATGTTGGATAAATCTTCCTTAATGAGTCCAATTTAGTGACGTATTTATACTTATGATGTCCCCAAGATTCTAAATGATAGCTTTCATTAGTTTTTTTTGTTAAATTACTAATTTTTCAACTTGTGGTTGTGTTTACTTTAGGTTTCGGTATCCCTATGAGGGTCCGATTCTTTACAACTCTATAGGAATTACTAAAGAGCACGACCTCAGATGAAACATGGTATGTATGCCATTTATCACTTTGTACTATGATTTTGGGGCTCTGTACATGGATCAATGGATCCTATGCAGTTAGTTCATTCAAGAAAAGGAAATTTTCAATAAATTTCCCTTCCTCATCAGGTTTTAGAGGAAGCAAGAATCAACAGGCCCAGGAAAATAAAAAGACTGATTAATATAAACAGGGTAGGATTTGTCCCCCCAAGTCAACAATTCTAAAAGAGGTGAATTAGTAATATAAGCCCAATATGTGTAATTATGTGAAAGTGCACTTCTTACTGCTGTTGTTCTCAAGGTAAACATAGCAAGGAATAACTGTGTTAGAGTGACATTCTGCCTTTTAGAAGTTACCTTTTTTTCTGCTTTTTCTGTCAGCTTCATTGGCTTATGTCTAGGTTTCAGACGTCTGGACAGGACCCAAAGCTGGTCTCCTTTATCTTTAATGATAAGAGCAAAACCTCGTCCATATATCCTAACTTAACTTTGGTCTTATCCCATTGATTATTACTTTATGCTTTCAGTAATCTAGTTGTACAATATTTGTTTCTGTATTATTGCCTGATTTTTGCCAGAAATGCTCTTCTGTTGATGTATATGATTCTGATCTTTGGCGGAAAAAAATTATTGTAAATAATGCTTGATATAATTGTTCTCACAAATCACCATTACCACCATTTTTGTTTTTGCAGCATTTATAGAGATTTAACTGTTAATTTTTAATGATAAGTATACATACATTCACAGGCTTACTAAATCAGGGGATACACTGATATACTTGGTGTATTTATGGCTAGAGTCCTGGATAGATACAAGATAAATGTTAATATATATTTAATTTAATAAGCTTATATTGACAATTAGGGTGAGAAACAAATAATATAACTAATTAAAAGATTAATTCAATATTGAACAAAGTTACATAATGACAGATAAATAGAGCAGTTTTATATCTATAATTACCAATATTTAGCTTTTAACTGGAAAGTGTTGAAGTAGCAACTGGTACTAGTATTTTGGTTGACTGCGTTTAGGATTAATGAATTTGATACTACTATAGAGGCCAACTTGTGAGTATTTGGCTAATCCCGAGGAAGGGGCCAGATTCCTCAGGAAAGAAAACAACACTCCCTGGGCAGGAAATTTTAAGGTTTATGCATCAATCCCTGGGAGAGGGGCCAGCTCCTCGAGGGAGGAATACAACACCTGTTGAAATGCACTTTATTTTTTTTTAATTTGTTACAAAACAAATTAAATTTTCATATGCTTACTACTTTAATTTCCAGTATTTTTTCTGAAATGTGAAATGTGTTAACTAGCAAGGCTTTGGTTTGTTGATTAACAAAGATTTCTGCATGATGATTTACTTTTAGGCTTGAACAATACTTTCTAAACCTTTTTTAAAAAAAGATATTTAGTTTCATGACTGTTCAAATTTAAAACAAAAGATTTATATATATACTTAATAAAAGAATTATACGTGTAACAAACAAGTTATTAAATTATTGATATATGCAAAATATTTTATTGAAGTTTTGAATAGTATTTAATTATATTATACATAATTCATAACTATAGTAGATTACACAACAGACACGTAATGAATAAACTTTTATTTCTTAAGCATTTAACATTCTTATTAGCTTGATTAGAATGACATCAATTTTTTTTATTTTGTATAGTTTGAGGCATAGTTAAAAGCAAATTAGTATTTCCTTTTGGACTGTGATGTAATACATTTAATTGTAATTTTAATCCTTGCATTGGTTTTGTTGTTAACATTGTAATTAGAATTGGGGCTGTTGTTTATAGAGGTGAATATAAACTTGGATTATTGTTGGCTATTTTACAGGAAGGGGAATGTGGGCTGGCTTGACTTGTTTAAGAAAATATTAAAGCTTAAGCAAGTTTTAAAACAGAGTGATAGTGACATAACTGGATATTATTTTTTTTTGCAATAAACTAGTAATATTTGGGACCACTGTATGCTGCAGTGGTGTTATTTTATTTTACTAAAATTTACTGTTATGCACTACCCTGTCAGCCTTTAATGGCTGCTTATTCTTGTAGTTAACTAAAAATTATGATTAATAACATTATATTTTATTTACTATTTTATTGAAACATTATTATATTTTCAGGAATTTTATACACTTTTAAAGTATTCATATGAACTTTTTGTTCATACAACTTTAATTGTTATAAAATAGAAAATTTCTTTTAATTATACAAGTTTTAAATACTTCATTTAAATGATATCACATGAACTTAAGTATTTTTAATATTTTACTTGTTTTTTAGGTAAAAGACCAAGATGTTTGTGACAGTTTGAAATAAAAGCTATCTTTCAGGATTTGTCATTGAGAAAGGAGGTTCAAACATTGTGTTCTTTTTAAAAGTGATCAGACCTGTTTCTTCATGGAAATGATAAGGTTAAATACAAGAAGCTGTTTTGATAAAACAGACTTTCTTTATTGCATACTGATTTTTGAGGAGAAAAACTTTGTAAACTTTTACTAAAACAGACTACTGCCTTGAGAAACATTGAGAAAGAATAAAACATTAACATTACATTATTACATTGTTTGCCATTAAAGCTTTTAAATTTTTATAGGTAGACTGCTTAAATTTTACTTAGCTTTAGCCATTAAAGCTTTTAAATTTTTATAGGTAGACTGCTTAAATTTTACTTAGCTTTAGCCCAAAAAATTCCTTTTTCACAAGCCTTTTGCAATTTTATATTTATTCAGGTTTTGTCCCACATTTTACTTTGTTTCAAAAACTAGTTATTTTATCTTAGGATAAAATGACTTTCTTTTCTTTAATAATAAAAGCACATTTTATATACCTTCCATATTAAGTTACCACAATCATTTTGGAAACTACTTCCAAGCAAATTTCTGACAACATATAATTACCATCAACATTAACCAAACTTGTTAGAATAATGAATTAATTTGATTATTTTTATTTTTTAAAACTAATATCCATTTTATTTATTAATATAAGCACTTATTTAATTTCTGGCCATTTGAATAGAGCTCTCATAATAATCTTCATTTATCAATTTAATATTACCATCCAGATGTACAAATTATACACTGACACTGAACAAATGGACAAAAATAAAAAGAATTATGACACACTAACAGAAATATAAAGCTTACTAATTTGATCCATAATTTTCACTCCTTTGATATGGCTGTCTTCAAGACCTCCATCATTTCACATCTTTTATTCTACTATTTTAAGATTTTTTCCTGGAATCTTTGTTACTTGTAATATATAAGCTTGTTCTTTGAAACACTTTTGTTTGTAATCAGCAACCAGCCAGGACAACTTAAACAGCCTAAATACAGTTAAGTGCTAATTTAACAGTTTATACAGATATTTAACTTGTATATTTTGGATTACTACTCTTTAGGAGTACACTTAGGCTCAAAGTTCAGATTACTGCGGTAGGCCTTTTAATTCCTGTTCTTAATTTGAGTATACTCATTGAAGGACTAATAAACTTTACTTCAGCTGAGGAAATATTGCCAGCTGTACCCCTTTTGGTAACTGCCTTAAGTTCTGTTACAGGCTGGAGTGGACTGCTCTGTTGCTGACTAGGTAAATTTGAGCAAGGCTGGGAAATGTGCTCATATTGGTTGTATGAAGTCCTTGAGCAAGGCCCGCTTGGAAGTTCCCCTACTTATTAAAGAGACTACCATTTTTCTGATATTTAGAATGGCATTCCTTGGCACAGAGTAACACTTTTTGACATTTCACACACTTATGACTTGGTATTGATTTATTATTGCTGTGAAATGGAGCTCTTACACTAGTTTTGGTTTGGCAATCTTTTTCCCTTATCACCTGGTTTCCCACATTTAAAGCAATTTAAATTAGTAATCATAGGACTATGTACATTTAGAGCAGCTCCAAGAAGTTTCATGTTATACATATTAGGCCCACTGTTTTGGCATATTTTTGTAATCCTGTAAAGTTCTTCCATTTACCTTGATCAGACATATAGCCTTTTTACAATTACTGTTAGCATAATCAAAAGCCAAGCTTAGAATAAGCATTTCTTAAGATCAGTTGATTACATCTGACCACCTTGCTACAAATTCAGCATAGGGTTCAGTATTTCCTTGAACAATTTTTGAAAATGATTGTGCAGCCTGTCCAGGGGTGGAGATTCATTGCAAGGGATGAACAATTTTTGAAAATGATTGTGCAGCCTGTCCAGGGGTGGAGATTCATTGCAAGGGAGCTAGGTAGCACAATCACACTTGTACAATGGCGTATCATCATGGGAATCCCAGCCCATTGACCTGTTCCTAATATTTGTTCAACAGTAATAGGCACTGGTGGATTTTGCTGTTGATTTTATCATGCTACAATATTAGTTTCATCAGCCCACCAACTTTTAAATTGTAAAAACTCTACTGGATTAAGAACAGCTTGAGTTATCAAATCCAAGTCCCAGAGTATTAATCTGTTTGCTTGTGCTCTACCTTGCACCAATTCTTGAGTATAAGGAGAATTTACACCATATTGAGTGCATGCTTGTTTTAACTCTTTGACAGTGTTGTAGGGAATAGGAGCATGCTCATATTGTACACCTCCTTTGGGATTTTTAGCATCTACTGGAATTTGAGTTACTGTTACTGGAAAAGTAAAAAAAAAAAATTGAACAGACTCTGAATTTCTTTCTCTACCTCCCTGTGTTATACTTTTCATAATTGAAGCAGGTGGTGCTGGCACAAAAACAGAAACTGTTGGAGCACCATCAAATGTAAAAAATGGATCAGTACATACCTTCGGAGGTGCAGACATTGGTTAAAAAGACAATAAATCATCTTTTGGAGCTGACAGCTTAACAAGCACTGGAAAACTTTCATAAACTCTCTTTTTCTTTTTTTTCTTTTTATTAGACATGAGTTAATTTGTTTTTGCCTTCTCATTAACATTCCATATATGTTTCCATTAATATCATCATTAGTTTGTTCTTCTACAGTGTTAGCAATAGCAGTATCCATTTTAATATCTTCAATTTCATCTGACTATAATGGTTCAAGAGCAACAGAATTATGACTATACAAAGACCATACATAACAATGTTTCTGTACAAGAGAAAAGAGTTTTAGTAACTCTAGGGTCATCACAGATACCCCTGTATTCTTTAACAGGGTCTTCAATACTTAGGAATATTCCTCTCACCGAGTTGTCTAATTACCCATTACCCTGACAATCAAGGTTATTTGACTCACCAACAGAATGCAAGGGCCATCCTTCCCATCAGTCCTTGCTTCCACAGCACTGATCCAGAGAAAAGCCTAGTTGTGCCCATTTTTGGTGGCCATCTGAGGTAGACAGTACAGAGAATGATCCAAAGAAAGACTGGGATCAGTTGACCTCACTCCATGTGGAATGCAGGCAACTTTATTTAGGCTGAAGCTGCTTTTTGTACTACAAAGCTGATAACAATATTAGGGCGTACTTCACTAGTTCCTCAGCCTGGTATATGAGAGTGATGCCTGTTTCTCTGTTCCCAGACAATCTTTCTTGTGAATTCAGACAATAACATCCTAGTAGTGTGTTCATTTAAATCTGTCTCAACCCACTGATATCTGCAGTATGCAGAATCTTTGGAGACATTTACTAATGTTTCTCTGACAGCAAGGAAGATTTTTAAATGCTTAACCCTTTATGCTATGGCTCTCAGCATCTTTTCCAAGATCCAAGGAAGAAATACAAAGGACTAAAATGCACATAAATATATGCTCAACATCACTTGCTATCATGGAAATGCAAATCAAAACTACAATGAGATAGCATCATACACCCATCAGAATGGAAGCTGTTAAAAAAACAGCAGACACTAAGTGTTGGAGAGGATGTGGAGGAATAGGAACACTCATCCACTGCTGGTGGGATTGTGGAATGATCCAGCCACTGTGGAGGTCAGTTTGGCAGTTCCTCAGAAAACTGACAATAGACTCCTGTATGATCCTGCAATTCCACTGCTGGGTATATACCCAGAATAACTGAGAGCAAACACACGAACAGATATATGCACTCCAATGTTCATAGAAGCATTGTTCACAATTGACAATAGTTGGAATCAGCCCCGATGCCTGTTTACAGATGAATGGATGAGCAAAAGGTGGTACATACATACAATGGAATATTACTCAGCTGTAAGAAGGAATAAAGTGCTAACACACGGAATAATGTGGATGAATCTTGAAGACCATATGTTGAGTGAAACACGCCAGGCATTGAAGGATGAACAGTATATGACCTCAATGATTTGAACTGAGGAAAGTGAGCAGTCTCTGAGAACCATTGTCTTAAAGATAGGTTAACAAGAGAGAAAAAGGGAAGAGTACGCTGTGAGCCATCACCCATATAGACAAAATCTATGGTAAATGGATAGAGTATAGTTGCATAATGAAGGATAAGAGAGATGGGTAGTAACATTACTGGGTTTGGTGGTACAGGTTTCACAGGTGGGTAGATTAGGAAGGGCCAGTTGGAATACCCATGGCATGTAACTATGAATCTTGTCATTCCATGAGTCAAGACAGGGGAGTGTCATCTGCTCCAGGGGGATGGGTAGGAAGGAACAGTTAAGATCAAATGGGGTATTTAGTGGTCATGGGAAAGGTTTTTCATTATCTTATAGTAATGGACAGAGGACATGGTAAATATCAAAAATTATTAAACTGTACCATCTAAATTTAAACTATAGTGTAAACCACTGACAATGTTTAGTTGCTATGTTTTAATATCTGTATGAGTTATAACAATGTTAACATATATTTTTTAAAAAAGATTTAATATGGGGTGGGGAAGAGGGAGGGAGGTTATGTGGGAGTCTCTAGTATTCCGTGTGTGAATTTGCTGTGACCTAAAATGTCTTTGAAAATTAAATGAAAATTTGGGAGACACTGGGGTATGAGATGGGGAAGCTGTTAAATTACATTAGACATCTGATAATACAGTGATAAAAGGAAAAAAAATATTTTTTTAAAAACAGAATTTTCCCCATTTTTTGAATGCCCCAATCTGCTAATTATATTTTATTTTTAGTTTAGTGTTTTTTTCTTCTGAGTTTCCTTGTACTTATCCATTGAATTTAATCTTATCACTATTATTACTTTGTCCTACTAATTGTATTTGGTTATTATATGGGCTTCATGCCCAAGGAAGGCTTAGATCACAGAAGGGTTACAATAGGGACTGCAGAGGATCATTGGTGGGGAGTGCCTGTGATGGGGGACTCATGGGAGTAAGTTCATCTGAATATACATGAAAGATATATAAAATTTTCAAATGGTCAAGGGATGGGGCATGTTCATAGTGAGTAGACAATCACTAAATAAATTGGGAATCTGAATTTCCAACCTGGAGAATTTTACCAATTTCTCCAAGGGAGCAGCAAGAGGCCCCTCAGTGCAGGAGCAGTGTCTGGCAAAAGAGGATGGCCCACTGATGGGTTCTTCTTATTGATGACTAACTCATGAGTCTTTGCTATTGTAATTGAAACTTAGCCTACTGTAATGGGGTGCCTAGGGGTTGCATCCTGAGAAGCTCTCTTTTGCTCAAATATGGCCTCTCTCTAAGCCAAACTCAGCTTATGAATGCATTACCTTCCCCCCAACATTGGACATGATTCCCAAGGATGAGCCTCCTTGGCAATGAGAAATGAATACCAAGTGCCAACTGGCAACATGATTGGAAAAAGACCTTGAATAAAGGGGGAAAAGGTAAAGAGAAATGGGTTCATGTGGCTAAGAGACTTCAAAGAGAGTCAGGAGGTCATCCCAGAGGTAACTCTTATGCACAACTCACTAGGATTTCATAGAACACAAAAGTGGATATCACCCCACACAGAGGGGCACCTGAGGTGTCTGGAGACACCCAGGTCCTACCTAAGTAGAGTAGCCCCAGAGATTGGTGCCTTATTAGTGGGATCTACTTTGGAATCTGTGCTCCTGAGAGTGACAGAGTTGGACTCAAATAAGCCCTCCCTGCACAAGGTCCATCAGTCCCTTCTATTCAAACCTATATATGATGCTGGAGTTTTCAGGTGTACTCCCAGAGACTGGAGTCTCTGGCCTACCCATGTGCCAGCTGTGCCTGGAAACTTGGGGGAGCTGCAACTCCTACCCTACAGCTCAAAGGACACATCCAAGTCACCTGGAAATGAGACGATGATGGCAATGGCCATCCCAGGGAATGGAGACGGCCTCAAGCTGCAGGCAGGATAATCCCATCCACTGTATCCTTGGGAAATAAGGACTCTCTCACTTGGAAGTGGAGTGGAAATCACCACGCCAGTCCCCTCAGGATTGGGGGAAGAGCAATGGACTAGAGCGGACTTAATGGTATTCTGTTGTAGACATATTGTGATTCAAGGAATGGAAGAAATTATAAGAGTGAGGTGGAGCCAGTGGCTGCTGGACATTTTTGGGGCAGGGAGGGAAAGTGCGTTTGAAATACTGAGTGGTGTTGCGGTGACAGATGTAGGCCATTTTACATCAGCATATAACATGCAGAACTGTGTGGGAGAGAGCGTGGTCCACAAAGTGAACTGTGATCTATGCTTGGTGACAAGGCTCCAGGATGTGTATATCCATTGATGGTGATGTGCCACACTGTTGAAGGATGTTTGGGTAGGATGAAATCGGAGGTGATGAAGGTGGGGAACATGGGAATTGCTTTAATTTCTGTGTAATATTTAGGTAATCTAAGCAACTTTAATATATATATATATATATATATATACCATTTATGTAAGCAAATGCACATATGTGCATATATATTAATATATAACTTTACAAATATTAATATGTATTGTGAAAATTTTGATTTTTACCAACAATTAAAAAAAGAAAGACAATGCTATAATAATGGGCAACATTATTTTTTAAATGGTAAGTTTTTAAATGCTTATCCAGAATAAAATGGATTGAAGAAAGAGTGAAAATGTCCAAGATAATTTTAAATAAGTGGAAAGCCCATCTTTACATAAATTAAGAGAAATAGTGAGCTCTGATGCATAAATTAGTGGTAACAAATTGAACACAGATGAGTGTGGAAAAGATGTGGGAGTAGGAGATCTCAGAACACACTGCAAGTGCACTTTTCAAGAGGAGAAAGACATGCTGAATTGCACAGTCACAACCTCTTCTTTAAAGGATTGGCAACAAGTTGCACAGAGTGGAGGTGGATATACTTTGGTGATTCACATTAATTATATTCACAGGGTTTCTCTCCAATATGAAAGTTGTAATGTTTAATGAGATACTTTCTCTGGCTGAAGGCTATTCCAAATTCCTTACATATATAGGGTTTCCCTACACAAAGAATTTTCTCATGTCAGTGAGATTTGATTTGCTCCTAAAGGCTTTCCTACATTACTTACATATATAGTGTTTCTCTCCAGTTTGTCTTGTCTGTTGTGTAATGAGGTTTGATTTCTGAATGAAAGCTTTCCGACATCCATCACATTCATTGTGTTTCTCTTCAGTATATATTCTTAGATGGTGAATGAGGTTTCCTTCTGGTTGAAGTCATTTCCATATTCATTGCATACATAGGGTTTTTCTCCAGAATGAATGCTCTGATGTTTAATGAAACATTGCTTTTGTCTGAAGGCTTTTGAGCATTTTTTACATTTTTTGGTTTCTCTCCAATATAAGTTTTTTCATGTTCTGTGAGGGATGATTTGTACCTATAGGCTTTTTCACATGCCTTACATGCATAGGGTTTCTTTGTATTAGGAAATCTCTTGTAACTGAGATATGACATTTGAATTAAAGCTTTCCCACATATATATGATTTCTCTTCAGTAAGAATTTTCTGATGAATAAAGAGCTTTCCTGTCAGGTTGAAACCTTTCCCACATGTATTACATTTCTATCTTTGTTCCCTTGTATGGCTTTTAAAATGAGAACTAAAAAATGACTGTAAAGAGCAGCCTACAGTCAGTACACTCTTATGGATTCTCTCTAGTTTGAATTTTCTCATATTCCGTTAGGTTTTGTTTCAGATGGAAGCATTCCCATGTTCATTACAATAGTATCTAATGTATGAATATTTCATGCTCAATGAGATTTAATGCCTGGTGAAGGATTTCCAATATTCCTTACATATACAGGGTTTTACTCCTGAATGTTTATTTGATGTGACTCTAGTCTTCCCAAATTCATGAAATACCAAATGGTTTCTCTGATGGATTAATTCTCAGTTATCTCATGAGGTTGAATTTCCAAGAAAACTTCACACTCATTACAGTTAAATGGGAGGAATACCATGTGGGGTAAACTGGCAAAACTCATTATCTTAATTCTTTATTCCTTACATAGATTCACTCATGCTTAGGTAAGCATGATGCAATTTCCTTCCAAGTGAAGTTACATTCATAGAAGTGTAATATTGAGGAAATAATGCTTGTGGTCACAGAAAAGATTTTCCCAACTTACTTACATTCTCTTCCTTCATCGTAAGTATGTACTGTTGTGGAAGTGGATATAGCTTCACTCACAAGCCTTTTCTTACGTGGTTTTTTCTGCTTCTTAATGTCCTATGCTTCTTCCTAGTTTGTGGGGTGCACCAAAAACAGTGCTTAAAGGGAAATTTATAACATTGAATGCATTCATTAGAAAAGAGGAAATATCCAATATCATTCAACTAAGTGTCCAATTTGGAAAGTGCAATAATATCTCATTTTTATTTGTTCTACCATTCATGGCTCTTCTTGCTTCAAATGAGTATCACATCCAGTCTGGTGACTTCATAACAAGGAAATGGGGAAGTGATATAGTACTTGATTAATGATGGGGACAAAACAACACCTCCTAAATCAACCCTGGAACATTCAGGCTTCTGAAGGATAAGAAAGCTACAGCTTCCAAAGATGCACGAGTAAGGTGGCCCCATAACAAAGGCCAATATGGCAACCCAGGAAATCCTTAACACTTTGTTTTGCACTGACTATTTTTATTCAATTTTCCCTCCTATTTATTTAGATGAGATGTACTATTTAATTTTCTGTAAAGTTTACCGTGGAAATTAAAACACCTTTGCTTGCCTTCCCAAATCTACACTTATTATTTGTTATTGACTTGCCAAATAATGTGTTTTAAAACATTTTATATCCGGTATTAGTCAGACAAAGGGGTGCTGATGCAAATACAAGAAATCTCTTGGACTTTATAAAGTCTATTTATTTGGAGTTGAAACTTCCAGTTACCAGGCCATAAAGCATAAGTTTCTTCCTTAACCAAAGTCTGTTACAAGGCCTTGAAACAAGAGAGCTGCCGACGTTTGCCAGTGTTCAGGGTTATTGGGTTTCTCACTTCCCAGGGCTGCCTTTCTCCCTGCGCTCAGCTCCACTGTTTCCTCCTCAAGGTCAGCTGTAGACTATGAGGCTCTCTAAGCTTTGACTGTCTACACAAGGCCAACTGTGAACTGTCAGGTGAATGGATTGTCTCTTTTCCATGGAGCCTCCTGTCATTGCTAATCAGAACTCCAACATCAAAAACTACTCCAATTCTGTCCATTGCCACTTCTTTTTATATTTGAGACTCCGCCCACCAATGGGCAGGGCTCAAATGCCCTAACAACTGTGGCCCAGTCAATGTCCTAATCAGAACTTAATCATGCCCAGATTAACAGACATCGTCCAATATACATTTTTGGAACTCATAATGATATCAAATTGCTACATATCCATTTTCTGATCTTATGATATATATTATTTTATTGTGTATTGGAACCCTTTATTGATGTCCTAGGCCACAGATATCATTATTAATTTATCAATTCAATAGTTATTTCGGTATATGAATTTAATTAACAGATATTGTTCTTCAATCCATCTTGTATCTTGAACATTCTGAGAATATTTTTTTCTTTCTGAAGAATATTTTTTTACATTTCTTTTAAATTGAGTTGCTGCTAGCAAACTCTATTAGCTTTTTCTCATCTCTAAAAATATTTGTTTCAATTCTTCCTGAAGGATTGAGATGAATTAAATCTCAGGCCCTCTACAATCACCACTGCTATTGAGATCATCCTTAGGGTTGAATTCTCCATTCTGTTATAAATGTAATCAGTTATTTAGAGAAGAAATTAGGGGCTTTCAGTTTTACAGCCTGCTTCCTGCTACCCACCAAGCATAATCTGTGGGCTCTGGTGATGAGAATGATGGCACAACTATCTGAGTTACACACCTGATTCTGGAGCTAAGATTTGGTGGAGAAAGCACAGTATATTTAGTTCTTCTTCGGACCTTTCTGAGACCAGTGCAATGGTGGTCAGCACCCCATTTTGCTCAATGATTGCCACACCCAAAATATAGCCACTGCTTCTTGAGTTCCCATTTTTCCCAGACTTAGGAGACCCGTCCTGCTCCCTATGCCCTGTTAATATCATAATTTGTGTCTTGTGTGGATGCCAGGGAATTATGTTCTTACTAACCTATTGCTGTGTGTGTAAGCCTTTTTTATGTAGGACATTTTGTTTAGATTCCGATAAGGGAAATTTTGATTAGGGCACTTTTTGTTAGAATGTTTTAGTTTAGTTAAGGGCCACTGATTAGTTTTCAGGCACCAAGATGGACCCCAATCATTGTGATGAAGTCCTACATACATGGAACAGAGAAAGAGTGCTGCCATGTTTACCCTGCCATGCTGGAGAGGGCTCCAGTATCTCCTTCAGCTGTGGAGAGACACAGAATACCTGAATGTCTGAGGGAGAGGCCAGGGGCTGGAGACATTGAGCAGTCTGAAGCTAAAGACATAAAGGCCAGAGGAGAAGGGTTAGGTGTGAGCAATTGTGTCTGATGGCCCATTGCTCAGCACAGGGAGAAAGTGTGTTGGGAAGAGACAGCAGAGAGAGACAGGCAGGCACAATATGTTGCCTTGGCAGGATTCTAGCAGCTGCTAACCATTATTAATTTTTGATGATGCCTTGATTTGGACATTTTCACATTTCACATTTTTGGACATTTACATTTATTTTTAAGTGAGTTGGTGCTAGCACACTTTATGAGTTTTTACTCATCTTTGAAAGTGTTTATTTCACTTCCTCCTGAAGGATGCAGATGAATTTAATATCAGACCCTCTAAGATCCCCACTGCTTTTGAGAGCAACCTTAGGATTGAAATTCTCCACTCTGTTGTAGGGTATTAAGTTCTTTCAGGAAGAAATTAGAAGCTTTCATTTGTATACCCTGCTTCCTGCCCCCCATCCACCAGGCAAAATCTGTGTGCTCTGGCTCTGGGAAAAGCAATAATGGCACACTTTTCTGAGTTACACACGTGATTTTGGAGATAAGATTTGGTGGAGAGAGCACAGTATATTGAGTTCTTCTTGGGACCATTCTAGGGACCAGTGCAATGGTGGTCAGCACACCCTTTGGCTCAATGATGGCCACACCCAAAGTACAGCCACTGCTTCATGAGTTACCGTTTCTCCCAGACTTAGGAGACCCCTCCTTAACCCTGTGCCATGGGTTAATCCACTTGTTTGAGGCTTGAGTTAACACAAGAAAGTTTTGTTCTTACTAACCCATTGCTGTGTGTGTAAGCCTTTTGAATGTAGGACATTTGGGTTAAATTCAGATAAAGGACTTTTTGATTAGGTCACTTTTTGTTAGATTGCTTTAGTTTAGTTAAGGTCCTCTGGTTAGATTTCAGGCACCAGGATGGATACCAGTAATTGTGCTGAAATCTTACATATATGGAACACACGGAGAAAAAGTGCAGCAATGTTTATCCTGCCATTTGGGAGAGGTCTCCAGGATCTCCTACATCTGTGTAGAGACACAGAATCCCTGAGAGCCTGAGGGAGAGGCCAGAAGCTGGAGTCATGGAGCAGATTGAAGCTGAAGATATCAAGGCAGAGGAGAAGGGAGAGGTGTGAGCAAATGTGTCTCATGGCACACTGCTTAGCTCTGGGAGAAAGTGTGTTTGGAGGAGAAGACTGAGAGTCAGGCAGGCCCAACATTTTGCCTTGACTGGAGTGCAGCAGTAGCTGACCATTCTTAAGACAGCATTTTTTTTTATTATGGGTAAAAATCAAAATTCTCAAAATACATACAAACATTTGCAAAATGATATATAAATATATATGCATATATGTGTATTTGCTTACAAAAATGTTATATATATATATATATACATATATTTTAAGAGGTGCTTAGATTACCCAAAATATTACACGGAACCCACTGGGATTCCCATGTTGCCCACCTCCCACACCTCCCACCACATCCCACACAAACATCTCCCACAGTGTGGCCCACCACCCTCAATGAACTTACACATCCAGAAGCCTTGCCACCAACCATAGACCACAGTTCACACTGTAGACCACACTCTCTCCCACTCAGTCTTAGGGGTGTGTGCTGATTTAAAATGGCCTACATCCGTTGCCACAACAGTACTCAGGACAACCTCCAACTCCCAAAGAAGCCCTTGGATTTCAACTGCTCATCCCCTCCCTACCCCAAAAGTGTCAAGTGTCCACTGGCTCCACCTCATTGTTATAATTTCTTGCATTGCTAGAATCACCATATGTGAACAAGAGAATACCATCAAGTCCACTCTAGTCCATAGTTCTTCCCCCAATCCAGAGGCGACTGGGATGGTGATGTCCACTCCAACTCCAAGTGAGAGAGGGCTTATATCCCATGGATATGGTGGGTGGGATGATCCTGCCTGAAGATGCAGGCCCTCTCCATTCCCTGGGATGGCTATTGCCCATTGTTGTCTCCTGACAAGGTGACTTGGATGAGTCCATTGAGCTGTAGGGTAGGAGTTGCAGCTCCACCTAGATTTCATGCACACCTGGCACATAGGTAGGCAGGAGGCTCCAGTCTCTGGAAGTATACCTAAAAAACTCCAGCATCACATGTAGGTTTGAATAGAAGGGACTGGTTAACCATGTGCAGGGAGGACTTATTTGAGTCTAATTCTGTCACTCTCAGGAGCACAGATTCCAAAATAGAACCCACTGATAAGGCATCAGTCTCTGGGGCTATCCCCCCTTATATAGGACCAGGGTGTCTCCGGAACTCTCAGGAACCACAATGAGTGGAGTGATAGGCACTTAGATGTTCTATGAGCTCCTACTGAGGTGTGCGTAAGAGTTACCTCTGGGATGACCTCCAGACTCTCTTTGAAGTCTCTTAGCCACTTGAACTCATTTGTTTTTACCATTTCCCCCTTTTATTCAAGGTCTTTTTCCAGTTGTGTTGCCAGTTGGCACTTGGGAAAAGTTTTCAATTAGCAATAATCGTGCCTCGGATAAATCTCATTGGCTACGATACTTCCACTGCACAAAGCTTCCAGTTGGCACTTGGTATTAATCCCACGTTGCCAGGGAGGCTCATCCCCGGGAGTCATGTCCCACGTTGGGAGGAAGGTAATGGAATCATATGTTGAGTTTGGCTTAGAAGGAGGCCACATTTGAGCAACAAGGAGACTCTCAGGTGGCAACCCTTAGGCACCCCACAACTGCAGGCTAAGTCTCATTTACAAGAGCAAAGTCTCAAAAGGGTAGTCATCAATAAAAAAAAAAAAAATCAGTGGATCATTCTATTTTGACAGGCACTGTCCCTACACTCAGAGGACTATTGCTTCTCCCTTGGAGATTGTGGCAGAACTCTCCAGGCTAGGAATTCAGATTCCCTCATTTATTGTGTGATTATCCACCCATCGTGACCATGCCCCATCCCCCGATCCTTTGAATGATTTTGTATATCTTTCATGTATATTCAGATGAATCAATCGCCACGAAACACCCCCAGACACCCCACCCCAATAATCCCCCGCAGTACCCATTGTAACCCTTCTGTGATCCAAATCCTCCATGAACATTTAGTCCATAAAATAATTAAATACACTTACTAGGAAAAAGAAACAAGTGTGATAAGCTTACATGCAAGAGACAAACATAAGGAAACTCAGGGGAAAAAAAAAGAGAGAGAAGGAAAAAAAATAATCAAACAAAGAACAAAACAAAATAAAATATAATTAGTGGATTGGGACATTCAAAAAATGGGCAAAAAAGCAAAGGAAATGCCTTTAAAAAAAAAAATATATATATATATATATATATATTCATTTTTTATTTCTTTCTCTTTTCTCTTCCCTTTTTTCCTTCCATTTATCACTATGTTATCGGATGGCTGGTGTCCCATGACACCTTCCTCCTCTCAATCCCCATTGTCTCCCAATTTTTCATTTAATTTTCAAAGTAGTTTTAGGTCACAGCAAAGTCACACACGGAGTGCCAGAGACTCCCAGATACCAAACCACCCCCCGTTCACCACCCCGTATTAACTCCCCTCCCTTTTTTTTTTGGTTGTTAGCATTGTTATAACTCTTATGCAGATAGCAAAATATAGCAACTAAACATTGTCAGTGATTTACAGTATAGTTTACAATTTAGATGATACAGTTTAATAATTTTGATGATATTTACCATGTCCTGTGTCCATTACTGTAAGGTAATGAAAAACCTTCCCCATGACCACCAAACAACCCATTAGATCTTGACTGTTCCCTTCTCCCCAGCCCCCCAGGGCCCATGATACCCCCATCTCCCAACCCATGGAATGTCAAGATTCACAGTTACATGCCCTGGGGATTTGAACCAGCACTTCCTAATCCACCCACCTCCCATTGCTGTACCACCAAACCCAGGAACACCACCACTCATCTGCCCCATCCCCCAACATGCAACCACACTCTATCCCTTTATCATAGATTATGTCCATATGGAGATGGCTCAAAGCCTGTTCTTCTCTTACTCTCCTTTGTTAACCTATCTTTCAGACAATGGTTCTCAGAGACTGCTCAATTTCCTCACTTCAGATCTGTGAGGTCATATACTATTCATCCTTCAGTGCCTGGCTTGCTTCACTCAACATAAAGTCTTCAAGATTCATCCACGTTATTCCATGTGTTAGCACTTTGTTCCTTCTTACAGCTGAGTAATATTCCATTGTATGTATGTACCACATCAGAGTCAGGCTAAGAAACTGAAAAATATAAACCATTGTTGTGCCATATAAAAAAATGCTACAGGAGAGAGGAAAGTTGGCATTGGTTTAGGAGGATACTCACTGACTAACTCTCTGGAGATGGCCAATATTGGGGGGGTGCCGCACAAGGGTCTGTGCTGTGGGCACACGGACTGAGAAGCTTGGGTTACTTAGCAGGGTGCAGAACAATGGCGTGGAGTTATCGGTGGAGATTCCTGAGTTTTGAGCCTGCCTGTGGTGGTTAACACAGATGGCTGAGCCCCACCCACAAGGACAATGACTGGTTTGAACCATGAATCCTGTAACCATGTCTCAAGCTCCTGGTTTGTGGCAGCATATTCTGAGGAAATGAGGACTCTGATAGAAGGTGAAGAGGATTTTAATTTCTGTGGATTTGGCTGCCTGGATCCCCTCACAGATTCTGGGATCAAATAAGCTGGCTAGAAACAGTGCCAGGATGAGGGTAGATGGGAAATTGCTGAGGAAACCTGAATTACCCAGAAGCCTGCTGACACTGAGACCAGGCCCCACAGGGAACAGAATCAACTTATTTTATCACTTTGCCTGGAGAAGAATCATAGCTTCAAACCCCTGGGGAGGCAAGGAAGTGGGAAGGGCTTGATTAGTATCCACGAGCCCGTTTATGGCCCCCTTGGTGAAGGGGGTGATCTAGCAAAGGAAGTCTTTTGTGTCCTTTATATCAACAACAAAAAAAGAAGACAGTCACGTAAAAAATGAATTCTGGTCCTTAATTGAGTTTAATACCAAAAATCAGCCCCAAAACTTGCAGAGAGGATTCGGAAGGGAAATTAATAAACACAAGGAGGCTGAGAGGATTGGCAAGGACCCTAGAATGAACAGTTCATCCTTAGCTTTGTTTGACTGCTTGCTGGTGTGGTTGCTTGCTTTTTCTCGGCTTATTTGTTGTCTTTTGCTTTTCTTTCTTCTTTCCTTCACCCTTTCTTTATTCCTTCATTTTTTAAAAAAATTAGGTGCTGCTAGCTTATCTCTTATTTGCTGTTCTGCTTCTTCAATTATCTCCCATTCTCTGTCTATATTGATATTGTATCCCAAGCTATCTCTTATCCTTCCTTCATCTCTCTGCCTTCTGCTTTCTGTTGTGGTTCTTAGACACCTTGCTTTTTCATTTGCCCACAAAGGGTTCCAAATTCTATTCTATCTATGTTTTTTACTTCTTATTTTATTAATATTAGTTTTTTCCTTTTGACCTTTCTTTACTCTTTCTCTCCCTCCTCATCATTCTGGCCTTCTAAATCATTATATATATATTCTACTATTTGGTTTCCCAGGCCATTGTAGGTACTCCACTTTTTTTTCCTATGACTGTACACTGCCTATGCAAGTTAAATATTCATTTCACTAAGTCCTATTTGGCCACTCTTGTAACTTTTATCAATATTACTATTATCCTTCTTTCTTTCTCACATCGTTCAATCCCTCTGGCACTAAATTTTGCCTGCAAGGTAACATAGAAATAAGCAAGGAAACAAAATAAGAAGAAAAAGTGTAAAACAGAAAACTTAATACACACAGAGGAACACCAACTAAATACAAAACAAGAGGAGTGAGTGAAATTAATCAACTGAATAAACCCAGGAATATAAAATGATTACTAGAGGCCAACAAAAAATTACAAACCAAACTGAGAAACAGGAAGACATGGACTACTCCAATGAACAAACTAAAAACCAGAAATATATGCAGAACAGTGAACAACTAATTAAAGATTCCCAAACAAATGTCATGAACAAACATAATGAAGTGAAGGTAAAGATTAAGGATATAAAGAAGACACTGGGAGAACATAATGAAGAAATTGTAGACATACACAAAAAGACAACAGATATGATGGTGATCAATGGTACAATCCAAGAAATCAAAAGGATGCTGGATTCACATAACAGCAGATTTGAACAGGCAGAAGAAAGAATTAGTGATGTGGAAGACAATACAGATGAAATCAAACAGATAGTAGAACAGATAGACAGAAAATTTATAAAAATCCAGCAGGGACTCGTGGATTTAACTGACAACACAAAACACGCAAACATATCTGTTATGGGCATCTCAGAAGGAGAAGAGAAGGGAAAGGGAACAGATGAGTGTTGAAGGAAATAGTGACTGAAATCATCCCAACCCTATTTAGGGAGATGGATGTGCTGATCCAGGAAGAGCACCCCTATCAGTATAAATCCCAACAGGCCAACTCCAATAAATATACTTGTCAAAATGTCCAGTGCTCAAGACAAAGAGAATATACTCAAGGCAGCAAGAGAAAAGAGAACCATCACATACAGGGGGTGCACAATAAGATTAAGTGCTGATTTCTCATCTGAAACCATGGAGGAAAGAAGACAGTGGTATGACATAGTCAAAATTCTAAAAGAAAACAACTTCCAGCCACAAATTCTGTATCCATCAAAACTGACATTCAAAAATGATGGAGAGTTCAAAATATTCACATATAAACAGAAATAAAGAGAGTATGTCAATAATAAACTGGCACTTCAAGAAATACTAAAGGAAGTTCTACAAGTTGAAAGGAAAAACCAAGAGTTAGAAGAGTTAAAAAAAAAAAAAAAGTAGCAAAACAACACATGACATACATTAATCCAAAGAAAATATGGCTGAAGTAAGGAATTCATTGCAAGTAATAACACTGAAGGTTAATGGATTAAATTCACCACTCAAGAGACACAGATTGGCAAAATGGATTAAAAAATATGATCTATCTATATGATGTCTACATGAAACCTACGTTTGGCCCAGGGATTCAAGGAGGTTGAAAGTAAATGGCTGGAAAATAATTATACAACTTAACAATATGCATTAAAATACAGGAGTAGTTACTCTAATATCAGACATAGTAGACGATAAATGCAAAACTATTTTAAGGGACAAAGATGGACAATATATATTAGTAAATGGGGTAGTCTCTCAAGAAGAGTGAACAATGATATACAGTTAAACAGCTAATCGGTGTACCTTAAAATTCATGAGGCAGGCGGGCAGGCGGCCCGGGGGAGGCGGCGGCGGCAGCAATGCACCGCGCCCGGCCGAGCCGGTCCCGCCACGCTAGGTGAGCCGGCTCCAGGAGTGCGGGCCGCGGCCATGGGCACCCTGGGCAAGGCGTGAGAGGCCTCGTGGAAACCTGCCCATGGCTGCAGAGCTGCCCCTAAAGCAAGACTAGAGGTGAAGCCAGCCAGCAGTCCCCACCCCTCCCATCCCAGCCTGGCCCAGATCACTCAGTTCCGAATGATGATGTCTCTAGGACATTTAGCCAAAGGAGCAAGCCTGGATGATCTCCTTGACAGCTGCATTCAATCTTTTGGCAAGACAAGTTCTTACAGCATCAGGAAAAAAACTGCAATGATGTCCCAGAAGGGTCCTTCAGCAAGCAGCCTTCCTGCTTCCAGTGACTGAAATAGCAGCGATTGGATCATGAGAGGCTGGAGAAGGTCCTCTAAAGGGCAGACTGCACCCCAGGCTCACCTGGCCTGCTTCTACCTGGAGCACTTAAAACTGCTGGACTCCGTGTCTTCTTCCATAGGAACAGTGGGTTTGGGCTGCAACCTACTTGGCGCTACCCTTGAATGATTGGGAAAAAAAGAACACAGGGATAGCAGAAGAGTGTAAATAGGACCAGCTTCATGGGCGTGCAACCCGTGCAGACACACAGGGCCCCACGCTTGCTTTAATGCGCTGCTCTCAGTATTGATATTCTTAATAATCTTTTAACAAGGGACTCTGCATTTTCATTTTGCATGGGGTCCCATAGACTATGTAATTGTTGCTGAGTTACAGTCCCTGAACCAGGGGTGAGGGGTGGAGGAAAGCCATGTGCTGAAGACATGGAGAGGATGATGTGGGTCTTATTTGCTTTCTTTAGAGAGAGAAAATTGTGAGGAAAAAAGTTTCATTAACTCCCAGCAGTGGTATGCTGGACAGGCCCATACCAGCTCATGAGAGCAGATTATTAAATTTACAGGAATTTTGCAAGCTGGTTGTTAAACACAGCTATCATTAAAAATTAAATTATATAAATTTAAAATAAAAATTTTTATACAGATAAATACTCAATATTTATGAGTTCTTAATATAGTACCACATTTTAATATTATCTATGCTCTTGAAATTATTTATATCTAATGTATCTACATGGTATAAATGCTCCACAGTGTTGTGCTACTGTTTGTCTTTTCCCAGCTCCTTGTTCAGGGAAGTCATGCTAGTAACTTGACATTGTCTATGTTGGGAGTATTTACAATATGGAAATCAGCTTCCTCCTCAATTGCACCCCTGGAAAGTCCATTGTTAAGCATTTACCAGCACATCACTGTCTTCCAGGTGTTGAGTTGGGAAAGGAACCCAAAATTGGAAGTTTTATTTTGTATCACTTAATTAGGAGAAAGTAATAATTTGTTGCCACTATTTTGCTTCTTTCATCTAAATATCTTATAAAACAACTCTCCACATGTTCTTCAAAGGAGAGGAACAACATACCTTAAAGATGAGGAAATCACATATTAGTGAGTTGAGCAATTTTCTTAAAGAGATGATAATGGAACTTAAAAACCAAAATTGAGAAATTTTCATTCTCAAATTGAAGTTATCACCTTGTGTTTTGTTTTTTATTCATCTCTTCTAAAAATTCTCCAGGATTAAGCCATCACTTGGAAGCCAACCACTAAGCCTCAACTCTGTGAACTTCTGTTCTTCATGTATCATATGTTGTCTCTATTTGTTTCTGATTCTATTTTTTAATCTCCGCCTTTACTTCCTGCTACATGGTAACAGGGGTTATTGATATATACCAAGCTTTTGTTGAGTGGTTTGTTTGTTTTTTAATAAGTTTATTTGCTAACTGTATTCGCAATTTTGTGAATTGTCTATTTATATCCTTTGCCTATTTATCACTTGCCTTTTAAAATTTTTATTATTAGAAGTTTCCAAAGGCTTTTTATACAAAAAGGCTATTTACTCTTTTAAATTCATTCAAATATCCCCCCCTCATTTCCATTTTTATTTTGGTTTGGGAATTTTAATATATAGAAATTTAAAATTTTTATGCGGTTAAATGTGCCCATGTTTCTCTTTCTCTTTTATTAATTCTAAACTTGACAAAATTTTCCCAATCCAAATATTTGGTGGATATTGAATTGTCATTTTAATTAAAATTTTATTAAATCTAGCATATAATTCTATATCATTCACCTTTATAGATGATCAATAAAAGTTTGTCAGTAAGTTATTGCTGGATAAAAAAAAAAAATTCATGAGGCAATCTCTGGAAAAGCTAAGTGGAGAAATAAATGCCTCTACAATTATATCAGTGGAGTTTAATACACCATTATCATCATTAGAAAGAACATCTGGACAGAGAACCTACAAAGAAACAAAGACTCTCAACAATATATTAGAGGACATGGGTTTAACATACATATACAGAACAATAAACCCAAATACATCAGTGTTTACATTCTTTTCGAGTGCACATGGATCATACTCCAAGATAAACCACATGCTGACCACAGAAAACTCTCAATGAATTGAGAAAGATTGAGATTATACAAAGTAATTTCTCTGATCACAATGGAATGAAATTGGAAATCACTAAGGGCCAGAGAAACAGGTTAGGCACAAGGATATGGAAGTTAAACAACACATTCTTAGGCAAACAGTGGGTCAAGGAGGAAATCTGAAAAGAAATCAGTAACCACCTTGAAACTAATGAAAATGACAACACAATATATCAATGCCTAAGGGATGCAGCCAAAGCTGTCCTGAGATGGAAGTTCATAGACATAAATACATATATTAAAAAAGAAGAAAGAGCTAAAATTGAAGACATAATTGCACAATTGGAAGAATTGAAAAAACAAAAACAAACTAAACCTAAAGAAAGTAGAATGAAGGAAATAACAAAGATTAGAGCAGAAGTAAAAGAAATAGAGAATAAGAAAGCACTAGAAAAAATAAACAAAACCAAAAGCTGGTTCCTCGAGAATATCAATAAAATTGACAAATGCTAAGCCAGACTACCAAAGAAAAAGAAAGAACAGATGCAAATACAGAAAATAAGGATGAGGAAGGGGATATAACTACTGACCCCACAGAAATGAAGAGCATCATAAGAAGATACTTTGAAAAAGAATATGTCAAAAAGAATGATAATTTAGAGGAAATGGACACGTTTCTAGAAACTCACAAACAGCCTACATTGATGAAAGAAGGAATTGATGTACTCCGCAGTCCAACTACGGTAAAGAGATAGACTCACTCATCAAAAACCTCTCAACTAAGAAGAGCCCAAGACCAGTTGGCTTCACGCCGAATCCTACCAGACATTCCAGAAAGAGCTAACAGCAATTCTACTTAAGCTCTTCCAAAGAAAAGTAATAGAAGGTATATAGCCTAACTCATTCTACAATGCCAACAATTACCCTAATACCAAAACCAGACAAAGATACCACTGTTAAAGGAAATCAAAGAAGATTTAAATAAATGGAAAAATATTCCCTGTTCATGGATAGAAAGACTAAACATAATCAAGATGTCTATCCTACCCAAAGTACTCGACAGTTTTAATGCAATCCCAATAAAAATCAACACTATATTATTGAAGGAAATGGAAAATTTACCACAAAGTATATTTGGAAAGGTGGGAGGCCCCGAGTTGCCAAAAACATATTGAAAAAGAAAAATGAAGTAGTAGGTATCATATTACCAGACTTTAAAGCATATTACAAAGCTACAGTGAACAAAACTTCTTGGTATTGGCAGAAGGATAGATCTACTGACCAATGAAATTGAATTGAGAGTTCTGATATACATCCTCACATACTCAGTCATCTGATATTTGACAAGTCTACCAAGCACACTCAGTTGGTAGAGAATGGCCTTTTTAACAAGTGGTGCTTAGAGAACTGAATATCCATATCCAAAGGAATGAGTGAAGAATACCATCTCACACCTTATACAAAAATAAAAATGAATATATATATATTTTAAAGGCATTTCCTTTGCTTTTTTGCCCATTTTTTGAATGTCCCAATCCACTAATTATATTTTATTTTGTTTTGTTCTTTGTTTGATTATTTGTTTTTTTTTTCCTTCTTTTTTTTTCCCCCTGAGTTTCCTTATGTTTGTTTCTTGCATGTAAGCTTATCACACTTGTTTCTTTTTCCTAGTAAGTGT
>JAKSZT010053824.1:73948-98979 GCA_026826555.1 Tolypeutes matacus | reverse complement strand
CCACTCAGAACTGAGTGGGAGAGAGTGTGGTCTACAGTGTGAACTGTGGTCTATGGTTGGTGGCAAGGCTCCAGGATGTGTAAGTTCATTGAGGTTGGTGGGCCACACTATGGGAGATGTTTGTGTTGGATGTGGTGGGAGGTGTGGGAGGTGGGCAGCATGGGAATCCCAGTGGGTTCCGTGTAATATTTTGGGTAATCTAAGCACCTCTTAAAATATATGTATATATATATATATATAAAAAAAATAAATTTAAAAAAATAAATAAATAAATTCATTTAACTTGCCATTCCAAAAAAAAAAAAAAAATCAAATCAAGATGGATCAAACATCTAAATATAAGAGCCAAAACCATAAAGACCTTACAAGATAATGTTGCAAGGCATCTACAGGACCTTGTAATAAGAAATGGTTTCATGAACTTCACAGCCACAGCATGAGCATCAAGAGAAAAAATAGATAAATGGGATTTCCTCAAAATAAAAAAATTCTGCACATCATAGTTCGTTATTAAGAAAAGAAAATGGCAGTCTACCCAATGGGGAAAAATATTTGGCAACCATATAACTGATGAGCCTAATATCATGCATATATAAAGAAATCCTACAACTTGAAAATAGAAAGACAAACAACCCATTTAAAAAATTGGCAAGTGATGTGAAAAGACACTTTTCCAAGGGAGAAACACCAAGGGCTAAAAAACACATGAAAGAATACTCGACTTCTCTTGTTATCAGGTAAATGCAAATCCAAACTACAATGAGATACCATTTACACCCATCAGAATGGCAGCTATTAAAAAAAAACCCAGCAGATTCTATGTGTGGGAGAAGATGTGGAGGAATAGGTTTCCCTAATATAAGTTTTCCCTCCAGTATGAATTATATCATGGTCAGTTAGATTTGATTTGCTACTGAAGGCTTTCCTCCATTCCTTACATATATAGGGTTTGTGGTCACAGAAAAGATTTTTCCCAACTTTCTTACATTCTCTTCCTTCATCTTAAGTCTGTACTGTTGTGGAAGTGGATATAGCTTCACTCAAAGCCTTTTGTTATGTGGTTGTTTCTGCTTCTTAAAGTCCTATGCTTCTTCCTAGTTTGTGGGGTGCACCAAAAACAGGGCTTAGAGGGAAATTTATAGCATTCAATGCATTCATTAGAAAAGAGGAAATATCCTGTTTCAATCATCTAAGTGTCCAAATTGGGAAGTGCAACAATATCTCATTTTTATTTGTTCTATCACTCATGGCTCTTCTTGCTTCAAATGAGCATCACATCCTGTTTGGTGACTTCATAACAAGGAAATGGGGAAGTGATACATTACTTGATTAATCATGGGGACAAAACAACACCTCCTAAATCAACCCTGGAACATTCAGGCTTCTGAAGAATAAGAAAGTTACAGCTTCCAAAAATGCACGAGTAAGGTAGCCCCAGAACAAAGGCCAAAATGGCAACCCAGGAAATCCTGAACAATTTGTTTTGCACTGAATATTTTTATTCAATTTTTCTCCTACTATTTATTTAGATGAAATGAACTATTTAATTTTCTGTAATGTTTACCATGGAAATTTAAACACTTTTGCTTGCCTCCCCAAATCTGCACTTATTATTTGTTATTGACTTGCCAAATTATGTGTTTTAAAACACTTTATATCCTGTATTAGTCAGACAAAGGGTTGCTTATGCAAAATACCAGAAATTTCTTGGACATTATAAAGTGTATTTATTTGTGGTAGAAGCTTCTAGTTACTAGGGCATAAAGCATAAGTTTCTTCTTTATGCTTTATGTTTTATGTAAAGTCTGTTACACACTCTTGGAGCAAGAGAGCTGCTGACATTTGCCAGGGTTCAGGTTTATTGGGTTCCTCTATTCCCACGGCTGCATTTCTCCCTGAGTTCAGCTTCTCTGTTTCCTCCTCAATGTCAGCTGTAGACTATGAGTCTTTCTAAGCTTTGCCTGTCACCACAAAGCCAGCTGTGTCCTGTCAGTTGAATGGCTTGTCTCTTTTCCCCAGAGCCTCCTGTCATTGATAATCAGAACTCCAACATCAAAATCTACTCCTTCTGCCATTGCCCTGTCTTCTTATGTATGAGACCCCACCCACCAGTGGGTGGGGCTCAAATGCCCTACCAACTGTGGCCCAGTCAATGTCCTAATCAGAACTTTATCATGCCTAGATTAACAGACATCATCCCATAAACATTTTTGGAACTCATAATGATATCAAACTGCTACATATCCAGTTATCCATCTCATGTTATATATTATTATATGGTGTATTTGAACACTTTATTGATGTCCTAGGCCATGGATATCATTATTACTTTATCAATTCAATAGTCATTTCAGTATATGAATTTAATTAACAGATATTGTTCTTCAATCCATCCTGAATCTTGAACCTTCTGAGAATAATTTTTTTTTCTGCCTAAAAAATATTCTTTTAAATTTCTTTTAAAATGAGTGGTTGCTAACAAACTTTATTAGTTTTTCCTCATCTCTAAAAGCATTTATTTCACTTTTTCCTGAAGGATTGAGATGAAGTAAGTCTCAGACACTCTACAATCTCCACTGCTATTGAGAGCACCCTTAGGGTTGAATTTCTCCATTCTGTTGTAAATGTAATCAGTTATTTAGAGAAGAAATTAGGGGCTTTCAATTTTACTGCCTGCTTCCAGCCCCACCCCCCCACAGCAAAATCTGTGGGCTCTGGCTCTGGCGATAAGAATAATGGCACACCTCTCTGAGTTACACACCTGATTTTAGAGCTAAGGTTTGGTGGAGAAACCACAGTATATTGAGTTCTTCTTGGGACCTTTCTGAGACCAGTGCAATGGTGGTCAGCACCCCATTTTGCTCAATGATTGCCACACCCAAAGTACAGTCACTGCTTCTTGAGTTCACAATTCTCTGACACTTAGGAGACCCATTCTGCTCCCTGTGCCCTGGTTAATGCTGTCATTTGCATCTTGTGTGGATGCCAGAGAAGTATGTTCTTACTAAACAATTGCTGTGTGTGTAAGCTTTTTTTGGTAGGACATTTTGGTTAGATTCAGATAAGGGAAATTTTGATTATGGCACTTTTTGTTAGAATGCTTTAGTTTAGTTAAGGACCTCTGATTAGTTTTCAGGCACCAGGATGGACCCTGATCATTGTGCAGAAGTCCTATATACATGGAAGAAACATAGAAAGATTGCTGCCATGTTTATCCTGCCATGTGGGAGGGGGCTCCAGGAACTCCTAAAGCTGTGGAGAGACACAGAAAACCAGAGAGGCTGAGGGAGAGGCCAGAGGCTGGAGTCATGGAGAAGCTTGAAGCTGAATACAACCAGGCCAGAGGAGAAGGGAGAGGTCTGAGCAATTGTGTCTGATGGCCCACTTATGAACTCTGGGAGAAAGTGAGTTTGGAGGAGAAGACAGAGAGAGACAGGCAGGGCCAACATTTTGCCTTGGCAGGATTCCTGCAGCAGCTGACCATTGCTAAGACAGCATTTTAGATGATGACTTGATTTGGACATTTTCAAAGCATCAGAAATGTAAGGTTTGAACCTAATAAATCCCAGTAAAAGCCAACCTATTTCTGGTATTTTGCATTGGCATCACTGGGGAAACTCTAACAGATGAGGACACAGGTTTGGAGAGCTACCCTGTTCCCAAACAGAAGTGTGATGCTACTGCCCAGTGGTTTCAACTGTAAAATGTGGGTATCTCCAGTCTAAACAGGAATGAGAATAGGTAAGATGGCGGGGGTAGTGCCCTTGACCATGAAGGACTGCAAGGCAGGGAGTCAGGCAGTGTTTTCACGGGGTTTGGGGACTAGTATAAAGTCACAGATGCCCAGTATGATGTACCTGACTCAGGCAGGGTTTGGCCAGGGGGTATGGGGCAGATAATAGCGTGGGACCATGGGTCTGGTGCAACAGAGATATCAGGGCACAGAAAGGAGTCTCCTTGCTCCTGCTCATTTTGCACTTCCCTCTTTCTCTTGGCCTCCAGCCTGGACCCACTGAGGAGGTTGTTCATACTGTGCCCCTCTGGGTCTCAGGTTCACACTCAGATCTCCTGGTCCAGTCCTACATTCACTTTCTCCAATCACAGGGCAGCTAAATAAATAGAAATGCCAAGATGAAACATGTTGGTGTCAGGAAGGAAATGTCAAAATTCACATTACAGCATTGGCTACAGCAATAACACCACCAAAATGAGAAACATTAGGCCAGTGACCCTAATAAATAGTAAATACACATATATGCATATATATTTATATATCATTTTACAAATGTTTGTATGTATTGTGAGAATTTTGATTTTTACCCATAATAAAAAAAAAATAAATAAATAAATAGTATGGGAATCCCAGAAAGTCCTGGGACCTAGGGCTTACAATAATAGAAGTGAGGATGTGAGAGAGAGCAATGTTTTCAGGAAACCTCAGAGGGTGCAGATGCTAGATATTTCTTAGACTCATTAAATATTAAATTTTCAACACATTTTTCACACTGTTTGAAACTCACCCACCAAGGGGTGGGACACAATGCCCTACTGACTGTGGAGCAGTCAACGACCTTACCATAACTTAATCATGTGCAGATTAACAGAGCAGTTTACAATCATAATCCAATACCTATATCTGAAATTCATAATGATAGCCAACTACTACATATCCATTTACACATCTTATGGTATATATTATTTTATGGTGTATTTTAACACTTTATTGATGTCCCTGGCCATGTATATCCTTATTAATTTATCCATTCAATATCCATTTAGTTATATGAATTAAATTAACATATATTGTCCTTCAATCCATCCTGAATCTTGAATCTTCTGAGATTATTTTCTTTCCGCCTGAAGAATATTCTTTCACATTTCTTTTAAAGAGAGTTTCTGCCAGCAAACTTTATTAGTTTTCACTCATCAGTAAAAGTATTTATTTCATTTCTTCCTGAAGGATGAGATGAATTAAATCTCAGGCCCTCTACCATGTTCACTGCTTTTGAAAGCACTCTTATATTAGAATTTCTCCATTCTGTTGTAAATGTAATCTGTTCTATGGAGAAAAAATTAGGGGCTTTCAGTTTTACAGCCTGATCCCTACCCACCCCACCCTCCAGGCAAAATCTGTGCACTCTGGCATTGGGGATGGGAATAATGGCACACCTCTCTGAGTTACACACCTGATTTTGGAGCTAAGATTTTGTGGTGAAAGCACAGTATATTGAGTTCTTCTTGGGACCATTCTAGGGACCAGTGCAATGGTGGTCAGCCCCTCAATTTGCTCAATGATGGCCACACCCAAAGCACAGACACTGCTTCATGAGTTCCCATTTCTCCCAGACTTAGGAGACCCCTCCTGATCCCTTTGCCCTGGGTTAATACCCTCACTTGAGTCTTGCATAAGCCCTGGAACAGTATCATCTTACTTACCCATTGCTGTCTGTGTAAATGTTTTTATGCAGGACAGTTTGGTTAGATTCAGATAAGGGACCTTTCAATTAGGTCACCTTTTGTTAGATTGCTTTAGTTAGTTAAGGGCCTCTGATTAGATTTCAGACACCAGGATGGAGCAAAATCATTGTGCTGAAATCCTACATACATGAAACACACAGAGAAAGAGTTCTGCCATGTTTACCCTGTCATGTGGGGGAGGGATCCAGGATCTCCTATAGCTGTGGAGAGACACAGAAACCCTGAAAGGCTAAGGGAGAGGCCAGGGCCTGGAGTCATTGAGCAGCCTGAAGCTAAAGACATAAAGGCCAGAGGAGAAGGGTTAGGTGTGAGCAATTGTGTCTGATGGCCCACTGCTGAGCACTGGGAGAAAGTGAGTTTAGAGGAGAAGGCAGAGAGAGACAGGCAGGCCCAATATTTTGCCTTGGAAAAATTCCAGCAGCAGTTGATCATTATTAATTTTTGATGATGCCTTGATTTGGATATTTTCACAGCCTCAGAACTGTAAGCTTTAACCCTCATATATTCCAATAACACCCAACCTATTTCTGGTATTTGCATTAGCAGTGTTTGAAAAACTCAAATAGCTAGGGACACAGGGTTGAAGAACTGTTCTGTTCCCAAATTGCAGTGTGATGCTGCCCAGTGAATTCACCTGGAAACTGTGGGTGTCTCCAGACTAGGCGGGAATGAGTACTGGTAAGGCGGAGAGGGAAGGGCGCTTAGCCAACAAGTACTGCAAGACAGGGAGTCAGGTAGGGGATTCACATGGTTTGGGGACTAATATAAAGTCACAGATGCCCCAAATAGATGTACCTACCTCAGGCAGTGGTTGGCCAGGTGGGCAGGAGCAAATAAAAGCATGGGACCATGGGTCTGGTGCAGCAGAGGCATCAGGGCACAGAGGGGAGGCTTACTGCTCCTGCTCCTTTTGCTCTTCCCTGCTTCCCTTGGCCCCCATCTTAGACCCTCTGAGGAAGCTGCTCTAACTGTACCCCTCCTGGATCTCAGGCACAGACTCTTCTCTCCACGGTCCAGTTCTACATTCACCCTCTCCAATCTTGGGGCAGCTAAAGCAAAAGCATTGAGGGGGAATGTCCTGTTTGGGAACCAACTCTCAGAGCCCCAATGAAAACCATCATCATAGGTTCTTGATCCACAAATGAGGACAGTGAGCAACCCTGCTCAGCACTCACAGTGTCAGTTACCGATGTGAGTCACTCTAGCCAGTCTTCACATTGGAGTAAGCAGCAGGAATTCAGTCTTCTCCTGTGGTGCTAACAGCCCTCTAACCAGACACGTGGAGAGAGCAGTGTGGTCTTCACACTGTCATGTCTATGCTCCTCATGCTCCATGCTCCCTCTTGCTGTGGGAGGCCACCACAGTCCTGGCAGCTTGGGAGGGGGCGAAGGGGAGTGAACAATTTTCCTTTATGGGTGAATGTATTTGCAAAGTGTGAGTGTTGGTTCCCCCAAGTAATGTTGCAGATAGAAATAAATATCTTCAAATCATACTCTTTGTATTATTTCATTTTGTACTATTTTCATAATTTCTTTTTAATTATAATGAAATTATCAGTACAAAGAGTAAAAATAATTTATGTGTGTTATGGCAAACAGCCAAATTCCTTCTCTATCCTCAACACCCATTCCTCCCTCCTCAGAATTATATGCATTGGCAGATTTTTGGGTAGATGTTTCCCTTTGTAAATACATGCATTCTCTAATTTCATTCATCCCACATCCTGTCACATATGAGAAAAATATTGGAGTACAGCTTAAAAATATGAATAAAATTTCTAATTTCTTAAAATACTTGATATTAGAAGTATATCATCTAATTATGAAATGGTCATTTCAGATTTAAAATAATAACAAAAATTAGAATGAAGTAGAAAGCAGGACACAAGTTCAGTGGCTGTTAAACCTGAATCCACATCAAACTCAGGTGAAGAAACCAAAAAAAAAATATAAATGTTTCGTGTGCCTTATAAGAAAATGCTGCAATAATGGGCAGCATTAATTTTAAAATATTTTTTAAATGCTTACACAGAATGTAATGGATTGAAGAAACAATAAAAACAACCAAGAAAATCTGAAATAAATGAAAAGCCCATCTTTACATAACCTAAGAAAAATCTCGAATTCTGATGCATAAATTAGTGGTAAAAAATTGATCACTGATGAGTGTGGAAGATGTGGGAGGAACAGATCTCAGAGCAAACTACAAGTGCACTTTTCCAAGAGAAAGGCACCCTGAATTACACAGTCACAGCCGCTTCATTAAAAGATTGGCAACCAGTTACACAGACTGCATGGGGAGATTCTTTGGAGATTCACATTCATTACATTCACAGGGCTTCTCTCCAGTGTGAATATTGTAATGTTTAAGGAGATACTGCCTCTGGCTGAAGGCTATTCCACATTCCTCACGTATATAGCTCTTCCCTCCCCTATGAATTTTCTCATGGTCAGTGAGATTTGATTAGCTAATGAAGGCTTTCCTATATTCCTTACATATACAGGGCTTCTCTCCAGTTTGTCTTCTCTGGTGTGTAATGAGGCTTGATTTCTCAATGAAAGCTTTCCCATGTCCATCACATTCATAGTGTTTCTCTGATGTATGTATTCTCAGATGGTTAACTAGGTTTTCCTTCTGGTTGAAGGCTTTTCCACATTCATTTTATATATATATAGGGTTTTTCTCCAGGACAAATACTCTGATGTTTAAGGAACAATTTCTGTTGGGTGAAGGCCTTTCTGCATTCTTTACATTCCTTTTGCTTTTATCCACTATGAATTTTTTCAGGTTCTGTGAGGTATGATTTTTTCCCAAAAGGCTTTTTCACATGCCTATCATGCATAGGGTTTCTTTTCAGTAGGAAATCTCTTGTATATGAGATTTGACATTTGAAGTAAAGCTTTCCCACATATATATGATTTCTCTTCAGTAAGAATTTTCTGATAAATAAAGAGGTTTTCTGTGAAGTTCAAAACTTTCCCACATATATTACATTTCTATGCTTGTTCCCTGTATGGCTTTTAAAAGGGGAGTAAAACATGACTGTAAAGAGAAGACTACATTGAGGACACTCATATAGTTTCTGTCTAGTTTGAATTTTCTCATACTCCATGAGGTTTTGTTTCAGGTGAAGCATTCCTATGTTCATTACAATACTAACTAATATGTGAATATTTCATGCTCAATGAGATTTAATGCCTGGCTGAAGGATTTCCAGTATTCCTTAAATACACAGGGTTTTATTCCTACATGTTTCTTTTATGTGACTCTGTCGTTCCCAAATTCATGAAAAAAATGGTTTCTCTGAAGGATTAATTCTCATGTATCACATGAGGTTGAATTTCAAAACAAACTTCATACTCCTTACACTTAAAGGGGAAGACTACGATGTGGGGCAAACTGGCAATACTCATTATCTTCATTCGTTTTTCTTTACATAGATTCCCTCATGCTTAGGTAAGCATGAAACAAATTCCTTCAAAGTGAAGTTACATTCATAGAAGTCTTATTTTGAGGAAACAACGGTGTGGTCAGAGAACATAATTTTCCAAATCTCTTACATTCTCTGCCTTCATCTTAAGTCTATACTGATGTGGAAGTGGATATAGCTTCACTCACAAGCCTTTTGTTATGTGGTTCTTCCTGCTTCTTAAAGTCCTATGTTTCTTCATAGTTTATGGGGTGCAATAAAAGCAGTGCTTAGAGGGAAATTTATAGCATTGAATGCATTCATTGGAAAAGAGGATGATCCAATATCAATCACCTAAGCATCCCTTTTGGGAAGTGCAACAATATCTACTTTATATTTTTTCTATCATTCTTGGTTCTTCTTGCTTCAAATGAGCATAACATTCAGCTTGGCGACTTAATAATTAGGAAATGGGAAAGTGATACAGCACATGATTTATCATGGGGACAAAACAATACCCCATTAATCAACCCAGAAACATCAGGCTTTTGAAGGATAGGAAAGGTGCATCTTCCAAAAATGCACTAGTGAGTTGTCTCCAGAAGAAGGGCCAAAATTGCAGCCCAGGAAATCCTGAATACTTGTTTTGGACTGACTAATTTTGTTCAATTTCTTTTCATCTATTTATTTTGATGAGATGCACTATTTAATATTATTTAATGTTTACCACCAAAATTATATCACTTTTACTTGCATTTCCAAATCTGCACTTATTATTTGTTATTGACTTGCCAAATAATGTATTTTAAAACATTTTATATCCTGTATTAGTCAGCCAAAGGGGTGCTGATGCAAAATGCCACAAGCCTGTGGGTCTTTATAAAGGGTCTTCATTTGGGGTAGAACCTTACAGTTACCAGGCACTAAAACATAAGTTTCTTCCTTCCCCAAAGTCTGTTACCCCATCTTGGAGCAAGTCAGCTTCTGACATTTGCCATGGTTCAGGCTTCTTGGGTTCTTCTCTTTGCAGGGCTGCATTTCTCTCTGCACTCAGCTCTTTTGTTTCCTCCACAAGGTCAGGTTTAGACAATGAGGCTCTCTAAGCTTTGCCATTCTCCACAAGTCCTGCTGTGAACTTTGAGTTGAAATGCTTGTCTCTTTCCCCCAGGGTCTTCTGTACTTCCTCATCAGAACTCCAACCTCAAAAACTCTTTTAGCTCTGTCCTTTGCCATGTCTTTTTATGTTTGAGACCCCAGCCACCAAGAGATGGGATTCAGCGTCCTACTGACTGTGGCCCAGTCAATACCCTAATCATAAATTAATCATGCCCAGATTAACAGACCAGTATACAACCATATTCCAGTATCTATTTTTGGAATTCATAACGATATCCAACTGCTACATATCCATTTACATGTTATGCTATATATTATTTTATGGTGTATTTTAACACTTTATTGATGTCCTAGTCCACAGATGTAATTATTACTTTATCCATTCAGTATTCATTTAGATATATGAATTTAATTAATAGATATTGATCTTCCATCCATCCTGAATCTTGAATCTTCTGAGATTATTTTCTTTCTGCCTGAAGAATATTCTTTTACATTTCTTTTAATGTGAGTTGCTACTAGCAAACTTTATTAGTTTTTACTCATCTATAAATGTATTATTTCATTTATTCCTGAAGGATTGAGATGAATTAAATCTCTGTCCCTCTATGATATCCATTGCATTTGAGAGCAACCTTAGGGTGGAATTCCTCCATTTTGCTGTAAATGTAATCAGTTCTTTGGAGAAGAAATTAGGGTCTTTCAGTTTACAGCTTGCTTCCTGCCCCCACCCCACAGGGAAAATCTGTACTCTCTGGCTCTGGGGATGGGAATAATGGCACACCTCTCTGAGTTACACAACTGATTTTGGAGCTAAGATTTGGTGGAGAATGCACAGTATATTGAGTTCTTCTTGGGAACATTCAAGGGACCAGTGCAATGGCGTTCAGCACACCATTTTCTCAATGATGGCCACACCCAAAATACAACCACTACTTCATGAGTTCCCATTTCTCACAGAATTAAGACACTCCTCTTGATCACTGTGCCCTGTGTTAATGTCCATGTTTGAGTCTTGTGTGCACCTTGGAAATGTATGTTCTTACTAAACCAATGCTGACTGTGTAAGCCTTTTGTATGTAGGATATTTTGGTTAATTTCAGATTAGGGATCTTTAAAAAAGGTCACTTTTTCTTAGATTGCTTTAGTTTAGTTAAGGGCCTCTGATTAGATTTCAGTAAACAGGATGGACCCCAATCATTGTGCTGCAGTCCTACATACATGGAACACTCAGATAAAGAGTGCTGTAATGTTTACCTTGCCATGTGGGAGAGGGCTCCTGCATCTCCTACAGTTGTGGAGAGACACAGAAACCCTGAGAGGGTGAGGGAGAGGCCAGAAGCTGGTTTCTTGGAGCAGCTTGAAAAAGAAAACATCCAGGCCATATGAGAAAAGAGAGGTGTGAGCAAATGTGTCTGATGTCCCTCTGCTGAGCTCAGGGAGAAAGTGGGTTTGTAGTAGAAGGCAGAATGAGACAGGCAGTCCCAACATTTTGCCTTTGTAGGAGTCCAGCAGCAGTTGACACTGGTTAAGACAGCACTTTTCTTGATGCCTTGATTTGGACATTTTCACAGGCTCAGATTTGTAAGCTTTAACCCCAATAAACTCCAATAAAAGCCAACCTATTTCTGGTATTTTGCATTGGCTTCACTTGGCAAACTCAAACAGCTAGGGACACAGGGATGGAAAGCTGCCCTGTTCCCAAATGGCAGTGTGATCCTGCTGCCCTGTGAATTCACCTGTAAACTCTGGGTATCTCCAGACTAGGTGAGAATGAGTACTGGTTAGATGGAGGGGGGAAGTTCTGTTGGCCAGCAAGGCCTGAAAGATAGGGAGTCATGTAAGGGAGTCACAGGTTTGGGGACTACTATAAAGTCACAGATGGCCCAGTATGATGTACCTACCCCATGCACAGGTGTGACAATTGGGCCAGGGCAGATAAAAGCATGGAATATGTGGTCTGTGCAGCAGAGGAGTCAGGGCACAGAGATGAGTCTTCCTGCTCCTGCTCCTTTTGCCCTTCCCACTGTCCCCTGGCCTCCAGGATTGACCCTCTGAGAAGGCTGCTCTTACTGTAACCCTTTTTGGTAACAGGAACAACTCAGGTCTCCTGCTTTCAGTTCTACATTCACCTTCTAGAATCTTGGGGCAGCTAAACAAAGAGCAATGCCAAGATGAAACCTGCTGGGTTCAGGAAGCTAATGTCAAAATTCACATTACAGCACTGACTACAGCAATAATGAGCAACATTAAGCCAGTGACCCTAATAAATAGTACAGGAATCCTGGAAAGTACTGGGACCTAGGGCTCACAAAAAGAGAAGTGAGGATGTGATAGAGTGCAATGTTTCCAGAAAACCTCAAGGGTGCTGATGCCAGATGTTTCTCAGACTAATTAGATAATAAATTTTCAAAACATTTTTAACAGTGTTGAAAATGATGCGGACCTCTTCAATCTCAGAAGAGATCAGAGGGGTTGGATGGGAAGAAGATGATGAACCACTGAAGAAGCTGGGATGTAACATGTGTTCATTGAAGTTCCCCCAAGGCAGAGAGGGAATGTCCAGTTTGGGAACCAAACTCTCAGATCCCCAATGAAACCATCATCATAGGTTCTGGATCCGCAAAGGGGGACAGGGAGAAAGCCCTGCTCAGCTAGAACTCACACCCTCACTTAGTAATGTGAGTCACTCTAGCCAGACTTCACTGGGGAGTATGCAGCAGGATGTCTGTCTTCTCCTGTGGTGCTAACAGCCCTCTAACCAGACACATATTGAGAGCAGTGTGGCCTTCACACAGTTGCATCCATACTTCCCATGCTCTGATCTCACTGTTGCTGAGGGAGGCCTCCACATCTCCACACAGCTGGTGAGGGCACTGAGGGGAGTAGGCAGTTTTATGTTATAGTGAATGTATTTGCAAAGGGTGAGAAGTTGTGCCCTCCCAAGTAATGTTGCAGGTAAAAATCAATATCTTCACATCAATCACTTTTTAAGATTTCATTGTGTACTAATTTCATAATTTCTTTTAAATTATAGCCAAATTATCCATGTGAAGAGTATAAAAATAATTTATGTCTCTTATGGCAAACAGCCAAATTCCTTCTCTAGTCTCAAACCCCATTCCTCCTTCCTCAGAATTATCTGCATTTGCAGATTCTTTTGGGTACACATTTCTGTTTGTAAATACATGCATTCTCTAGTTTCATCCATCCCACACCCTGTGACATATGAGAATAATATTGGAGTACAACTTAAGAATATAAATAAATTTTCTAACTTCTTAAAATATGTGAGATTAGGAGTATTTGGTCTAATTATGAATTGATCGTTTCTGATTTAAAATAATAAAGAAAATTGGAGTTAAGTAAAAAGCAGGCCACTGTAGTTCAGTGGCTGTTAAACTTGAATCCATATCAGAATCAGGTGAAGAAATTGAAAAGATGTAAATGGTTGGAGTACATTATAAGAAAATACTACATGAAAGGGGCAAGATGGCATTGGTTTTGGAGGTACTCACTGACTAGCCTCAGTGGATGGCCAATTGTGGACGGGGTCCTGCCCATGGGTCTGAGCTGTAGGTGCATGTCACGAGAAGTTTGGGTCATCTGTTAGTGGGCAGATCGATGGCATGGAGTGATCAGTTGAGACTCGTGAGTTTTGAGCCCACCTGTGGTGGTAAACACAGATGGCTGAGCCCCAACCACAGGGAAAATGGCTGGTTTGCACAGTGAATCCTGCACCCGTGACTCCCACTCCTGGTGTAAGGGAGCATATTCTGAGGGAGGGAGGGCTCTGAGAGAAGGTGGAGAGGGGTTTAACTTCTGTGGATTTGGCTGCCTGGACCCCCTCATAACCTTGGGGTACAAATAAGCTGGCTTGAAACAGCACCAGGCTGAGGGGAGAGACAAATCTGCTAAGGAAACCTGATTTACACAGCCATCCATTGTAACTGAAGCCTGGCCCCAGAGGGGGCAGTCAGCCAATTTTATCACTGCACTGACAAGCATGAGAGCTTCAGCTCTCCTGCGGAGGCCAGGAAGTGGGAAGGACTTGATTAATTTCCATGAGCCTATTTAGGGACCCCTCGTTGAAGTGGGTGATCTAGCCAAGGACTTCTTTTGGACCCCTTATATCACCAAAAAAAAAAAAAAAAAAAGGAAGAAGACAGTCACTTGAAAATATGAATTCATGTTCTTAATTTAGTTTAATACTGAAAATCTGCCTCAAAACCTGCAGATAGAAACCTGAAGGGAAATTGAGAAACACAAGCAGGCTGAGAGGATCCACAAGGACCCTGGAATGAACATTTCCTCCTTAGCTTTGATTGAGTGCTTGCTGGTGTGGTTTTTGGTTTTTCTCTGTTTATTTGTTGTCTCTTGCTTTTCTTTTCTCTTGCCTACCCTCTTCTGTTTTCCTTCATTTTTTAAAAATTAGGTGCTGCTAGCTTACCTCTTATTTGCTTTTCAAATTCTTCAGTGATTTCCCATTCTATGTCTATATTGATATTGTATCCCAAGCTATCTCTTATCCTTCCCTCATCTCTCTGCCTTCTGTTTTCTGTTGTGGTTCTTAAACACCATGCTTTTTCATTAGCCCACAACTTAAGGGTGCCAATTTCTATTCTATCTATTTTGTTTTCTTCATATTTTATTAATATTAGCTTTTTACTTTTAGCCTTTACTTTACTCGTTCTCTCCCACCTCATTATTCTAGCATTATACATCATTATATATATAAATATATATTCCTATATTTGGTTTCCCAGGCAATTGTAGGTATCCCACTTTTTTTCCTATTATTGTACACTGCCTACAGAAGATAAATATTCATTTCACAAAGTCCTATTTGGCCCCTCTTCTAACTTTTTTCTATATTATTATTATCTTTCTTCCTTTCTCACATTTTTTGATTTTGCTGGTACTAATATTTTGCCTTCAAGGTAACATAGAAAGAAGCAAGGAAACAAAATAAGAAGAAAAAGTGTCAAAGAGTAAACTTAACACACACAGAACCACCAACTAAATAAAACTCGAGAGGAGATAGAGAAACTAATCTAGTAAATAAACTCAGCAAGATAAAATGTTGACTAGAGGGCAAGAAAAAATACAAACCAAACAGAGAAACAGGAAGACATGCACCTCTCCAATGAACAAACTAAAAACCAGGAATATATGCAGAACATCAAACAATTAATCAAAGATTCCCAAACAAATATCATGAACCAACTTAATGAAGTGAAGGAAGAGATTAAGGATATAAAGAAGACACTGGGAGAACATGCTGAAGAAATTGTAAACATACACAAAGAGATAACAGATATGATGGTGATCAATGGCAAAATCCAAGAAATCAAAAGGATGCTGGATTCACATAACAGCAGATTTGAACAGGAGAGCAAGAATTAGTGATGTGGAAGACAATACAGCTGAAATCAATCTGATATTAGAACAGATAGATAAAAAAATAGAAAAGATCCAGCAGGGATTCAGGAATTTAACTGACAACACAAAACTCACAAAAATATGCATTACGGTCATCCCAGGAGGAGAATAGAAGGGAAAGGAAACAGAAGAAGTGTTGAAGGAAATAATGGTTGAAAACTTCCCAACCCTATTGTGAGAGTGGATGTGCAGATCCCGGAAGCAAAGCACACCCCAAACAGTATAAATCACAACAAGCTAACTCCAAGACATATACTTGTCAAAATGTCCAATGCTCAAAACAAAGAGAAAATACTCAAGGAAGAAGGAGAAAAGAGAACCATCACATAAAAGGGAACACAATAAGATTAAGTGCTGATTTCTCATCTGAAACCATTGAGGAAAGAATACAATGGTATGACAGTCAAAATATTAAAAGAAAAAATTTCCAGCCATGAATTCTGTATCCAGCAAAACTGGCATTCAAAACTGATGGAGAGTTCAAAATAATCACAGATAAACAGAAATGAAGAGAGTATTTCAATAAGAAACAGGCACTTCAAAAACTACTAAAGGAAGTTCTACAAGTTGAAAGAAAAAATCAAGAGTTTGGAGAGTTTAAAAACAGCTAACAAGACAAAAACAGAAACAAAACAACATATGACATACATTACTTCAAAGAAAATATGGCTGAAGTAAGAAATTCATTGTGAGTAATAACACTGAACGTTAATGAATTAAATTCACCACTCAAGACACACAGATTTGCACAATGGGTAAAGAAATATCATCCATCTATATGCTGTCTACAAGAAACCCACCTTCGACCCAGGGGTACAAGGAGGCTGAAAGTAAATTCTGGAAAACAATTTTACAAGCCAACAATAGCCAAAAAGGGCAGGAGAAGCTATAATAATATCAGAAAAAATAGACTTTGAACGCAATATTATTGTAAGAGGCAAAGAAGGACACTATATATTAGTAAAAGAGGTAATCTCTCAAGAAGAGAGAACAATCATAAACATTTACACACCTAATTGGGGTGCCTCAAAATTCATGAGGCAAACTCTGTAAAAGCAAAGTGGAGAAATAAATGCCTCTACAATTATAGCAATGGAATTTAACACACCATTATCATCATTAGACAGAACATCTGGACAGAAAATCAAAAAAGAAACAAAGATTCTCAACAATACATTAGAGGACCTGGACTTAATAGACATATACAGAACAATATACCCAAACATATCAGGATTTACATTTTTCTCAAGTGCACACAGATCATACTCCAAGATAGACCACATGCTAGGCCACAGAAAAGCTCTCAATGAAATCAGAAAGATTGAGAATTTACAAAGTAATCTCTTTGATCACAATGGAATGAAATTGGAAATCACTAAGGGACACAGAAACAGGCTAGACACAAGGATATGGAAGTTAAACAACACAATCTTAGACAAGAAGTGGGTCAAGGAGAAAAATCTCAAAAGAAATCAGTAACTAATTTGAAACTAATGAAAATTATAACACAGCATAAGAAAACCTATGGGATGCAGCCAAAGCTGTCCAGAGACTGAATTTCATAGCCATAAATACATATATTAAAAAAGAAGAAAGAACTAAAATTGATGATCTAAGTGCACACTTAGAGGGATTGGAAAAACATCAACAAAGTAAACTTAAAGGAAGTAAAAAGAAGGAAGTAACAAAAATTAGAGCAGAACTAAATGAAATAGAGAATAAGAAAGCACTAGAAAAAAGTAAACAAAACCAAAAGGTGATTCTTCCAGAATAGCTAAAAATTGACAAACCCTTAGCCAGACTACCAAAGAAAAAGAGAGAAAAGATGCAAATATATAAAATAAAGAAGGAGCAAGGGGATATCACTACTGACCCCACAGAAATAAAGAGTATCATAATAAGATATTTTGAAAAATTATATGCCAACAAGAATGATAATTTAGACGTAATGGACAAGCTTCTAGAAATGCACAAACAACCTACATTGATGAAAGAAGAAATTGAGGAACTCAACAGTCCAATTACAGGTAAAGAGATAGACTCAGTCATCAAAAACCTCTCAACTAAGAAGAGCCCAGGACTAGATGGCTTCACAGATGAATTCTACCAAACTTTCCAGAAAGAACTAACAACAATTATACTTAAGCGCTTCCAAAAAAATAGAAGTAGAATGAATATTGCCTGACTCATTCTACCATGCCAAACTTGCCATAGTATCAAAACCAAACAAAGATAGTACTAGAAAGGAAAATTACAGACCAATTTCTCTAATGAGCCTAGATGCAAAAATCCTCAACAAAATACTTGCTAATAACATTCAACAACATATCAAAAGGATTTTACACCATGACCAAATGGGTTTCATCCTGAGTGTGCAAGGATGGTTCAATATAAGAAAATCAATCAATGTAATACACCACATAAACAAACTGAAAGAAACAAATCTCATGATCATTTCTATAGATGCAGAAAAAGCACTCGACAAAATAGAGCACTCTTTCCTGATAAAAACACTGCAACAGATAGAAATAGAAGGAAATTTTCTGAATATGATAAAGGGTATATATGAAAAACCGAAAGCTAACATCATCTTCAATATTTAATTCCTAAAAGCCTTCCCTCAGAGATTGAGAACAAGACAAGGATACCCACTATCACCACTCCTATTTAACATTGTCTTACAAGTGCTTGCTTGAGCACTGAGGCAAGAAAAGGATATAAAATTCATCCAGATTGGAAAAGAAGCAAAAATTTCATTATTTGCAAACGACATAATCCTATACATAGAAAGCGTGGATAAAGCTACAACAAAGCTTCTAGAACTTATAAAGTAGTTCAGCATTGTTGCAGGCTAAAAGATCAATGCTCAAAAATCAGTACTATTTCTGTACACCAATAATCAGAAATTGGAGGAGTAAATCAAGAAAATAATGCCATTTAAAATAGTAACTAAAAGAATCAAATACCTAGGAATAAATTTAACTGAAGTTTTAAAGAAGTTATATACAGAAAATTACACAGCACTGTTAAAGGAAATCAAAGAAGATATTAATAAGTGGAAAAATATTCCCTGTTCATGGAGAGGAAGACTAAACATCAGCAAGATGTCTATCCTACCCAAACTACTCTACATATGTAATGCAATCCCAATAAAAATCAACACTATATTTTTTAATGAACTGGAAAAACTAACCACAAAATATACTTGGAAAGGCAAGAGGAACCAAATTGCCATAGACATACAAAAAAAGAAAAATGAAGTTGGAGATAGCACAGCACCGGACTTTAAAACATATTACCAAGCCACAGTGATCTAAACTGCATAGTATTGGAACAAGGATAGACCTACTGACCAATGGAATTGAATTGAGAGTTCTGATATAGATCCTCACATATACAGTCATCTAATATTTGACAAGACTACCAAGCTCACTATGTTGGGAGATAATGTCCTCTTTATCAAGTTGTGCTTGGAGAAAAATATGGAGAAAAATATGGAGGAAAGCATATACAGGACCTTGTAATAGGAAATGGTTTCAAGAACATCACTGCCAAAGCACCAGCAGCAAGAGAAAAATAGATACATGGGATCTCCTCAAAATAAAAAACTTCTGCATCTCAAAGGACATTATTGAGAAAATAAAAAGCAGCCTACCCAATGGGAGAAAGTATTTGGCAACCATATATCTGATAAGAGCCTAATATCCTGCATATATGAAGAAATCCTACACCTTGAAAATAAAAAGACAAACAACCCATTTAAAAAATGTGCAAGTGACCTGAAAAGACAATTCTCCAAATATTGTAATTCAACGTGGAGGTAGATGGTGCCAGGAATGATCCAAAGAAAGTTTTTGACCAGGAAACCTCACTCCATGTGGAATGCAGGCATGTTTCTTTAGGCTGAAGCTGTTTTTTATACTACAAAGCTGATAATAAATGTAGGGCATCCTTTACTAGTTCCTCAGCTTGGTACATGAGAGCTCTGGCTCTTTCTGTGTTCCCAGAGAATCTTTCTTGATAATTCAGACAATAACATCTTAGTGGTGTGTTAATTACAATCTGCCTCCTCCCACTGATGACTGCAGTATGCAGTTTCCTTGGAAACATTTATTAATGTTTCTCTGCCAGCTAGCATGCTTTTTAAATGCTTAACCCTTTATGCTCTGGCTCTCAGCATCTTTTCCAACAATTCCCCCTTTTTTGTTTTTTTGTCCAGGGTGACTGTGCCTGTGTTAGGTTGACCACCTTTGAAGTTCTTACCCATCACTGGCCACCAGCCAAGCTCCATGGACAGTGGTCTTGAGAGTTAAGGATTTTAAGCACAATCAAGTGATTGGCATGGCTGGTCTTTTCAGCCATATTAATGTGGGACAGCAGGCCTTTGCGAATGCCTCCTTACATTGTTAGGAGTAGCAGAGCACCAATGCTCACCACACCGAAGTGAGCAAGTATACAGGTTGATTTCCACCAATATAAGGTGTTTATTTTATACAATTGATCTGTCACTGATTGCCAAAATTCGCTACTTGGAAGTGTAGTAAGTTGATTTGGAGATGTTTTCAAAATCCTTTTTTGTAAATCTGTAATTTCTATAGATTAATTTGTGTGATGATCTATAAAATGGTGTTTAATTTTTTCCCATTCATAGTGGGAATCATTGTATGAGAGAGGGAGTGATACAAAAAGCATTTTTATTCCAATCACACTTCAAACCTTGTTTTAAATTTAGATTATATATTTGATCTCCCATTTGTGCAACAGTCATCGCTAAGTCATTAAGCCTACTATTAATTTGCTCATCTATATATGCCTGACTATGCCATAGCTCACTAGCTTTGTGATGCCAATTTTTAACATATTGTTGTGTTTGGACATTCTCATGTAGGGCATTTGCTGCCACAGCAGCAGCTGTAATAATACCTATAAGCCCTAATACAGCAGCTATAATTAATCCAATTAAACATTTGGTTCTTTTCAAATAATGATTTAGAAAGTGCCAAAGGATTTTACTCTCAGGGAAAGGTTGCCAGAAGTGATTAATGTGAACTGCAAACCATAATCCATGATGCTATCATCTTATTTGAACTGCAATAGAACTCTCCTGTAAAACAGATTCTAATACACAAGTGTAAAGGGAGCAATTGCTGCAGAAAAACCATGTTTGATTAATGCTCACTGTTCCTAGTATAAAAACAATGGGATCCAGTACACATACTTTAAGAAATTAAGTGGATTTTCTTTTTAAACTGGTAAAATTATCTTTACTACCTTGCCATTCAAAAATTGGGCAAGGTCCCAAAAATAATTTCCACAAATAATTTTTAGATTTGTTAAGTTTATTGTTCCAAAGTTGTGGGATAAATCTTCCGTGATGAGTCCAATTTAGTGATGTATTTATACTTATGACATCCCTAAAAATTCTAAAAATAATTATGGCTTTCATTAGTTGTTTTTGTTGAATTACTAAATTTTCAACTCATGGTTGTGTTAACATTAGGTTTCAGTATCCATATAACGGCCTGATTCTTTACAATTGTATAAGAATTATTAGAGGGCCCTGCCTCAGATGAAACATGGTATGTAAGCCATTTATCATTTTGTACTATGATTTTGGGGCTGTATACATGGGTCCATTTATCCCATGCAGTTAGGTCATTCAAGAAAAGTCAAGGTTAAATTTTCAATAAATTTCCCTTGCTCATCAGGTTTTAGAGGACGGCAAGAAACCCAGGAAAAGGAAAAGACTGATTAATAGAAACAGGGTAGTATTTGTCCCCCCAAAGTCAATAATTCTAAATGAGGCAAATTATTAATATAAGCCCAATACGTATAATTATGTGAAAGTACACTACTTACTGCTGTGGTTTTCAAGGTAAGCATAGCAAGGAATAGCTGTATTAGAGTGACATTCTACCTTTTAGAAGTTACCATCTTTTCTGCTTTTTGTGTCAGCTTCTTTGGCTTTTTTATATCTAGGTTTCAGATGTCTGGACAAGACCCAAAGCTGGTCTCCTTTATCTGTAATGATAAGAGAAAAACCTCAACCCTATATCCTAACTTAACTTCTGCCTTATCCCATTGATTATTATTTTTATGCTTTAAGTAAACTTGTTGTCCAATATTTGTTTCTGTATTATTGCCTTACTTTTGCCAGAAATGCTTTGCAGCTGATGTATAAGATTCTGACCTTTGGCTTAAAAATTTATTGTAAATAATGCTTGATATATTTTTTCTTGCACCTCACCATTTCCCCCTTTTTTATTTTTTGAGCATTTATAAATAGAGGTTTAACTGTTAAGTTTTTAATGATAAGTATACATACATTCACAGTCTTGCTCAATGAGGGAATACACTTATATACTTGGCTTATTTTTTACTAGAGTCCTGGATAGATACAAGATAAATGTTAATATATACTTAGTCTAATAAACTTATATTGACAATTATGGTGAGAAACAAATAACAAAACTAATTAATAGATTAAGTAAATATTAAACAAATTTACAGAATGACAGATAAATAGAGCAGTTTTATATATATAATTACGAATATTTAGCTTTTAGCTGGGAAGTGTTGACATAGCAACTGATACTAGAGTTTTGTTTGGCCGTGTTAAGGATTAATGAATTTGATATTATAAATGCCAACTTGTGAGTATTTTGTTAATTCCTGAGGAAGGGGCCAGCCTCCTTAGGAAGGAGCACAACACTCTCTGGACAGTACATTTTAAGGTTTATACATCAATCCCTGAGAGAGTGGCCAGCTCCCCCATGGAGGAATACAACACATGTTGAAATGCAGTTTAAAAAAAAATTTGTAAAAAACATCCTTGATGTGTAATTTCATTGAAGGGGGTGGGCCACACCTGTGGGAGATGTTTGTGTGGGATGTGGTGGGAGGTGGGCAACATGGGAATCCCAGTGGGTTCCGTGTAATTTTTCGGGTAATCTAAGCACCTCTTAAAATATATGTATATATATATATAAATATCATTTTGTAAGCAAATACACATATATGCATATATATTTATATATCACTATGCAAATGTTTGTATGTATTGTGAGAATTTTGATTTTTACCCACAATAAAAATAAATTAAAAAAACCACAAAACATCCTTGATGTGCTTCCTATTTTAACTTCCAATATTTTTCCTGAAATGTGAAAAGTGTTAACTAGCATTGCACTGGGTTTTGATTAACGAAGTTTTCTGCATGATGTTTTGCTTTTAGGCTTAAACAATACTTACTAAACTTTTTTTTTTTTTTTTAGATATTTAGTTTCAGGACAGTTCAAATTTAAAACAAAAGATTTATATATATACTTAATAAAATACCTTTATGTGTAATATACAAGTTATTAAATTATTTATATTTGCAATGTACTGTATTAACGTTTTGATTAGTATTTATGTATATATATTATACATAATTCATAACTAAAGTAGATTATACAACAACAGACATCAAATAAATAAACTTTTATTTCTTAAGCATTTAAGAGTCTTAATAGCATGATTAGAATGATTTCAATTTGTTTTTATTTTGTATAATTTGTGGCATAGGTAAAAACAAATTAGTATTTCTTATTTGGGCTGTGGTGTAATATATTAACTTGTAATTTTAATACTTGCATTGGTTTTGTTGTTAACATTATAAATAGAATTGGGGATGTTGCTTACAGTGTTGAATATAAACTTGATTTATTGTTGGCTATTTTACAGGAAGGGGAATGTGGGCTGGCTTGACTTGTTTAAGAAAATATAAAAGCTTTAGTAGGTTTGAAAACAAAGTCGTAGTACATAAATGGAAATAAATTTTTGCAACAAACTAACAATATTTGGTACCACTGCATGCTGCAGTGGTGTTATTTTATTTTACTAAAATTACTTGTTATGAACTAACCCAGCAGCCTTTAATGGCTTCTTTCTTCTTGTAGTTATAACTAAAAATTATGATTAATAACATTATATTTTATTTACTATTATATTGAAACATTATTATATTTTCAGGAATTTTATACACTCTTATTCATATAAACTTTTTATTCATAAACTATAATTGTTATAAAATTAGAAAATTTGTTTTAATTATACAACAGTTTTAAATACTTCATTCAACTGATATCACATGAACTTAACAATTTTTAGTATTTTACTTTTTTCTGGTAAAAGACCAAGTTATTTGTGACAGTTTGAAATAAAAGCTATCTTTCGGGATTTAACTTTGAGAAAGCAGATTCAAACGTGTTCTTTTTTAAAGCGATAAGACCTGATTCTTCATGGAAATGATAAGGTTAAACTACAAGAACTATTTTGATAAAACAGACTTTCTCTATTAGATACTGATTGTTGAGGAGAAAAACTTTTTAAACTTTTACTAAAACAGGCTACTGACTTGAGAAACTTTGAGAAGGAATAATTTTATATTATTACATCATTTGAAATGTAAAGCTTTTAAATTTTTATAGATACACTGCTTAAATTTTACTTAGCTTTGACCACAAAAATTCCTTTTTCACAAGACTTTTGCACTTTTATGTTTATTCAGGTTTTGCCCCACATTTTAGCTTGTTTTAATAACTAGTTATTTTATCTTATGATAAAATGACTTTCTTTTCTTTAATAATATAAGCATATTCTATATACATTCCATACTTAAGTTACCACAAAGATTTTGGAAACTACTTCCAAGCAACCTTCTGACAACACATAATATTCATTAACATTAAACAAACTTGTTAGAATAATGATTTAATTTTTGTATAACTATTTTTATTATTTTAAACTAATATCCATATTTATTTGTTAATATAAGCACTTATTTAATTTTTGGCCATTTGAATACAGCTCTCATAATAATCTTCATTTATCAATTTAATATTACCACCCAGAGGTATCCAAATATACACTGACACTGAACAAACAAAGAAATACAAAAAGAATTATGACACACTAAAGAAACATAAAGTTTACTAATTTGACAATAATTTTCACTCCTTTGGTATGGCTGTCTTCAAGCCCTCCATCATTTCACATCTTTGGTTTTACTATTTTTAAGATTTTTTCCTGGAATCTGTGTTACCTGTAATATATAAGATTGTTCTTTGAAACACTTTTGTTCGTAATCACCTACCAGCCAGGACAACTTAAACAGCATAAATAGAGTTAAGCTCTAATTTAGCAGTTTATACAGATATTTAACATGCATATTTTGGATTACTACTCTTTAGGAGTACACTTAGGCTCAAAGTTCAGATTTCTGGGATAGGCCTTTTAATTCCTGTTTTTAATTTTGGGTGTACTCAGTGAAGGAGTAATAAACTTAGTTTCAGCTGAGGAAGGATCGACAGCTGAGGAATGATTGACAGCTGTACTGCTTTTGGTAGCTGCCTTAAGTTCTGTTACAGGCTGAAGTGAACTGCTCTCTTGCTGACTAAGTAAATTTGAGCAAGGCTGGGAAATGTGCTCATAATGTTTGTCTGATGGCCTTGAGCAAGGCCCACTTGGAAATTTCCCGACTTTTTGTTGAGACTACCTGCCGCTTTGTTTCCGGGCCTGAGGGTGATCAGCCCTGCTGCAGCCC
>JAKSZT010053824.1:51336-73938 GCA_026826555.1 Tolypeutes matacus | reverse complement strand
TCCGGCGTGCACTCCGGAACGGCGGGGGGGTGAAGAAGTTGTCAGGAGAGCGCAGGCCCGGCTCCCTGGTCTTCACGGAGGTTAAGGAGAAGTTGTCACAGGGTCGCCGTTTGGTGCCCTGTGGTCTCCCTGACAGTACTAAATGAAGAGACACCACTCGCTTGCTGGAAGGTAAGACCTTTATTCAGGGAGAGCTGCGCAGTTTTATAGGCAGAGTTGGGCGGGGGTGAGCGTGTTGTCTTCTGATAGGGCGAAGCTGTTGCTGGGCGTGGAGGGAAGATTTGGGAGGGAGGGGGGAGGCTAGAGGAGAAGGCCAACATGTCCAAATAAGGTTATGGCTGTTGAGGGAATGCTGTGATAGGCTGAGAGAAATGGGGAAGTTGGGTCCGGGAAGAAGGTGGGGCGTAGTGCCCCGCAAACGCCTGAGGCAAGGTTTGGCTTGGGTAAACATTACCTCAACTACCAATTTTATGATATTTAGATTGGCATTCCATGGCCCAGTGTAACCCTTTTTGGCATTTCAGACACACACGACTTGGTATTGACTTATTATTGCCATGAAATGGAGCTCTTACACTGGTTTTGGCTTGGAAATCTTTTTTTCATATCACTTGGTTTCCCACATTTAAAGCAATTTAAATTATTAATCATAGGCCCATGTCCCTTTAGAGCAGCTGCAAGAAGGTTCATGTTATTGGTATTAGGCCCAAAGTTTTGTCATATTTTTATATAATCCTGTAAAGTTCTTCTTTTCCTTTATCAGACATAATGCCTTTTTACACTCACTGTTAGCATTATCAAAAGCCAACATTAGAATAAGCATTTCTTTAAGATCAGATTGAGTTACTGTCTTGTTGACTACATCTGCTGGCCTTGCTATTAATTCATCATAGCATTCAGTATTTCCTTGAACGATTTTTGAAAATGATTGTACAGCCTGTCCAGGGGTGGAGATTCATTGCCAGGGAGCTAGGCAGCACAATCGCACTTGTACAATGGCAATATCATCATATTGAGCTTCGTGAGGAATCCCAGCCCATTAAACTGTTCCTAATATTTGTTCAGCAATAATAGGCATGGGTGGATTTTGCTGTTGATTTTCTCATGCTACAATATTAGCTTCATCAGCCCACCAAGTTTTAAATTGTAAAATTTCTGCTGAATTAAGGTAAGCTTGTGCAAACAAATCCCAGTTCCATGGTATTAATCTGTTTCCGTGTGCTATTCCTTGCACCAATTCTTGAGTATAAGGAGAATTTACACCATGTTGAGTGCATGCTTGTTTTAATTATTTGATAGTATTAGAAGGAATAGGAGCATGATCATGTTGTACACTTGCTTGGGGATTATTAGCATCCACTGGAATTTGAGTTACTGTTACTGGAAAAGTAAAAAAAAAAAAATTGCATAGCCTCTAATTTCCTTTCTCTACATCCCTGTGCTATACTTTTCAAAATTGAAGAGGATGGTGATGGCAAAAAACAGAAACTTTTAGAGGGTCATCAAATTTTGTAAAAAATGGATCAGTAGATACCTTCAGAGGCACAGACCCTGGTTCAAATGACAATAAATCATCTTTTGGAGCTGAGAGCTTAACTGGAAAAAGTTTCATAAACCACCTTTTTCATTTATTTTCTTTTCATTAGATATGAATTAATCTGTTTTGCCTGTTCATTAACTTTTCATATATGTTTTCCTTCATGTCATCATTAGCTTGTTCTGCTACAGTGTTAGCAATAGTAGTATCCATTTTAACGTCTTCATTTTCATCTGACTATAAGGGATCAAGAGCAACAGAAATAAAACTATACAAAGACAACACATAACAATAATTCTGTACAGGATAAAAGAGTTTTAGTAACTCTAGGGTCGTCACAAATACCCCTGTATTCTTAACAGGGTCTTCAAAATTTGGGAATATTCCTCTAACTTAGGTGACTGATTACACATTACCCTGTCGATCAAGATTATTTGACTCACCAACCGAATACAAGGATCATCCAACCCAGCAGTCCTTGTTTCCATGGCACTGATCCAGAGAAAAGACTAGTCATGCCCCTAGTTGGGTGCCAACTGTTGTAATTCAACGTGAGGGTAGATGGTGCCAGGAATGATCCAAATAAAGACTGTGATCAGTTGACCTCACTCTATGAGGAATGCAGGCAAGTTTATTTAAGCTGAAGCTACTTTTTATACTACAAAGCTGATAACAAAAAGGAGGGCATCCTTCATTAGTTCCTCAGCTTGGTATGAGACAGCACTGCCTGTTTCTGTGTTCCCAGAGAATCATTCTTAGGAATTCAGACAATAACATCTTAGTGGTGTGTTCATTCCACTCTGCCTTCTCCCACTGATGTCTGCAGTATGTAGTGTCCTTGGAGACATTTACTAATGTTTCTCTGCCTGCAAGCATGCTTTTTAAATGATTAACCCTTTATGCTCTGGCTCTCAGCATCTTTTCCAAAACCCAAGGAAGAAATACAAAGTGGTATAAAGCACATGAAATAATGCTCAACATTGCTTGTATCAGGCAAATGCAAATCAAATCAAGGAATATTTTTTATTCCCTTTTTTTTTTAATGTCCCAATCCGCAAATTGCACTTTATTTTTATTTTAGTTTTTTTTCTTCTGAGTTTCCTTGTACTTATCTCTTGCATTTAAGCTTATCATTATTATTTCCTTTTTCTTTTAATTGTATTTGGTTATTATATGGGTTTCATGTCCAAGGAAACTTTATATCACAGAAAGATTACAATGGGGGATGCAGAGGATCATTGGTGGGGGGTGTCTGGGATGGGAGATTCATGTGAGTAAGTTCATCTGAATATACATGAAAGGTATATAAAATTGTTCAAATGATCAAGGGATGGGGCATATTCACGGTGGGTAGACAATCACTCAATAAATGAGGGAATCTGAAGGCCCAGCCTGGAGAGCTCTGCCACATTCTCCAAGGGAGTAGCAAAAGTCCCCTGAGTGCAGAAGCAGTGTCTAGCAGAAGAGGATGGCCCACTAATGGGTTCTTGTTTTGATGACTAACCTCATGAGTCTTTGCTCTTGTAATTGAAACTAACCTACTGTTATGGGGTGCCTAAGGGTTATGACCTGAGAGGCTCTTTGTTGTTTAAATGTGGCCTCTCTCTAAGCCAAACTCAGCATATGAATGCATTACCTTCCCCCCAACATGTGACATGACTCTGGAGGATGAGCCTCCCTGGCAATGTGGGATAAATACCAAGTGCCAACTGGCAACATGATTGGAAAAAGACCTTGAATAAATTGGAAAAATGTAAAGAGAAATGGGTTCATGTGGCTAAGAAACTTCAAAGCGAGTCAGGAGGTCATCCCAGATGTAATGCTTATGCACACCTCAGTAGGAACTCATAAAACACCAAAGTGGATATCACCCCACACAGAGGGGCTCCTGAGGGCTCTGGAGACACCCAGGTCCTAACTAAGTGGGGATAGCCCCAGAGATTGATGCCTTATTAGTGGGCTCTACTTTGGAATCTGTGCTCCTGAGAGTGACAGAGTTGGACTCTTATAAGTCCTCCTTGCACAGGGTCCATCAGTTCCTTCTATTCAAACCTATATGTGATAATGGAGTTTTTAGGTGTACTTCCAGAGACTGGAGCCTCTGGCCTACCTATGTGCCAGGTGTATGTGGAATATCAGTGGAGCTGCAACTCCTACCCTACAGCTCATGGACACATCCAAGTCACCTGGTGAGGAGACGACGATGGTCAATGGTCATCCCAGGGAATGGAGAGGGCCTGCAGCTGCAGGCAGGATAATCCCATCCACTGTATCAATGGGATATAAGACCTTTCTCACTTGGAAGAGGAGTGGAATTCACCATCCCAGTCCACTCAGGATAGGGGGATGATCTATGGACTAGAGTGGACTTAATGTTATTCTGTTGTAGACATATCATGATTCAAGGAATGGAAGAAACTATAAGAGTGTGGTGGAACTGGAGGCTGCTGGATGTTTTTGGGGCAGGGAGGGAAAGGGAAGTTGAAATATAGGGGCTTTTTCAGGACTTAGGGTTTGTCCTGAGTGGCACTGTGGTAATGAAAGTAGGCCATTTTACATCAGCATATACCATACAGAACTGTGTGGGAGAGAGTGTGGTCTATGATGTGAACTCTGATCTGTGCTTGGTGACAAGGCCCCAGGATGTGTATATCCATTGCAGTTGATGTGTGACACTGATGAAGGATGTTTATGTGGGATGAAATGGGAGGTGATAAAGGTGGGGAACATGGGAATCCCTTTAATTTCTGTATATTATTTAGGTAATCTAAGCAACTTAAAAAAATATATATATATATATATAATACCATTTATGTAAGCAAATACACATGTGCATATATATTTATATATCATTTTACAAATATTAGTATGTATTGTGCAAATTTTGATTTTTACCCACAATAAAAAAAAGAAAGAAAATGTTACAATAATGGGCAGCATTATTTTTTAAATGGTAATTTTTAAATGCTTACCCAGAATGTAATGTATGGAAGAACCAGTGAAAAAAAAAGGATAATCAGAAATAAGTGGAAAGCCCATCTTTACACAAATTAAGAGAAATCTCTAGTTCTGATGCATAAATTGGTGGTAACAAATTGAACACAGGTGAGTGTAGAATAAGATGGGAGAGGACCAGATCAAAGAAAAAACTGCAAGTTCACATTTCCAAGAGGAGAAAGACATCCTGAATTGCACAGTCACAACCGCTTCCTTAAAGGATTGGCAAAAAGTTGCACAGACTGGAAGTGGATATAATTTGGAGATTCACATTCATTACATTCAAAGTGTTTCTCTCCAGTATGTAAGTTGTAATGTTTAATGAGATACTGCCTCTGGCTGAAGGCTATTCCACATTCTTTACATATATATAGGATTTCTCCCCACTATGAATTTTCTCATGGTCAGTAAGATTTGATTTGCTACTGAATGCATTCCTACATTCCTTATATATATAGGGTTTCCCTCCAGTTTGTCTTGTCTGTTGTGTAATGAGGCTTGAGATCTGAATGAAACTTTCCCACATCCATCACATTCATAGGCTTTCTTTCCAGTACATATTCTCAGGTGGTTAAGGAGATTTTCCTTCTGGCTGAGGGCTTTTCCACATTCATTGCATATAGAGGGTTTTTCTCCAGAATGAATGCTCTGATGTTTAATGAACTATTGCTTTTGCCTGAAGGCTTTTCTGCATTCTTTACATTCATTTTGTTTCTCTCCAATATGGGTTTTTTCATGTTCTCTGAGGTATTATTTGTACCTAAAGGCTTTTACACATGCATTACATGTATACCGTTTCTTTGCAGTAAAAAATCTCTTGTATCTGAGATATGACATTTGAATTAAAACTTACCCACATATATATATGATTACTCTTCAGTAAGAATTTTCTGATGAATAAAGTGGTTTTCTGTCAGGTTGAAAACTTTTCCACATATATGACATTTCTATCTTGTTCCCTTGTATGGCTTTTAAAATGAGGAGTAAAAAATGACTGTAAAGAGCAGCCTACATTCAGGTCACTCTTATGGTTTCTCTATAGTTTGAATTTTCTCATCTTCCATGAGGTTTTGTTTCAGACGGAAGCATTCTATGTTCATTACAATACTATGTAATGTATGACTATTTCATGCTCAATGAGATTTAATGCCTGGCTGAAGGATTTCCAATATTCTTCACATATACAGGGCTTTACTCCTGCATGTTTTTTGATGTGACTCTAGCCTTCCCAGATTCATGAAATCCCAAATGGTTTCTCTGAAGAAATAATTATCAGGTATTTCATGAGTTTGAAAATTCAAGAAAACGTCACACTAATTACTCTTAAAGGGGAGGATTACCATGTTGGGCAAACTGGCAAAATGCATTGTCTTCATTCTTTTTTCCTTACATAGATTCCTTCATGCTTAGGTAAAGCATGATGCAATTTCCTTCCAAGTGAAGTTACATTCATAGAAGTGTTATTTTGAGGAAACAATTCTTGTGGTCACAGAAAAGATATTCCCAACTTTCTTACATTCTCTTCCTTCATCATAAGTCTGTACTGTTGTGGAAGTGGATATAGCTTCACTCACAAGCCTTTTGTTATGTGGTTCTTTCTACTTTTTAATGTCCTATGCTTCTTCATAGTTTGTGGGGTGCAGAAAAAGCAGTGCCTAGCGAGAAATTTTTAGCATTGTGTGCATTCATTATAAAAGAAGAAAGATCCAATGTCATTCATCTAAATGTCCAATTTGGGAAATGCAACAATTTCTCATTTTTATTTGTTCTATCATTTATAGCTCTTCTTGCTTCAAATGAGCATCACATCCAGTTTGGTGATTTCATAACTAGAAAATGGGAAGTGATGCAGTACTTGATTAATGATGGGGACAAAACAACACCCCATAAATCAACCCTGGAACATTCAGCCTTCTAAAGAATAAAGAAGATACAGCTTCCAAAGATGCACGAGTAAGGTGGCCCCAGAACAAAGGCCAAAATGGCAACCCAGGAAATCCTGAACACTTTGTTTTGGACTGACTATTTTTATTCAATTTTTTCCTTCTATTTATTTAGATGAGTTGTACTATTTAATTTTCTGTAAACTTTACCGTGGAAATTAAAACACTTTTGCTTGCCTTCCCAAGCCTGCACTTATTATTTGTTATTGACTTGCCAAATAATATGTTTTAAAGCATTTTATATCCTATATTATTCAGACAAAGGGATGCTGATGCAAAATACCAGTAATCTCTTGGACTTTATAAAGTGTATTTATTTGTGCTACAAGCTTCCAGTTATCAGGCCATAAAGTATAAGTTTCTTCCTTAACCAAAGTCTGTTACAATCTCTTGGACAAGACAGCTGCCGACATTTGCCAGGGTTCAGGTTTATTTGGTTCCTCTCTTCCCAGGGCTGCATTTCTCCCTGGGCTCAGCTCTTCTCTTTCCTCCTCAAAGTCTGCTGTAGACTATGATGCTTTCTAAGCTTTGCCTCCCTCCACAAGGCCACCTGTGAGCTCTCAGGTAAATGGCTTGTCTCTTTTCCCCAGAGCCTCCTGTCATTGCTAATCAGAACTCCAACATCAAAATCTACTCCAATTCTGTCTTTTGCCATGTCTTTTTATGTTTGAGACTCCACCCACCAATGGACAGGGCTCAAATGCCCTATCGACTGTGGCCCAGTCAATGTCCTAATCAGAACTTAATCATGCCCAGATTAACAGACATCATTCCATAAATATTTTTGGAACTCATAACGATATCAAACTGCTACATATTCAGTTACCCATCTCATGGTATATATTATTTTATGATGTATTTGAACACTTTATTGATGTCCTAGGCCACGGATATCATTATTACTTTATCGATTCATTAGTCATTTTGGTATTTGAATTTGATTAACAGATATTGTTCTTCAAGCCATCCTGAAACTTGAACCTTTTGAGAATATTTTTTTCTGTCCAAAGAATATTCTTTTACATTTCTTTTAAACTGAGTTGCTGCTAGCAAACGTTTTTAGTTTTTACTAACCTCTAAATGTATTTATTTCACTTATTCCTGAAGGATTGAGATGAATTAAATCTCAGGCCGTCTATGATCTCCACTGCTTTTGAGACCACCCATAGGGTTGAATTTATCCATTCTGTTGTAAGTGTAATCAGTTATTTAGAGAAAAAATTAGGGGCTTTCAGTTTTACAGCCTGCTTCCAGCCCCCACCCCAGGATATTCTCTGGGCTCTGGCTCTGGCGATGAGAATGATGGCACATTTCTCTGAGTTACACACCTGCTTTGGAGCTAAGATTTGGTGGAGAAACACAGTATATTGAATTCTTCTTGGGACCCTTCTGAGACCAGTGCAATGGTGGTCAGCACCCGATTTTGCTCAATGATTGCCACACCCAAAGTACAGCCACTGCTTCTTGAGTTTCCATTTCTTCCAGACTTCCAGAGAAGTATGTTCTTACTAAACTATTGCTGTGTGTAAGCCTTTTTTATGTAGGACATTTTGGTTAGATTCAGAAAAGGGAACTTTTAATTAGGGCACTTTTTGTTAGAATGCTTTAATTTAGTTAAGGGCCTCTGATTAGTTTTCAGGCACCAGGATGGACCCCAATCATTGTGCTGAAGTACTACATACATGAAATAAACAGAGAAAAAATTCTGCCATGTTTACCCTGCCATGTGGGAGAGGGATCCAGGAACTCCTACAGCTTTGGAGAGACACAGAATCCCTGAAAGGCTGAGGGAGAAACCAGGGTCTGGATTCATTGAGCAGCCTGAAGCTAAAGACATAATGGCAAGAGGACAAAGGAGAGGTGTTAGCAATTGTGTCTGATGGCCCAATGCTGAGCACATGGATAAAGTGAGTTTAGAGGAGAAGGCAGAGAGAGGCAGGCAGGCCCAATATTTTGCCTTGGCTGGATTCCAGCAGCTGACCATTATTAATTTTTTATGATGCCTTGGCTTGGACATTTTCACAGCCTAAGAACGGTAAGCTTTAACCCTCATAAATTCCAGTACCACCTAACCTATTTCTGGTATTTTGCATTGGCCGTGCTTGAAAAACTCAAATAGCTAGGGACACAGGTTTGGAGAGCTGTTCTGTTCCCAAATCACAGTGTGATGCTGCCCACTAAATTCACCTGCAAACTGTAGGTGTCTCCAGACTAGGCAGGAATTAGTACTGTTAAGATGGAGGGGAAAGGGCACTTGACCATCAACTACTGCAACACAGGGACTCAGGTAGGGGAGTCACATGGTTTGGGGACTAGTATAAAGTCACAAATCCCCCAGTATTATGTACCTGCCTCAGGCTGTGGTTGGCCAGGTGGGCAGGAGCAAATAAAACCGTGGGACCATCGGTCAGTTGTAGCAGAGTCATCAGTGCAGAGAGAGGAGACTTCCTTCTGCTCCTTTTGCACTTCCCTGCTTCCCTTGGTCCCCACCTTGGGTTCTCTGAGGAAGCTGCTCTTACTGTACCCCTCCTGGATCTCAGGCACAGACTCAGCTTTCTGGTTTCCATTTATATATTCACTTTCTCCAATCTTGGGGCAGCTAAAGAAAATGCAATGCCAAGATGAAACCTGTTGGTGTCGTGAAGGAAATGTCAAAATTCACATTACAACATTGACAATAGCAATTATATCAGCAGAATGAGCAACATTGGGCCAATGACCCTAATATATATTATGGGAATCCCAGAAATTCCTGGGACCTTGGGCTGTCAAGAATAAAAGTTAGTTTGTGAAAGAGTGAAATGTTTGCAGCCAACTTCAGAGGGTACAGGTGCCAGTTATTTCTCAGACTAATTAAATATTAAATGTTCAACACACTTTTAACAGTGTTGAAAATGATGCAGACATCTTAAAACCTTGAAGAAGCTGATGACAATTGAAGGAGCTGGAATGCAACATGTGTTCACTGCAGTACCCGCAAGCCAGAGATGGAGTGTCCTGTTTGGGAACCAAACTTTCAGAGCACCAATGAAAACCATCATCATAGGTTCAGGATGCAGAGAGGAAGATAGGGGTAAGCCCAGCTCAGCACTCATAGCCTCAGTTAGGGATGTGAGTCACTCTAGCAGGTCTTCACTGGAGAGTGAGTTGAAGGAAGTCTGTCTTCTCCTGTCATGCTAACAGCCCTCTAACTGGACACATGTAGAGAGCAGTGTGGCCTGCAGAAGTTCCCATCCATGCTCCTTGTGCTCCATACTCACTTTTGCTGTGGGAGGCCTCCACCATCCAGGCAGCTGGGGAGGGGGCCGAGGGGAGAGAACACTTTTCCTTTATGGGCGACTGTATTTGCAAAATGTGAGGGGAAGTTCCTCCAAGTAATGTTGCAGATAGAAATCAATATCTTCAAATGAACAACTTTGTATGATTTCATTTTGTACTATTTTCATAATTTCTTTTTAATTATAAAGAAATTATCAGTGCAAAGAATATAAAAATAATTTCTGTCTATTATGGCAAACAGTCAAATTTCTTCTCTAAACTCAACAACCATTCCTCCCTCCTCAGAATTATATGATTGGCAGATTCTTTTGGGTACATATTTCTGTTTGTAAATACATGCATTCTCTAGTTTAATCCATCCCACATCCTGTCACATATGAGAAAAATATTGGAGTACAGCTTAAGAATATGAATAAATTTTCTAATTTCTTAAAATACTTTAGATTATACGTATATCATCTAATTATGAAAGGATCATTTCTGATTTAAAATAATAAAGAAAATTAGAGTGAAGTATAAAGCAGGACACTGTAGTTCAGTGGCTGTTAAACCTGAATCCACATCAGTCTCAGGTGAAGAAACTGAAAAAATATAAGTGGTTTGTGTGCCTTATAAGAAAGTGCTGCAATAATGGGCAGCATTAATTTTAAAATGATAAATTTTTATAGGCTTACACAGAATGTAATGGATTGAGGAAACAATGAAAACAACCAGGATAATTTGAAATAATTGAAAAGTCCATCTTTACATAAACTATGAGAAATCTCGAATTCTGATGCATAAATTAGTGGTAAAAAATTTTAACACAGATGAGTGTGTAAGAAGATGTGGGAGGAACAGATCTCAGAATAAATTGCAAGTGCACTTTTCCAAGAGGAGAAAGGCATCCTGAATTGCACAGTCACAGCCACTTCCTTAAAAGTTGGCAAAAAATTTGCACAGACTGGAGGTGGAGATTCATTGGAGATTCAAATTCATTAAATTCACAGGGTTTCTCTCCAGTATGAATGTTGTAATTTTTAATGAGATACTGGCTCAGAATGAAGGTTATACCACGTTCCTTACATATATAGAGTTTCCATCCAGTATGAATTTTCTCATGGTCAGTGAGATTTGATTTCCTACTGAAGGCTTTCCTACATTTCTTATATATATAGGGTTTCTCTTCAGTTTGTCTTCTCAGGTGTGTAATGAGGCTTGATTTCTGAATGAAAGCTTTCCCATGTCTGTCACATTCATAGGGTTTCTGTGCAGGATGCATTCTCAGATGTTAATGAGGTTTTCCTTCTGGTTGAAGGCTTTTCCACATTCATTGCCTATAGGGTATTTTCCAGGATGAATACTCTGATGTTTAAGGTACAATTGGTTTTGGTCGATGGCTTTTCTGCATTCTTTACGTTCATATTGTTTTTGTCCACTATGAATTTTTTCATGTTCTATGAGATATGATTTCTCCCTAAAGGCTTTTTCACATTCCTTTCATGCATAGAGTTTGTTTGCAGTAGGAAATATCTTGTATCTGAGATTTGACCTTTGTATTAAAGCTTTCCCACATATATATGATTTCTCTTCAGTAGAATTTTCTGATAAATAAAGAGGTTTTCAGTCAGGTTGAAAACTTTCCCTCATGTATTATATTTCTATGCTTGTTCCCCTGTATGGCTTTTAAAATGAGGAGTAAAACATGACTGTAAAGAGCTGACTACAATCAGGACACTCAAACGGCTTCTCTCTAGTTTGAATTTTATAATATTCCATGAGGTTTCGTTTCATTTGGAAGCATTCCCATGTTCATTACAATACTAACTATTGTGTGAATATTTCATGCTCAATGAGATTTAATGCCTGGCTGAAGGATTTCCAGTAATCCTTAAATACACAGGATTTTAATCCTGCATGATTCTTTCATGTGACTCTGTGTTTCCCAAATTCATGAAAACCAAATGGTTTCTCTTAAAGATTAATTCTCATGTATCTAATGAGGTTGAATTTCAAAGGAAACTTCACACTTATTACACTTAATGGGGAGGACTACGATGTGGGGCAACCTGGCAAAATTCATTGTTTTCATTCATTTTTCCTTACATAGATTCCCTCATGCTTAGGTAAGCATGATGCAATTTCCTTAAAATTGAAATTACATTCATAGAAGTGTTATTTTGAGGAAACAACGGTGCAGTCAGAGAACATACTATCCCAACTTTCTTACATTCTCTGCCTTCATCTTATGTCTGTACTGAGGTGGAAGTGGATATAGCTTCACTCACAAACCTTTTGCTATGTGGTTCTTTCTGCTTCTTAATGTCCTATGCTTCTTCATAGTTTGTGTGGCGCAGCAGAAGCAGTGCTCAGGGGGAAATTTATAGCAATGAATGCATTCTTTAGAAAAGAGGAAAGATCCAATAACAATCATCTAAGGGTTCAATTTGGGAAGCGCAACAATATCTCCTTTTTATTTGTTCTATCATTCATGGTTCTTCTTGCTTCAAATGAGCATCACATCCAGTTTGGTGACTTCATAACTAGGAAATAGGGAAGTGTTAAAGCACTTGATTTATGAAGGGGACAATACAACACCCCATAAGTCAACCTTGGAATCTTCAGGCTTCTGAAGGATAAGAAAGGTTCAGCTTCCAAAGATGCACAAGAAAGGTTGCCCCAGAACAAAGGCCAAAATGGCAACCAAGGAAATCCTGATAACTTTGTTTGAAACTGACTCTTTTGGTTCACTTTTTTCCTTCTATTTATTTGGATGAATTGCAGTATTTTATATAACTTAAAGTTTACCAGGGAAATTATAACACTTTAGCTTGCCTTTCCAAATCTGCACTTATTATTTGTTATTGCCTTGCTAAATAATATATTTTAAAACACTTTATATCCTGTATTAGTCAGCCAAAGGAGTGCTGATGAAAAATACCAGAAATCTGTTGGTCTTTATAAAGGGCATTTATTTGGGGTAGAACCTTACAATTACCAGGACAAAAACCATAAGTTTCTTCCTTCACCAAAGTCTCATAACTGGTCTTGGAGCAAGACAGCTGCCGATATTTGCCAGGGTTCGGGCTTCTTTGGTTCCTCTCTTCTCAGGGCTGTGTTTTTCTCTGGGCTCTACTCTTCTATTTCCTGCACAATGTCACCTGTAGACTAGGGGTCACTCTAAGCTTTGCCTCTCTTCACAAGACCAGCTGTGAACTGTCAGGTGAATGGCTTGTCTCTTTTTGCGGGGCCTTCAGTACTTGCACATCAGAACTCCAACATCAAAAACTACTCCAGCTCTGTCCTTTGCCATGTCTTTTTATGTTTGAGACCTAACTCACCAAAGGGTGAGGCTCAATGCCCTACTGACAGTCCCAGTCAATGCCCTTATTTTACCTTAATCATGCCCAGAATAACAGACCAGTTTACAAGCATAATCCCATATCTATTTTTGGAATTCATAACGATATCCAACTGCTACATATCCATTTTCCCATATCATTGTATATATTATTTTATTGTGTATTTGGACACTTTATTGATGTCCTAGGCCACAGATATCATTCTTACTTTATCCTTTCAATAGTCATTTACCTATATAAATTTAATAATCGGATATTTTTCTTCCATCCATCCTGAGAATGATCCTTCTGAGATTATGTTCTTTCTACCTGAAGATTATCTTTTACATTTCTTTTAAGGTGAGTTGCTGCTAGCAAGCTTTATTACTTTTTACTCATCTGTAAAATTATTTATTTCATTTCTTCCTGAAGGATTGAGATGAATTAAATCTCAGGCCCTTTATGATATCCACTGCTTTTGAGAGCACCCTTAGGGTTGAATTTCTCCATTATGTTGTAATTGTAATCAGTTCTTTGGAGAAGAAATTAGGTGCTTTCAATTTTACAGCCTCCTTCCTGCCCACCACACCCCAGGCAAAATCTGTGCAGTATGGCTCAGTGGATGGGAATAATGGCACACATCTCTCAGTTACAAACCTGATTTTGGAACTAATATTTGGTGGAGAATGCACAGTATATTTAGTCCTTCTGGGGACCATTGTAGGGACCAGTGCATCAGTGGTCAAGACTCTAATTTGTGCAATGATGGCCACACCTAAGTACAGCCACTGCTTCATGAGATCCCATTTCTCCCAGATTTAGGCAACCCCTCATGATCCTTGTGCCCATTGTTATTGCTGGTTACCCTGTATGGCTTTCAAAATGAGGAGTTAAAAATGACTGTAAAGAGCAGACTACATTCAGGACACTCATATGGTTTCTCTCTCGTTTGAATTTTCTCACATTCCATGAGGTTTTGTTTCAGATGGAAACATTCCCATGTTCATTACAATACTAACTAATGTATGAATATTTCATGCTCAATGAGATTTAATACCTGGCTGAAGGATTTCCAATATTCCTTACATATACAGGGTTTTACTCCTGCATGTTTCTTTGAAGGGACTCTAACTTTCCCAAATTCATGAAATCCCAAATGGTTTCTCTGAAAGATTAAATCTCAAGTATCTCATTAGTTTTAATTTCCAAGAGAACTTCACACTCATTACATGTAAAGTGGAGGACTACCATGTTGGGCAAATTGGCAAAACTCATTGTCCTCATTCTTTTTTCCTTACATATATTTTCTCATGCTTAGTGAAGCATGATGCAAATTCTCTTGTTGGAAAAGATGATGAGAGCCAGAGCATAAAGGGTGAAGCATTTAAAAACCATGCTTCCCAGCAGAGAAACTTTAGTAAATGTCTCCAAGGACACTGCATACCACAGACATTAGTGGGAGGAGGCAGAGCAGAATGAAAATAGCACCTAGAATTATTGTCTGAATTCCCAAGAAAGATTGTCTGGGAACACAGAAAGAGGCGGTGTTCTCAAGTATCAAGCTGAGAAAGTAATGAACGATGCCCTAATTTTGTTTTCAGCTTTGCTGTATAAACAGCAGCCTCAGACTAAATAAACTTGCTTGCATTCCACATGGAGTGAGATCCCTTCATCCCAATCTTTCTTTGGATCATTCCAAGAACCATCTGCCTCCATGTTGCATTGCAACAGATGACACCCAATGTGGGGCACTACTAGTCTTTCCTCTGGATAACTGCCATGGAAAGAAAGACTGCTGGGTTGGAAGGCCATTGCATTCTATTGGTGAGTCAAATAATCTTGATCATCAGGGTAATGGGTAGTCAGTTGAGTCAGCTAGAGGAATATTTCCAAGTTTTGAAAACCCTGTTAAAGAATACAAGGGTATCTGTGATGACACTAGAGGTACTAGAAGTCTATTCTCTTGTACAGAAACATTGTTACGTATGGTCTTTGTATAGTCTTATTTCTGTTGCTCTTGAACCATTACAGTCAGATGAAAATGAAGATATTAAAATTGATACCGCTATTGCTAACACTGTAGCAGAACAAGCTAATGATAATTTTAATGAAAATATATCTGAAAAAAAATTAATGAACAGGCAATAGCAGATAAACTCATGTCTAATGAAAGGAAAACAAAGAAAAACAGAGGTTATGGATGTTTTCCAGCATTCATTAAGCCATCTATTCCAAAAGATGATTTATTGTTTTATAAACCGGTGTCTGTGCCTCCCAAGGTATCTACTAATCCATTCTTTCCAATACTTGATGACTCTCCAAAAGTTTCTGTTTTTGTGCCATTGCCATCCTCTTCAATTATGAAAAGTACAGCACAGGGAAGTAGAGAAGGAAATTCAGAGGCTATGCAATTTTTTACTTTTCCAGTAAGAGTAACTCAATTCCAGTAGATGCTAACAACCTCCTAGGGGGTGTAAAATATGAGCATGCTCCAGTTCCTTTTAAAATTACCAAGAAATTTTTAAAAGCATGCACTCAATATGGTGTATATTCTCCTTATACTCAGAATTGGTGCAAAAAAATGGCAAACAGATTAATTCACAGGGATTGGGATTTGTTAGCTCAAGCTGCTCTGAATTCAGCAGAATTTTTACAATTTAAATTTTTATGTTGGTAAAACTAATATTGTAGCATGATGAAATCAACAGCAAAATCCACCAGTGCCTATTACTGCTGAACAAATATTAGGATCATGTCAATGGGCTGAAAATCCTCGCCAAGCTCAATATGATGATATTGCCATTTTACAAGTGCGATTGTGCTGCCTAGATGCCTGTTGATAAATCTCCACCCCTGGGCAGGCTGTACATTCATTTTCATATATTGTGTGAGGAAATACTGAACCCTATGAGAATTTGTAGCAAGGCGGGAAGATGTAGTCAACAAGACATTAACTCAATCTGATCTTAAAGAAATGCTTATTCTAATGTTGGCCTTTAATAATGCTAAAAGTGAGTGTAAAAAGGCTTTATGTCCGATAAAGGCAAATGGAAGTACTTTAAAGGATTATATAAAAACATGCCAAAACTTTGGACCTAATACCTATAACATGAACCTTCTTGCAACTGCTCTAAAGGGACACATTCCTGATGTTAATAATTTTAATTGTTTAAATGTAAGAAACCAGGTGATATGAAAAAAGATTGCCAAGCCAAAACTAGTGTAAGACCTCCATTTAGCGGCAATAATAAATCAATAACAAATCGTGTGTCTCCAAAATGCTAAAAGGGTTACACTGGGCCAAGCAATGCCATTCTAAGTATCATAAAAATGGTAGTCTCATTTACAAGCCAGGAAAATTCCAAGCAGGCATTTCTCAAGGCCATCAGACAAACAATATGAATATATTTACCTGGCTTGCTCAAATCTGCCAGTCAGCAACAGAGCAGTTCACTGTAGCCTGTAACAGAACTTAAGGCACTTAACAAAAGCAGTATAGCTGTCTATCCTTCCTCAGCTGAATGTAAGTTTATTACTACCCGAACCCTAACCCTAACCTAACCATAAGCCTAACCCTAACACTTACCCTAACTCTAAACCTAACCCTAAACCTAACCTAATCCTAACCCTAACCATAACCCTAGACCTAACCTAAACCTAACCTTAACCCTAACCTTAACCCTAACTAACCCTAACCATAAACCTTTCCCAAACCTTACACTAACCATTACCCTAAACGTAACTAACCCTAACCCTAACCCTAACATTAACTAACCCTAATGTAACCCAAACCCTATCAAAACAACTTCTTGTACTTTAACCTTATTGTTTCCATAGAGAGACAGGTTTTATCACTTTTAAAAAGAGCACAATGTTAGAACCTGCTTTCTCAAAGTCAAATCCTGAAAGATAGCTTTTATTTCAAAGTCACATATAAGTTTGTCTTTTACCTAAATAAAGGTAAAATGCTAAAAATAGTTTGTTCGTGTGATTGAAGTTGAATGAAGTATTTAAAACTGTTGTATAATTAAAAGAAAATTTTTAATTTTATAACAATTAAAGTTATATAAATAAAAATTTCATATGAATAGTGTAAATGTGTATAAAATTCCTGGAAATTTAATAATGTTTCCATATAATATTAAATAAAGATATAATGCTATTAATCAGAATTTTTATTTATAACTACAAAAAGAAAGCAGCCATTAAAGGCTGCCGGGGTATTGCATAACATAAATTATAGTAAAATAAAATAACACCACTGCAGCATGCAGTGGTACCAAATATTGCTAGTTTGTTGCAAAAAATTAATATCCAGTTATGTCACTATCACTTTGTTTTAAAACTTGCTAAACTTTCTTTAATACTTTCTTTAAAAAGGTCAAGGAGGCCCACATTCCCCATCCTGTAAAATAACCAACAATAAATCAAGTTTATATTCAACATTGTAAGCAACACCCCCATTTCTAATTATAATGTTAACAACAAAATCAAAGCAAGTATTAATATTACAAGCTAATATATTACCCCCAGCCCAAATAGGAAATACTAATTTGTTTTTACCTATGCTTTAAAGTACACAGAATAAAGAAATTGAGGTCATTCTAATTATGCTATTAAGAATTTCAAATGCTTAAGAAATAAAAGTTTATTCATTGGATGTCTCTTTTTGTATAACTTACTATAGTTATGAATTATGTATAATATACTTAAATATTAATCAAAACTTTAATAAAATACATTGCATACTTAAGTAATTTAATAACTTGTATATTACACCTAAATATGTTTTATTAAATGTACATGTAAATAACTTGTTTTGAGTTTCGACAGTCCTGAAACTAAATGTATTAAAAAACAAGTCTGGCAAGATTTCTTCAAGCCTAAAAGTAAAGCATCATTCAGAAAATGTTGTTAATGAACAAACCAATGCCTTGCTAGTTAACACTTTTCACATTTCAGGAAAAATATTGGAAATTAAAATAGTAAGCACATCAGGGATATTTTGTAAAAATTTAAAAAATAAAGTGCATTTCAATGGGTGTTGTATTCCTCCCTGGGAGAGCTTGTCACTCTCCCAGGGATTGATGCATAAACCTTAGAATCTACTGCCCAGTGAGTATTGTGTTCCTTCCTGAGGATGATGGCCCCTTCCTCTGGAAATAGCAAAATACTCAAAATTGGCATCTATAGTATCAAATTCATTAATCCTAAACACAGCCAACCAAAACTCTAGGATCAGTTGATACTTCAACAATTCAACCTTTCCCAGCTACAAACTACATATTGGTAAGTATATATAAGACTGCTCTATTTATCTGTCATTCTGTAAATTTGTTCAATATTGACTTAATATTTTAATTAATTACATTATTTGTTTCTCACCCTAATTGTCAATGAAAGCTTCTTAAACTAAATATATATTAACATTTATCTTGTATCTATGCAGGACTTTAGCCAAAAATAAGCCAAGTATATCAGTGTATCCCCTGATTTAGTAAACCTGTGAATGTATGTATACTTATCATAAAAATTAACACTTAAACCTCTATAAATGCTACAAAAAACAAAAAAAGGGGAAATGGTGATGTGTGAGTACAGTTATATCAAGCATTATTTACAGTAATTTTTTAAGTCAAAGGTCAGAATCATGTACATCAGCAGCAGAGCATTTCTTGCAAAAATCGGGCAATAATACAGAAATAAAGGTTAGACAACTAGTTTACTGAAAGCATAAAAATAATAATGAATGGGATAAGGCCAAAGTTAAGTTTGGATATAGGGTCGAGGTTTTGCTCTTATCATTACCGATAAAGGAGACCAGCTTTGGGTCCTGTCCAGACGTCTGAAACCTAGACATAAACAAGACAAAGAAGTTGACACAAAAAGCAGAAAAGTCTGAATGTCACTCTAACACAGCTATTCCTTGCTATGCTTATGTTGGAAATCACAGCAGTAAGTAGTGCACTTTCACATAATTATACATATTGGGTTTATATTACTAATTCACCTCTTTTAGAATTGTTGACATGGGGGGACAAATCCTACCCTGTTTATATTAATCAGTCTTTTCATTTTCCTGGGCCCTTTGATCCTTGCCTACCTCTAAAACCTGAGGAGGAAGGGAAATTTATTGAAAATTTAACCTTGCCTTTTCTTAAGTGACCTAACTGCATAGGATCCATTGATCCACAATCATAGTACAAAGTGATAAATGGCATACATGCCATGTTTCATATGAGGTTATGCACTTTAATAATTCCTGTAGAATTGTAAAGAATTGGGCCCTTATAGGGATACTGAAACTTAATGTAAACACAACTGTAATTTGAAAAATTAATAATTCAACAAAATCAATGAATGAAAGCTATCATTAGTTTTAGAATTTTTGGGATGACATAAATACAAGCACATCACTAAATTGGACTCATCAGGGAAGATTTATCCCACAACTATGGGACACTAAACTTAACAAAATTAAAAATTATTTTTGGTAATTATTTTTGGGAACTAGCCCAATTTTTTAATGGCAAGGCAGGAAAACTGATATTACCAGTTAAAAAAGAACATCCACTTAATTTCCTAAAGTATGTGTACGGGATCCCTTTATTTTTATAGTAGGAACAGTGAACATTAATCAAACATGGTTTTTCTGCAGCAATTGCTCCCTTTACCCTTTTGTATCAGAATCGGTTTTACAGGAGAGTTCTACTGTGGTTCTCATAGGAAGATGGCATCATGGAATATGGCTTCCAGTTCTCATTAATCACTGCTGGTAGTCTTCCCCTGAGAGCCAAATCCTTTGGCACTTTCTAAATCATTATTTGTAAAGAAGCAAACGTTTAATTGGATTAATTATAGCTGCTGTTTTAGGGGTTATACGTTTTATTACAGCCACTGCTGAGGCAGGAACTGACCTACATGAGCACGTCCAATCACAACAATATGTTTAAAATTGACATCATAATGCTAGTGAGCTATGACATAGTCAGTCATAAATAGATGAGGAAAGTAATAATAGGGTTAATAACTTAGAGATGGCTGTTACACAAATGTTAGATCAGGTATATAATATAAGGTTAAAATAGGGTTTGAAGTGTGATTGGAATGAAATCACTTTTTGTATCACTCTTCTCCCATACAATGATTCCCATTATCAATGGAAAAAAAATTAAACATCATTTAATGAGTCATCACACAAATTTATCTATTGAAATTACATATTTGCAGAAAAGAATTTTGAGCATGTCTCAGAATCAACTTACTATGCTTCCAGGTAGCAAATTTTGGCAATCAGTGACAGATCATTGCACGCCAGAGAAGCAAACTACAGAGAAAACTTATACATGTAAACAATGTAGGAAAGCCTTCAGTAGCAAACCTTATCTCAATGACCATGAGAAAATACATATTGGAGGGAAACACACAGCAATGGGTTAGTAGGAATATACATTCCGGGCAGCACACAAGATAAAAACGAGGGCATTAACCCAGGGCACAGGCATCAGGAGGGGTCTCCTAAGTCTGGGAGAAATAGGAACTTATGATGCAGTGGCTGTATTTTGGGTGTGGCCATCATTGAACAAATTGGTGTGTTGACCACCAATGCACTGGCCCCTAGAATGGTTCCAAGAAGAATTCAATATACTGTGCTTTCTCCAACAAATCTTAGCTCCAAAATCAGGTGTATAACTCAGAGAGGTGTGCTTTTATTCACATCTGCAGATCCAGAGTGCACAGATTTTGCCTGGGGGGTGGGGTGGCAGGAAGCAGGCTGCAAAACAGAGAGTCCCTAATTTCTCCTCCAAAGAACTGATCACATTTACAATAGAATGCAGAAATTAAACCCTAAGTGTGCCCTCAAAAACAGTGGAAATCATACAGGACCTGAGATTTAATTCATCTCAATCCTTCAGAAATATGTGAAAATAATACTTTTACAGTTGAGTAAACACTATTAAAGTTTGTTAGAAGCAACTCACTTTAAAAGAAATATAAAAGAATATCCTTCAGGCAGAAAGAAAATAATCTCAGAAGGTTCAGGTTTCAGGATGGATGGAAGAACAATATCTGTTAATTAAATTCATATATCTAAATGACTATTGAATGGATAAAGTAATAATGATATTCGTGACCTAGGATATCAAAAGCGTTAAAATACACCATAAAATAATATATAGCATAAGATGTGTAAATGAATATGTAGCAGTTGGATATTGTTATGAATTCCAAAATTAGATATTGGATTATGCTTGTAAACTGGTCTGTTGATCTGGGCATGATTTAGTTATGATAAAGGCATTTACTGGGCCAAAGTCAGTAGGGGGTTGAGTCCCGCCCCTTGCTGGCTGGAGTATCAAACATAAAAAGACATGGCAAAGGACAGAACTAGAGTAGATTTTCATGTTGGAGTTCTGATGAGCAAGGACAGAAAGCCCTGGGGAAAACATATAAACCTTTCACCTGACAGTTCAAAGCTGGACTTGTGGAGAGAGGCAAAGATTAGAGAGCCTCATAGTCTATACCTGACGTTCTGGAGGAAACAGAAGAGCTGAGCCCAGAGAGTAATGCAGCCCAGCAAAGAGAGGAACCCAAAACCCTGAACCCTGGCAAAGCTCGGCAGCTGTCATGCTCCAAGATGGGGTAATAGACTTTGGGGAAGGAAGAAACGTATGCTTTATGGTCTGGTAAATGTAAGCTTTAACCCCAGATATAGACATTTTATAAAGACACAGATTTCTGGCATTTTGCATTAGCACCCCCTTGGTGACTAATATGGGTTATAAAATGTTTTAAAATACATTATTTGGCAAGTCAATAACAAATAATAAGTGCAGATTTGGAAAGGCAAGCAAAAGTGTTATAATTTCCCGGGAAACTTTAAAGAATATTAAATAGTGTATCTCATCCAAATAAATAGAAGGGAAAAAATTGAACAAAAATAGTCAGTCTAAAACAAAGGATTCTGGATTTCCTGGGTTGCCATTTAGGCCTTTGATTTGGGGTCACCTTACTCGTGCATCTTTGGAAGCTGCACCTTTCTTACACTTCAGAAGCCTGAAGATTCTGGGGTTGATTAATTGGTGTTGTTCTGTGCCATCATAAATCAAGTTCTGTATCACTTTGAGGTAATGTTTACCCAAGCCAAACCTTGCCTCAGGCGTTTGCGGGGCACTACGCCCCACCTTCTTCCCGGACCCAACTTCCCCATTTCTCTCAGCCTATCACAGCATTCCCTCACAGCCATAACCTTATTTGGACATGTTGGCCTTCTCCTCTAGCCTCCCCCCTCCCTCCCAAATCTTCCCTCCACGCCCAGCAACAGCTTCGCCCTATCAGAAGACAACACGCTCACCCCCGCCCAGCTCTGCCTATAAAACTGCGCAGCTCTCCCTGAATAAAGGTCTTACCTTCCAGCAAGCAAGTGAGTGGTGTCTCTTCATTTAGTACTGTCAGGGAGACCACAGGGCACCAAACGGCGACCCTGTGACAACTTCTCCTTAACCTCCGTGAAGACCAGGGAGCC
>JAKSZT010053824.1:0-51326 GCA_026826555.1 Tolypeutes matacus | reverse complement strand
GGGCTGCAGCAGGGCTGATCACCCTCAGGCCCGGAAACAAAGCGGCATCACTTCCCCTTTTCCTAGTTGTGAAGTCACCAAACTTGATGTGATGCTCATTTAAAGCAAGAAGAGACATGAATGATAGAACAAATAAAAAGGAGATATTGTTGCACTTCCCAAATTGGATGCTTAGATGACTGAATTTGGATCTTTCTTCTTTTTTAATGAATGCATTCAATGATATAAATTTCCCCCTAAGCACTGCTTTTTCTACACCCCACAAATTATGAAGAATCATAGGACATTAAGAAGCAGAAAGAACCACATAACAAAAGGCTTGTGAGTGAAGCTATATCCACTTCCACAAGAGTCCAGACATAAGATGAAAGCAGAGAATGTAAGAAAGTTGGGGAAAGTTTCTCTGACTGCAATCATTGTTTCTTCACAATAACACTTCTATGAATGTAACTTCGCTTGGAAGGAATTTGCATCATGCTTACCTAAGCATGAGGGAATCTATGTAAGGAAAAAAGAATGAAAACAATCAGTTTTCCCAGTTTGCCCCACATGGTAGTCCTCCCCTTGAAGTGTAATGATTGTGAAGTTTTCTTGGAAATTCAACGTCATGAGACACCTGGGAATTAAACTTTCAGAGAATCTATTTGGGATTTCATGAATTTGGGAAAGCTAGAGTCACATCAAAGAAACATGCAGGAGTAAAACCCTATGTATGTAAGGAATATTGGAAATCCTTCAGCCAGGAATTAAATCTCATTGAGCATGAAATATTCATACATTAGATAGTATTGTAATGAACATGGGAATGCTTACACCTGAAACAAAACCTCATGTTATATGAGAAAATTCAAACTAGAGCAGAAAAATATGAGTGTCCTGATTTTAGGCTGATTTTTTTTTTAATTTATTTATTTTTTATTGTGGGTAAAAATCAAAATTTTCACAATACATACCAATATTTGTAAAATGATATATAAATATATATGCATATATGTGCATTTGCTTACAAAAATGTTATATATATATATATATAAATATATTTTAAGAGGTGCTTAGATTACCTAAAATTTTAAAGGAAACCCACTGGGAATCCCTTGATTCCCACCTCCCACACCTCCCATCACATCCCACACCAACATCTTCCACAAGTTTGGCCCACCACCCTCAATGGACTTACACATCCTGGGGTCTTGCCACCAACCATAGACCACAGTTCACATTGTAGATCACACTCTCTCCCACACAGTTCTGAGTGGTGTGTGCTGATTTAAAATGGCCTACATCCATTGCCACAACGGTACTAAGGACAACCTCCAAATCCCAAAGAAGACCCTGTATTTCAAATGCTCGTCCCTTCCCTGCCCCAAAAGTGTCAAGAGGCCACTGGTTCCACCTCATTGTTATAATTTATTCCATTGCTAGAATCAACATTTGTGTACAACAGACTACCATCAAGTTGACTCTATTCCATAGTTCTTCCCCCAATCCTGAGGGGACTGGGATGGTTATGTCCACTCCACTTCAAAGTGAGAGAGGGCTTATATCCCATGAATATGGTGGGTGTGATGATCCTGTCTACAGATGCAGGCCCACTCCATTCCCTGGGATGACCGTTGCCCATCATTGTCTCCTAGCCAGGTGACTAGGATGAGTCCATTGAGCTGTAGGGTAGTAGTTGCAGCTCCACCGAGATTCTACGCACACCTGGCACATAGGTAGGCCAGAGGCTCCAGTCTCTGGAAGTATACCTAAAATCTTCAGCATCACATATAGGCTTGAATAGAAGTGGCTGATGAGCCATATGCAGGGAAGACTTATTGGGGTTCAATTCTGTCACTCTCAGGAGAACAGATTCCAAAATAGAGCCTACTGATAAGGCATCAGTCTCTGGGGATATCTCCCCTTATATATGACCTGGGTGTCTCCAGAGCTTTCAGGAGCCCCTCTGTGTGGGGTGATAAGCACTTAGATGTTCTATGAGCTGCTACTGAGGTATGTGTAAAAGTTACCTCCAGGATGAATTCCCGACTCTCTTTGAAGTCTCTTAGCCACTTGAACTCATTTGTCTTTACCTTTTCGCCCTTTTATTCAAGGTCTTTTTCCAGTTGTGTTGCCAGTTGGCACTTAGTATTAATCCCTTGTTGCCAGGGAGGCTCATCCCAGGGAGTCATATCCCACGTTGGGGGGAAGGTAATGCAATCATATGCTGAATTTGGCTTAGAGAGAGGCCAAATTTGAGCAAGAAGGAAGCTCTCAGGTGGCAACCCTTAGGAACCCCACAACTGCAGGCTAAGTCTCAGTTATAAGAGCAAAGAATAACAAGGGTAATCATCAATAAAATGAACACATCAGTGGGTCATCCTCTTTTGAAAGGCACTGTCCCTGCACACAGAGAACTATTGGTGCTCCCTTGGAGACTGTGGCAGAGCTCTCCAGGCTAGGAATTCAGATTCCCTCATTTATTGTGTGATTGTCCACCCATTGTAACCATGCACAATCTTTTGATCTTTTAAACGATTTTGTATATCTTTCATGTATATTCAGATGAACTAATTCCCATGAAACCCCCATCCCAGACACCCCCCACCAATATGCCCCTGCAGTACCCATTGTAACCCTTCTGTGATCCAAATTCTCCATAAACATGTAGTCCATAAAATAATCAAATACACTTACTAGGAAAAAGAAACAACTATGATAAGCTTACATGCAAGAGACAAACATAAGGAAACTCAGTGAAAAAAAGAGAAGAAAAAAAACAAGAAAAGAAAACAATTAATCAAACAAAAAAACAAAACAAAACAAAAGATAATTAGAGGATTGGACATTCAAAAAAATGGGCAAAAAAGCAGAAGAAATGCCTTTAAAATATATATATATATATATATATATATATATATATATATATATATATATTCTTTTTTTTCCTTTCTCTTTTCTTTTTTTCCTTCCTTTTATCACTGTGTTATCGGATGTCTGGTGTGCCATGACACCTTCCCTCTCTCAATCCCCATTCTCTCCCAATTTTTCATTTAATTTTCTAAGAAGTTTTAGGTCACAGCAAAGTCACAAACGGAGTGCCCGAAACTCCCTGATACCAAACCACCCCACATCCACCACCCCATATTAACCCCCCCTTTTTTGGATGTTAGCATTGTTATAACTGTTATACAGAAAGCAAAATATAGCAACTAAACATTGTCAATGATTTACAGTATAGTTTACAATTTAGATGATACAGTTTAACAATTTTGCTGATATTTACCAAGTCCTGTGTCCATTACTGTAAGGTTATTAAAAACCTTCCCCATGACCACCAAACACCCCATTAAATCTTGACTGGTCCCTTCCCCCCAGCTCCCCAGGGCCCATGATACCACCCTATCCCAACACATGGAATGTCAAAATTCACTGTTACATGCCCTGGGAATTTGATCCTGCCCTTACTAACACACCCACCTGCTAGTGCTGCACCACCAAACCCAGGAACACCACCACCCATCTGCCCCATCCTCCAATATGCAACCACACTCTATCCCTTTACCATAGATTGTGTCCATATGGGAGATGGCTAAAAGCCTGCTCTTCTCTTACTCTCCCTTGTTAACCTATCTTTCAGACAAAGGTTCTCAGAAACTGCTCACTTTCCTCAGTTCAGATCAGTGAGGTCATATACTGTTCATCCTTCAGTGCCTGGCTTGCTTCACTCAACATAAGGTCTTCAAGATTCATCCACGTTATTCCATGTGTTAGCACTTTGCTCCTTCTTACAGCTGAGTAATATTCCATTGAATGTAAGTACCACATTTTGTTTATCCATTCTTCTGTTGATGGGCACTGGGGCTGAATCCAACTTTTGGCAATGGTGAACAATGCCGCTATGAAAATTGGTGTGCATATATCTGTTTGTGTCTTTGCTTTCAGTTCTTCTGGGTATATACCCAGCAGTGGAATTGCTGGATCATACAGAAGATCTATTGCTAGTTTTCTGAGGAACTGCCAAACTGTCCTCCACAATGTCTGGATCATACCGCAGTCCCACCAGCAGTGGATGAGCGTTCCTGTTCCTCCACATCCTCTCCAACATTTAGTGTCTCCTGTTTTTTTAATAGCTGCCATTCTGATGGGTGTAAGATGGTATCTCATTGTAGTTTTGATTTGCATTTCCTTGATAGCCAGCAATGTTGAGCATTTTTTTCATGTGTATTTTAGCCATTTATATTTCTGCCTTGGAGAAGTGTCTTTTCAGGTCACTTGCCCATTTTTTAAATGGGTTGTTTGTCCTTTTATTTTCAAGGTGTAGGATTTCTTTATATATGCAGGATATTAGGCTCCTATCAGATGTATGGTTGCCAAATATTTTCTCCCATTGAGTAGGCTGCATTTTTATTTTCTTAATCACATACTTTGAGGTGCAGAAATTTTTATTTTGATGTGATGCCATTTATCTATTTTTTCTTTTGATGCTCGTGCTTTGGCTGTGAAGTTTATGAAATCATTTCCTATTACAAGGTCCTGTAGATGCTTTCCTACATTATCTTCCAAGGTCTTTATGTCTTTGGTTCTTATATTTAGATCTTTGATCCATCTTGAGTTGATTTTTGTATAAGGTGTGAGATGGTATTCTTCTCTCATTTTTTGGATATGGATATCCAGTTTTCTGAGCACCACTTTTTAAAGAGGCCATTCTCTCCCAAATGAGTGGGCTTTGTGGTGTTGTCAAATATCAGATGACTGTATATGCGAGGATCTATATCAGAACTCTCAATTCGCTTCCATTGGTCAGTAGGTCTATCCTTGGGCAAATACCATGCAGTTTTGATCACTGTAGCTTTGTAGTATGTTTTAAAGTCAGGTAGTGTGATACCACCAACTTCATTTTTCTTTTTCAATATGTCTTTGGCAATTAGGGACCTCTTGCCTCTCCAAATATATTTTGTGGTTAGTTTTTCCAGTTCCTTAAAAAATACACTGTTGAATTTTATTGGGATTGCATTAAATCTGTAGATTAGTTTGTGTAGGATAGACATCTTGATGATGTTTAGTCTTCCTATCCATGAACACGGAATATTTTTCCATTTACTGAAGTCTTCTTTGATTTCCTTTAACAGTGCTGTGTAGTTTTCTATATATAAGTCCTTTACATCTTTAGTTAAATTTATTCCTAGGTATTTGATTCTTTTATTTACTATTGTAAATGGTATTTTTTCCTGATTTCCTCCTCAGTTTGCTCGTTATTGGTGTACAGAAATGCTACTGATTTTTGACCATTGATCTTATAGTCTGCAACATTACTGAACTACTTTATAAGTTCTAGCAGCCTTGTTGATTTCTCAGGGCTTTCTATGTATAGGATCATGTCATCTGCAAATAATGACATTTTTACTTCTTTTCCAATCTGGATGACTTTTATGTCCTTTTCTTGTCTCAGTGCAAGTAATTCTAAGACAATGGTAAATAGGAGTGGTGATAGTGGGCATCCTTGTCTTTTTCCAGATCTCAGAGGAAAGGCTTTTAGGATTTAACCACTGAAAATAATGTTAGCTTGGGGTATTTCATATAAACCCTTTATCATTTTAAGAAATTTTTCATCTATTCCTATCTTTTGTAGTGTTTTTATGAGGAAAGAGTGCTGTATTTTGTCGAATGCTTTTTCTGTATCTGTAGAGATGATCATGAGATTTTTCTTTCAATCTGTTTATGTGGTGTATTACATTGATTGATTTTCTTGTATTGAGCCATACTTGCATACCCGGGATGAAACCCACTTGGTCATGGTGTATAATCCTTTTGATATGTTGTTGAATGCTATTAGCAATTATTTTGTTAAGGATTTTAATATCTAGGTTCATTAGAGAAATTGGTCTGTAATTTTCCTTTCCTGTGGTATCTTATTTTGTTTTGGTATTAGGGCAATGTTGGCATCATAGAATGAGTTAGGCAATATTCCTTCTACTTCTATTTTTTGGAAGAGTTTAAGTAGGTCTTTCCAGAATGTTTGGTAGAATTCAGCTGTGAAGCCGTCTGGTCCTGGACTCTTCTATGTGGGGAGGTTTTTGATGACTGAGTCTATCTCTTTATTTGTAATTGCACTGATGAGTTCATCTATTTCTTCTTTCATCAATGTTGGCTGCTTGTGGATTTCTAGAAACTTGTGCATTTCCTCTAAATTGTCATTCTTTTTGGCATATAATTTTTCAAATTATAATCTTATGATAGTCTTTATTTCTGTGAGTTCAGTAGTGATATGACCTTGCTCATTCCATACTTTATGTATTTGCCTCTGTTCTCTCTTTTTCTTTGTTAGTCTGGCTAAGTGTGTGTCAATTTTATTGATATTCTCAAAGAACCAGCTTTTGGTTTTGTTTCTATTTTCTAGTGCTTTCTTATTCTCTATTTCATTTAGTTCTGCTCTAATCTTTGTTATTTCCTTCTTTCTACTTCCTTTAGGTTTAGTTTGTTGTTGTTTTTCAATTCCTCCAAGTGTGCAGTTAGGTCTTCAAATTTAGCTCTTTCTTCTTTTTTAATATATGAATTTATGGCTATAAACTTCCCTCTCAAGACTGCTTTTACTGCATCCCATAGGTTTTGATTTGTTGTGTTGTCGTTTTCATTAGTTTCAAGGTAGTTACTGATTTCCTTTGAGATTTCCTTTTTGACCCACTGTTTGTCTAAGAATGTGTTGTTTAACTTCCATATCCTTGTGCCTAACCTGTTTCTCTGGCCCTTAGTGATTTCCAACTTCATTCCGTTGTGGTCAGAGAAATTACTTTGTATAATCTCAATCTTTCTGAATTCATTGAGTGTTGTTCTGTAGCCTAGCATGTGGTCTATTTTGGAGTATGTTTCATGTGCAATCGACAAGAATGTAATTCCCGCTGTATTTGGGTGTAGTGTTCTGTATATGACTATTAAGTCCAGGTCTTCTAATGTATTGTTGAGTGCCTTAGTTTCTTTATTGATTCTCTGTCTAGATGTTCTGTCTAATGAATATAGTTGTGTGTTGAAGTTCCCTGCTATAATTTTAGAGGCATTTATTTCTCCTCTTTGTTTTTCCAGAGTTTGCTGCACGTATTTTAAGGCACCCCGGTTAAGTGCGTAAATGTTGATGATTGTTCTCTCTTCTTCAGAGATTACTACTTTTACTAATATGTAGTGTCCATCTTTGTCTCTTACAATAGTTTTGCATTTAAAGTCTATTTTGTCTGATATTAGAATAGCTACTTCTACCCTTTTTTGGCTATTGTTAGCTTGTAAAATGGTTTTCCAGCCATTCACTTTCAGCCTCCTTCAATCCCTGGGTCAAAGTTGGGTTTCTTTTAGACAGCATATAAATGGGTCATATTTTCTTATCCATTCTGCCAATCTGTGTCTTTTGATTGGTGAATTTAATCCATTAACTTTCAGTGTTATTACTCGTAGCAAATTTCTTACTTCAGCCATTTTTTCCTTGGGTTAATGTATGTCATATGTTGTTTTGTTTCTCTTTTTGTCTTTTCAGTTGTTTTTAAACTCTCCTCCATCTCTCTCCCTTGGTTTTTCCTTTCAACTTGTAGAGATTCCTTTAGTATTTCTTGAAGTGCTGGTTTCTTCTTGACATATTCTCTTAATTTCTGTTCATCAGTGAATATTTTGAACTCTCCATCACTTTTTGAATGCCAATTTTGCTGGATAGAGAATTCGTGACTGGAAGCATTTTTCTTTTAGTGTTTTGACTATGTCATACCACTGTCTTCTTCCCTCCATGGTTTCAGCTGAGATATCAACACTTAATCTTATTGTGCTTCCCTTGTATGTGATGGTTCTCTTTTCTCTTGCTGCCTTGAGTATTTTCTCTTTGTCTTGAGCATTGGGCATTTTGACAAGTATATGTCTTGGACTTGGCCTGTTGGGATTTATACTATTTAGGGTGCGCTGTGCTTTCTGGATCTGCACATCTATCTCTCTCAATAGAGTTGGGAAGTTTTCAGCCATTATTGCCTTTAACACTCATTCTGTTCCCTATCCCTTCTCTTCTCCTCCTGGGATGCCCATTATGTGTATGTTTGTGTTTTCTAGATCGGTTAATTCCCTGAGTCCATGCTGGTTTTTTTCTATCTTTTGGTCTACCTTTTCTACAATCGCTTTGATTTCAGCTGTATTGTCTTCCATAGCACTAATTCTTTCCTCTGACTATTCCAATCTGCTGTTATGTGAGTCTAGTGTCTTTTTCTTTTCTTCGTTTGTGCCATTGCACACCATCATATCCATTACCTTTTTAGGCATGTTTGCTATTTTTCAGTATGTTCTCCCAGTGTCTTCTTTATATCTTTAATCTCTTTCTTCAGTTCTTTATGTTGGTCCCTGATATTTGTTTGGATAGCTTTGACTAGTTTTTTGGTGTTCTGCATTGCTTCCTGGTTTTTATTTTGTGCATTGGACTGGTCCATGTTTTCCAGTTTCTCAGAGTCATTTGTATTTTTCTGTTGCCCTCTGGTCATCATATTATCTTGATAGGTTTGTTCATTTGATTAGCTTTTCTCAATGTTGTAGAGTTTTATTTAGCTGTTGGTTCTGCTTGTGAGTTAAGTTTTCACCTTGGCAGTTTTTCTTCTTATTTTATTTCCTTGCTTCTTTCTATGTTCCCTTGAAGGCAAAAGGTTAGGGCCAGAGGAATCAAAAGATGTAAGGAAGGCAAAAGGATAATAGTACTATTGATAAAATTTAGAAGAGGGGCAAAATGAGACTTAATGAGATGAATATTTAACTTGTGTAGGCAGTGTAGAGTAATATGGAAAAAAAATGGAGTTCCTACAATGGACTGGGAAAACAAATGGAGGAATATATATTTATATATAGTGATTTAGAAGGCTAGAATTATGAGAAGGGAGAGAAATAGTAAAGAAATGTCTGAAAGGAAAAAGTTAATACTAATAAAAAAAAAGAAGAAGAAAACAAAATAGATGGAATAGAAATTGACACCCTTAAATTGTGGGCCAATGAAAAAAAATGTTGTATCCAAGAGCCACAAAAGAAAACAGAAAGTAGAAAGATATAAGAAGGATAAGCGATAGTTTGTAATACAGAATCAATATATACAGTGAGTGGGAAATTACTGAATAAGAAGCACAGCAAGGAAATGACAAGCTAGCAGCACCTAATTTTAAAAAAAATGGAAGAAAAAAGAAAGGGTGGATGAAAGAGGAAAGAAAAACAAGGGAGCAGAAAGAAACAGAGAGAAACCAAAGATACAGACAGGCAAGCAGTCAAACAGAGCTAAGGGAGGTCAATGATTTCCCTAGGGTCCACGTGGATCCTTCCTGCCTACTTGTGTTTATCAATGAATTTCCCCACAGGGCTCTATATGCAGGTCCTGAAGCAGCTTTTAGCTATTAAACTAAATTAAAAAGAATTTATTTTTCATTTGTTGAAATGACCTTCTCACTTTTTTTTTAATTTTTATTTTTTTTAGCAAAATGCAGGACCCAAAATAATTCCTCCTCTAGACCAACCACCTTACGGAAGGACCTTAGCTGTGCCCATGGAACTTAATTAAGCTCATCCCACTTTCTGGACTCTCCAGGATAGCTGTAGCTCTGATGTTAGTCACTGCGGAGTGCTAAAGACGGCCGATTCTGCCCCTTCTGGAGCTGAGCTCGAGCATCAATGGTTTGCTAAGTAAATCAGTTCGAGTGCAGATTCACGTATGGTCTCAGCCTGATGCTGCTTCAGGTCAGCTTATCTGCTTCCCAAAGTTATGGGGTGGTTCAGGCAGCCAGATTGATGTCTAAAAATAACGTCATTTTTTGCTCCTTATTTTAAATCCACACAGGGAACAAAGATAGAAATGTCATACATGTGGGAAAGTTTTCAACCTGACAGAAAACCTCTTTATTCATCAGAAAATTATTACTGAAGAGAAATCATATATATGTAGGAAAAATTTAATTCAAATGTCAAATCTCATATACAAGAGATTTCCTACTGCAAAGAAACCATATTCATGTAAGGCATGTGAAAATGCCTTTAGGTACAAATCATATCTCATAGAACACGAAAAAACTCATAGTGGCCAGAAAAAAAATGAATGTAAAGAATGCAGAAAAGCCTTCAGCCAAAAGCAATACTTCACAAACATCAGAGCATTCATTCTGGAGAAAAACCCTCTATATGCAATGAATGTGGAAAAGCCCTCAACCAAAGGAAAACTTCCTTAACCACCTGAGAATACATACTGGAAAGAAACCCTATGAATGTGATGGATGTGGGAAAGCTTTTATTCAGAAAGCAAGTCTCATTACACACCAGATGTAACCATTGAGGAATCTGATGTAATTATGAAAACCAAAAATATAATTTGATCATACTTGTAAACTCTTCTGTTAATTTGGACATGATTGGTGCATTGACTGGGCCACATCAGTTGGGGGTTAAGCATCACCCCTTAGTGGATGGGGGAATCAAATATAAAAGGCATGTCAAAGGACAGTTGAAGCAGTTTTTTTTTTTTTGAGAAGCAGGTTTGATGTTGGAGAAAAGGCCCCATAAGAAGAGAAGTGAGCCATTTGCCTGATAGTCTACAGCTGACTTTGTGGAGGGAACAGAAGAGCTAAGCCCAGAGAGAGAGAAATGCAGCCCCAGAAAGAGAGGAGCACAAGAAGCCTGAACCCTGGAAAACATTGGCAGCTTTCTTGCTACAACACGTGGCAATGAACTTTGGTGAGAAGAAACAATGCTTTAGCCCTGGGATCTGTGGACTTCTACCCCAAATAAATATCCTTTATAAAGACTAACCCATTTTTGGTATTTCACATTAACACCCCTTTGGCTGACTAATTTAGAATTTGGTACCAAGAAGTGGGGAAGTGCATTTGCATATACCAAAATGTGGAAATGGTTTTATAAGTGGGTAAGGGTTATCTTTTGGAGGAACTGTGAAATACTTGATGGAAAAGGCCTAGATCACTTTGAAGAGTCAGTTGAAAGTCATATAGACACTAAAGAGTCTTTCTATGATGCCTTATAAGTAAATGCTGAAACTATTATTGGAAACTGGAGGAAAGGTGATCCATGTTTTAAAGTTGCATAGAACTTTGCAAGATAAACTGCTGGTAGTATATGGACAACAGTATCTGAAAATGGTAAACTAGAGCATTTAGCTGAAGAACTTTCCAATGTAAATTCAGAGAATGTGGTTTGGCTTCTCCTTGCAGCTTATAGAAAAATATTAGATGAGCGAAATACACTAAGGACTGAACTTTTGGGATCAAAGAAAACAATCTGATTCTGGATGGTCCAAGTTTCTGGAAATCAAATTCCCAGATGAAAATGCCACATTTGAAGACTTTACTAAACTTGGAATTGTAAATCAGAATTGAAGATGCCACTAGGAAAGACTTGTGGAAAATCTTATTGTCTGCTGGCTTGGACCCCTGCTTCCTGCATGCTAAACCAACAAAGTGTTTGAGAGAGCTGAATGAACAAAACCACTGTCAGCTTGGCCAAAGAGAACATGGTAAGGAGAGATTGAAAGAGAATCAGCTTTAAGAAGAAAACCGTGGAAGCAGAGATCTGGACTTAAGACATCTCCTTGGGCCAAGATAGGAGCCCCACCCATGTGTAGAGAGAGGGTGAGTTTGCACCTGCAGTTAAAGAGGGTGGATGCTCCTACCCAATGTTCTGGGAGAGTTTTGCCACCACAGGGTGCAGAAAGGCTGGAGCATATTCCTCAAAAATTAGGGTGGTTAAGGTCAACACCCCATAGGTCTGAGAGGGGTGTACCTGTCCCCCATGGATTAGAGAAGGCCAGGTGGTCAACCACTTGCTCTGAGAAGGTTGAACCTGTATGTCAAAGGTTAGGGAAGGCCAGATGGTCAACTCGTTGCTCTGCGAGGGTTGAGCCTGCATGCCAAATGTTTAGGGGAATGTTATTTCATTTCATTGTACTAGGCAGGCTAAGACTCTAACCCAAAGATTGGGTAAGGTGTGGCAATCACCCCAGCACACTTCGTCAGTGAGATCTGAATCTTGGTTGACACCCAGATGCTTGATGAGGGTGGAACCAAGAAAGTGGCCCTTGGGCAAACCTGTGGAAAGGGTGGGTCCCCATGTGGCCCCAAGGAGAAAAATACATCATCTTAAGAATGACTCAGACTTTGAAACCAGATGAAGGATGCCGTGCAGGTTTACTGAACTGTAGAGGATCCATGATTCATGTTTAACACCCCAATTTCTCTTTATGATATTGAAAATGTTTAGCCTTTGTCTTTCCATTTGTGTATTAGAAGACATTAAATGGTTTTGTACATTTCAGAGGTCGATAACAGACAGGACTTGGCCTCAAGATGAACTTTAAAATGCCTATGATATGATTTTGTACTTGAATTGTTAATGATTTAAGTTTTTTGAGAACTGTAATGTATTTTTGGAATTCAGTGGGTGAAATGTAACCGTTGGGAAATTTGTTGTAATTATGAATTCCAGAAATATATTTGGATCATGCTTGTAAACCGATCTGTTAATCTGGGCATGATGAGGGCATTGACTGGACCACGACAGTGGGGCATTGAGCCCCACCCCTTAGTGGGTGGTGAAATCAAATATAAAAGGCATGGCAAAGGACAGTTTAAGCAGGGTTTTTTTGAGAAGCAGTTTTGATGTTGGAGAAAAGACCCCTGAGGAAGAGAAGTGAGCTGTTTGCCTGATAGTCTTCAGCTGACCTTGTGGAGGAACCAGAAGAGCTAAGCACAGAGAGAAATGCAGCCCTGAGAAGCGAGGAACACAAAAATCCTGAACCCTGGCAAATGTTGGCAGCTGACTTGCTGCAACATGAGGCAATGAACTTTGGTGAGAAGAAACCTAAGCTTTATGGCCTGGTATCTGTGGCCTTCTACCCCAAATAAATATCCTTTATAAAGACTAACCCATTTTTGGTATTTCACACTAGCACCCCTTTGAGTGACTAATACACCAGAGAAGACAAACTGGAGAGAAACCCTATATCTGTAAGGACTGTTGGAAAGCCTTCAGTAGCAAATCAAATCTCACTGACCATGAGAAAATTCATAGTGGAGGGAAACCCTATATATGTAAGGAATGTGGAATAGCCTTCAGCCAGAGGCAGTATCTCATTAAACATTACAACATTCATACTGGAGAGAAACCCTGTGAATGTAATGAATGTAAATCTCCCAAAAATGACCACCTCTAGTCTGTACAACTTTTTGCAAATCTTTTAAGGCAACGTCTGTGACTGTGTAATTCAGGATGTCTTTCTCCTCTACGAAAAGTGCACTTGCACTTTGTTCTGAGATATGCCCCTCCCATACCTTCTTCCACACTCATCTGTGTTCAATTTGTTACCACTAATTCATGCATCAGTACTTGAGATTTCTCTTAGATTATGTAAAGATGGGTTTTCCAATTATTTCAAATTATCCTGGTTGTTTTCACTGGTTCTTCAATCCGTTACATTCTGGGTAGGCATTTAAGAAATTGCCATTTAAAAAATAATGCTGCCCATTATTTTAACATTTTCTTCCTTTTTTTTCTTTTTTTTATTGTGGGTAAAAATCAAAATTTTCAAAATACATTCTAATATTTGTAAAATTATATATAAATATATATGCAAATATGTGCATTAGTTTACATAACGGTTATTTCTTTACATATATTTATATATTTAAATGTGCTTAGATTAACTAAATATTACACATAAATTAGAGGGATTCCCATGTTCCCCACCTACCATACCTCCCACAGCATCCCACAGAAACATCCTTGATCAGTGTGACACATCACCTGCAATGGATATACACATCCTGGGGCCTTGCCACCAAGTATAGACCACAGTGCACATCGTAGACCACACTCTCTACCACACAGTTCTTCATGGATATATGCTGATGTAAAGTGGCCTATATCCATCACAGCAATGCCACTCAGGACAACACCAAAGTCCCAGAAAAACCCCTGTATTTCAACTGCCCCTCTCCTTCTGTCCCCAAAAGTATCCAGGGGCCACCAGGTCCACCTCACTGTTATAATTTCTTCCATTGCTTGATTCACAATATGTCTACAACAGAATACCATTAATTCCACTCTAGTCCATAGATCTTCCCCAAATCCTGAGGGGACTGGGATGGTCATGTCCACTCCACCTACAAGTGAGAGAGGGCTTATATCCCATGGATACAGTGGATGGTATTATCCTGCCTGCAGCTGCAGACCCTATCCATTCCCTGCGATGGCAGTTGCCCATCATCTAGTCCTCACCAGGTGACTTCATTGAGTCCATTGAGCTGTAGGCTAGCAGTTGTAGCTCCACCAAGACTCCATGCACACCTGGCACATAGGTAGGCCAGAGGCTCCATTCACTGGAAGTACATCTAAAAACTCCAGCATCACATATTGGTTTGAATTGAAGGGACTGATGGACCATGTGCATGGAGGACGTATTTGACTCCAACACTGTCACTCTCAGGAACACATATTTCAAAGTAGAGCCAACTAATAAGGCATCATTCTCTGTGGCTATCCCACTTATGTAAGACCTGAGTGTCTTCAGAGTCCTCAGTATCCTCTCTGTGTGGGGTGATATCCACCTTGGTGTTCTATGAGATCCTAGAGGTTTGCATAACGTTACCTCTGTGATGACTTCCCGACTCACTTTGAAGTCTCTTAGCCACATGAACTCATTTCTCTTTACCTTTTCCCAATTTATTCAAGGTCTTTTCCCAATCATGTTGTCAGATGGCACTTGGTATTAATCCCTTGTTGCCAGGGAGTTTCATCCCTGGGAGTCATGTCCCAAGTTCCGGGTAGGTAATGCATTCATATCATGAGTATGGCTGAGAGAGGCCACATTTGAGCAACAAGGAGGCACTCAGGTGGCAAACCTTAGGCAACCCATAACAGTAGGCTGTTTCAATTACAAAAGCAAAGACTCTTAAGGCTAGTCATTAATAACAAGAACCCATCAGTGGGCCATCCTCTTTGGCCAGACACTGCTCGTGCACTCAGGGGACTGTTGCTGCCCCCATGGAGAATGTGGCAGAGATCTCCTGGCTGGGAATTCAGATTACCTCATTTATTGAATGATTGTCTACCCACCGTGACCATGAGCCATCCCTTGATCATTTGAACAATTTCATATATCTTTCATGTATATTCAGATGAACTTACTCCCATGAATACCCTATCCCAGACAACCCCCACCAATGATCTTCAGCAGACCCCATTGCAACCCTTTTGTGATCTAAACCTTCCTTGAACATGGAACCCATATAATAACCAAATACAATTAAAAAAATAAAGAAATAATAACGATAAGCTTTAATGCAAGGGATAAATACACGGACACTCGGAAGAAAAAAATACAAACTAAAATTAATACATAATTAGCGGATTGGGACATTCAGAAAAATTGAAAAAATATAAAAATTTCCTTTTTTCAAAAATTTATTGTTTTTTCCATTTATCACTTTATTATCGAAGATCTAGTGTACTGTGACACCTTCCCTCTCCTATCCCCAGACACTTCCAAATTTTCATTTAATTTTCGAAGAAGTTTTAGGTCACAGCAAAGTCACACACAGAATACTAGAGACTCCCACATACCCAACTTCCCTCAACCATCCCCACCACATATTAAAACCTTTTTGTAAAATGGATGTTAGCATTGTTCTAACTGTTATAGAGATAGTAAAATTTAGCAACTAAACATTGTCAATGGTTTACAGTGTAGTTTATAATTTATTTGGTACAGTTTAATATTTTTTTATGATATTTACCATGTCCTGTGTTCATTACTGTAAGGTAATGAAAAACCTTTCCCATGACCACTAAATACCTCATTTAATCTTAACAGTTCCTTCCTCCCCATCCCCCTGGGGCATATGACACTTCCCTGTCTTGACTCATGGAATGACAAGATTCATAGTTACATTCCCTGGGTATTCCAACCTGCCCTTCCTAATCTAAACACTTGTCAAACCTGTGCAACCAAACCCAGTAATATCACTACCCATCTGTCCTATCCTTCAATATGCAACTATACTCTATCCCTTTACCATTGATTTGTCCATATGTGTGATGGCTCAAAGTCTACTCTTCCCTTTATCTCCCTTGTTAACCTATCTTTCAGACAATGGTTCTCAGAGACTGCTCACTTTCCTCAGTTCAAATCAGTGAGGTCATATACTGTTCATCCTTCAAAGCCTGGCTTGCTTCACTCAACATAACGTCTTCAAGATTCATCCAGGTTATTCTGTGTGTTAGCACTTTATCCCTTCTTACAGCTAAGTAATATTCCATTGTATGTATGAACCACGTTTTGCTTCTCCATTCATCTTTGTTGGGCACCGGGTCTGATTCCATCTTTTGGCAATGGTGAACAATGCTGGTATGAACATTGGTGTGCATATATCTGTTCGTGCCTTTGCTTTCAGTTCTTCTGGGTATATAACCAGCAGTGGAATTGCTGGATCATATGGAGGATCTATTGTTAGTTTCCTGAGGAACTGTCAAACTGTCCTCCACAGTGGCTGGACCATTCCACATTCCCACCAGCAGCGGATGAGAGTTCCTATTACTCCACATCCTCTAAAACACTTAGAGTCTGCTGTTTCTTTAATAGCTGCCATTCTGATGGGTGTAAATGGTATCTCATTTTAGCTTTGATATGCATTTCCCTGATAGCAAGCGATGTTGAGCATTTTTCATGTGCTTTTTATACCTTGGTATTTCTTCCTTGGAGAAGTGTCTTTTCAGGTCACTTGTCAAATTTTTTAATGGGTTGTATGTATTTTTATTTTCAAGTTGTAGGATTTCTTTATATATGCCCGATATTAGGCTCTTATGAGGTACATGGTTGCCAAATATTTTCTCCCGTTGGGTAGGCTGCCTTTTTATTTTCTTAATATCATCCTTTGAGGTGCAGAAATTTTTAATTTTGAGGAGATCACATTTATCTATTTTTTTCTGTTCCTGCTCGTGCTTTGGCTGTGAAGTTCATGAAAACATTTCCTATGACAAGGTCCTGTAGATGCTTTCTTAAATTATCTTCCAAGGTCTTTATGATTTTAGATCTTATGTTTAATTCTTTTATCCATCTTGAGTTGATTTTTGTATAAGGTGTGAGATGGTATTCTTCTCTCATTCTTTTGGATATGGATATACAGTTCTCCAACCCCCACTTGATATAGAGACCATTATCTCCCAAGTGTGCTTGATAGCCTTTTGGAATATCAGATAAATATATATGCGAGGAGATATATCAGAACTCTCAATTCAATTCCATTGGTCAATAGGTCTATCCTTGTGCCAATACCATGCAGTTTTGAACACTGTAGCTTTGTAATATGTTTTAAAGTCTGGTAATGTGATACCTCCAACTTCATTTTTCTTTTTCAATATGTCTTTGGCAATTTGGGGCATCTTAGCTTTCCAAATATATTTTGTGGTTAGTTTTTCCAGTTCCTTAAAAAATATAATGTTGATATTTATTGGGATTTCATTATATCTGTAGAGTAGTTTGGGTAAGATAGACATCTTGATAATGTTTAGTCTTCCTATCCATGAACAGGGAATATTTTTCATTTATTGAAGTCTTTGATTTCCTTTAACAGTGTTGTGTTGTTTTCTGTATATAAGTCCTTTACATCTTTAGTTAAATTTATTCCTAGGTATTTGATTCTTTTAGTTAGTATTGTAAATGGCACGTTTTTCTTGATTTCCTCCTCTGATTGCTCATTATTGGTGTTCAGAAATGCTACTGATTTTTGAGCATTGATCTTATAGCCCGCAACATTACTGTACTCCTTTATAATTTCCAGTAGCTTTCTCTGGGATTTCTATGTTTAGGATCATGTTATCTGCAAATAATGGAATTTTTTCTTCTTCTTTTCCAATCTGGATGCCTTTTATATGCTTTTCTTGACTCAGTGCTCAAACAAGTACTTCTAAGTCAATGTTAAATAAGAGTGGTGATAGTGGGCATCCTTAACTTGTTCCTGATCTCAGAGGGAAGGCTTTTAGGATTTCAGCATTGAAGATGGGTTAGCTTTGGGTTTTCCATATATACACTTTATCATATTCAGAAAATTTCCTTCTATTCCTGTATTTTGCAGTGTTTTTATCAGGAAAGAATGTTGTATTATGTCAAATGCTTTTTCTGTACCTATAGAGATGATCATGTGTTTTTTTTTCTTTCAGTTTTTTTATGTGGTGTATTACATTGATTGATTTTCTTATATCGAACCATCCTTGCATAACTGGGATGAATCCCAATTGGTCATGGTGTATAATCTTTTAGATATGCTGTTGAATGCAATTAGCTAGTATTTTGTTGAGGATTTTAGCATCTGGGTTCATTAGAGAAATTGTTCTGTAATTTTCCCTTCTAGTGGTATATTTGGGTTTGGTATTAGTGTAATGTTGGCATCGTAGAATGAGTTAGGCAATATTCCTTCTATTTCTATTCTTTGGAAGAGTTTAAGTAGAATTGCTGTTATCTCTTTCTGGAATGATTGGTAGAATACAGCTCTGATGCCATCTGGTCCTGGGCTCTTCTTAGTTGGGAGGTTTTTGATGACTGAGTCTACCTCTTTACCGTAGTTGGAGTTTTGACTTCATCAATTCCTTCTTTCATCATTGTAGGCTCTTTGTGAGTTTCTAGAAACTTGTCCATTTCCTCTAAATTACCATTCTTGTTGGCATATAATTTTTCAAAGTATCCTCTTATGATGCTCTTTATTTGTGTGGAGTCAGTAGTGACATCCCTTTCCTCATTCCTTATTTTGCGTATTTGCATCTGTTCTCTCTTTTTCTTTGTTGTCTGGCTAAGGGTTTGTCAATTTTATTGATATTCTCGAAGAACCAGCTTTTGGTTTTGTTTATTTTTTCTAGTGCTTTCTTATTTTCTATTTCATTTAGTTCTGCTCTAATTTTTGTTATTTCCTTTTTTCTACTTCCTTTACATTTACTTTGTTGTTTTTTTTCCAATTCCTCCAAGTGTGCAGTTCGGTCTTCAATTTTAGATCTTTATTCTTTTTAATTATATGTATTCATGGCTATGAACTTCCATCTCAGGACAGCTTTGGCTGCAGCTCACAGGTTTTGAAATGTTGTGTTGTAATTTTCATTCATTTCAAGGTAGTTACTGATTTCTTTTGAGATTTCCTCCTTGACCCACTGTTTGTCTAAGAGTGTGTGGCTTAACTTCCATATCCTTGTGCCTAACTATTAAAGTCCCCTGCTATAATTGTAGAGGCATTTATTTCTCCACTTAGCTTTACCAGAGTTTGCCTCATGAATTTTGAGGCACCCCCATTAGGTGGGTTAAAGTTTATGACTGCTCTATCTTCTTGAGAGATTACCACATTTACTAATAGTTAGTGTCCATCATTGTCTCTAACAATAGTTTTGCACTTAAAGTCTATTTTTTCTGATATTAGAATAGCTACTCCTACCCTTTTATGGCTATTGTTAGTTTGTAAAATTGTTTTCCAGCCAATTACTTTCAGCCTCCTTGAATCCCTGTGTTGAAGGTCTGTTTCTTGTTAACAGCATATAGATGAATCATATTTCTTTATCCATTCAGCCAATATGCATCTTTTGAGTGGTGGATTTAATCCTTTAACATTCAGTGTTATTACTCACATTGAATTTCTTACTTCAGCCATATTTTCTTTGGATTAATGTATGTCTTAAGTTTTGATTTTTGCTTTTTTTTTTAACTCTCCTAACTCTTGATTTTTCCTTTCAACTTGTAGAACTTCCTTTAGTACTTCTTGAAGTGCCAGTTTCTTATGATATTCTCTCTTAATTTCTTTTATCTGTGAACATTTTGAACTCTCCATCATTTTTGAAAGTCAGTTTTGCTAGATACAGAATTCGTGGCTGGAATTTTTTTTTTTCTTTTAGTACTTTGACTATGTCATACCACTGTTTCTTTCCTCCATGGTTTCAGATGAGAAATCAGCACTTAATCTTATTGTACGTCCCAAAGAGTATTTTCTCTTTGTCTTGAGCATTGGACACTTTGATGAGTATATATCTTGGAGTTTGCCTGTTGGGATTTATACTGTTTGGGGTGCACTTTGTTTGCTGGATCTGCACATTCATTTCTCTCAATAAGTTTGGGAAATTTTCAGCCATTATTTCTTTCAACACTCCTCCTGTTCTCTTTCAATTCTCTTCTCCTTCTGGATGCCCATAATGCAAATGTTTGTGTGTTTTGTGTTGTCAGTTAAATCCCTGAGTCCCTTTTGAATTTTTTATAATTTTTTGTCTTTCTGTTCTACTATCTGTTTGATTTCAGCTGTATTATCTTCCACATCACTAATTCTTTCTTCTGCCTGTTCAAATCTGCTGTTATGTGAATCCAGCATCCTTTCGATTTCTTGGATTCCGCCATTGATCACTATCATAGCTATTATCATTTAGCATATGCTTACAATTTCTTCAGTATATTCTCCCAGTCTCTACTTTATATCCTTAATCTCTTCCTTCACTTCATTAAGTTGGTTCATGATATTATTTTGGGAATCTTTGTTTAGTTGTTCAATGTTCTGCATATATTCCTGGTTTTAAGTTTGTTCATTGGAGTGGTCCATGTCTTCCTGTTTCTCAGTGTGGTTTGTAATTTTTCATTGCTCTCTAGTCTTCATTTTATCTTGTTGCATTTATTCAGTTGATTAGCTTCTTTCTCTCCTCTCAAGTTTAATTTAGTTGGCGGTTCTGTGTGTGTGTTAAGTTTTCTCTTTGACATTTTTTTCTTCTTATATTTTTTCCTTGCTTGTTTCTATGTTACCTTGAAGGCAAAAAATTAGTGCCAGAGGGATGGAAAGATGTGAGAAAGGAAGAAGGATAATAGTAATATTGATAAAAGTTACAAGAGTAGCCAAATAGGACTTAATGAAATGAATATTTAACTTTTGTAGGCAGTGTACAGTAATAGAAAAAAAGTGGAGTACCTAAAATGGACTCGGGAACCAAATATAGAAATATATATATATACTTATTTAGAAGGATGAAATGATGAGGGAGAGAAAGAGCAAAGAAAGGGCTAAAAGGAAAAAGCTAATATTAATAATATAAGAAGAAAACATAAGAGATAGAATAGAAATTGGCACCCTTAGTTGTGGGCTAGTGAAAAAGCGTGGTGTCTAAGAACCACAACAGAAAGAAGAAGGCAGAGAGATGAAGTAAGGATAAGAGATAGCTTGAGATACAATATCAATATAGACAGAGATTGGGAAATCAGTGAAGAAGAAGAACAGCAAATAAGAGGTAAGCTAGGAGCACATAATTTTTTTTAAATTGAAGGGAAACAGAAATGGGAGAGGAAAGAGGAATGAAAAGCAAGAGACAACAAATAAACAGAGAAAAACCAAACAACCACATGGAAAGCAGTCAAACAAAGCTAAGGAGTCAAACAGAGCTAGGGTACTTGTGGATCCTCTCAGCCTGCTTGTGTTTATTAATTTGTCTTCTGGGTTTCCTCTGCAGGTTTTGAGGCTGATTTTCAGTATTAAACTAAATTAAGAACAGGAATTCATTTTTTAAAGTGACTTCTTTTTTTTGGCAATATAAGAGACCCAAAAGACGTCCTCTGCTAGATTACCTCCTTCACCTAGGGGACACTAAATTGGCTCGTGGAAACTAATCAAGCCCTCCCCACTTCCTTGCCTACCCAGAGGAGTGAAGCTTTGATGATTGTCAGGGCAGAGTGATAAAATTGGTTGACTCTGTCTCCTCTGGGGGCAGGCCTGTGTTTCAGCAGGCTGCTGGGTAAATCAGGTTTTCTCAGCAGATTCACCTCTCCCCTCAGCCTGGTTCTGTTTAAGGCCAGCCTAACTGATCCCCAAATTTATGAGGTGATCCAGGCAGTCAATCCAATGAAGTTAAACCCTCTACCCTTTCTATCAGAGCCTTCCCTCCCTCAGAGTATGCTGCATCAAACCGGGAGGGTGAGTTGCAGTTGTAGGATTCCTGGTACAAAGCAGCCATTGTCCCTGTGGGTGGAGCTCAGCCGTCTGTGTTAACTACCATAGGCAGGCTCAAAGCTCAAGAATCTCCACCGATCACTCCACACTCTCGATGTGCCTGCTGCTAGATGACACGAGCTTCTCGCTCCATGCACCCACAGCACAGACCCATAGGCAGGACCCCATCCACAATCAGTCATCCCCAGAGAGCTAGTCAGTGAGTATCCTCCTAAAACGATGCTGCCTTGCCTCTCTCCTGTGGCATTTTCTTATAAGGCACACCAACCACTTATATTTTTTCCTTTTCTTCACCTGATTCTGATGTGGATTCAAGTTAAACAGCCACTGAACTACAGTCGCCTGCTTTCTACTTACCTCCAATATTCCTTATTATTTTGAATCAGAAATGATCCTTTCATAATAAGACAATATACTTATAATCTCAAGAATTTTAAGAAGTCAGAAAATGTATTTATATTTTTAAGTTGTACTCCAATATTTTTCTCACCTGTGATAGGGTGTGGGATGGATGAAACTAGAGAATGCATGTATTTACAAACAGAAATGTGTACCCAAAAAAATCTGCCAATGCAGATAATTCTGAGGAGGGAGGAATGGGGATAGGCTAGAGAAGGAATTTTACTGTTTGCCATAACAAACATAAATTATATTTATACTCTTTGCATGGATAATTTGGTTATAATTTAAAAGAATATATGAAAATTGTACACAATGATATCATACAAGGTGGTTGATTTGAAGATATTGATTTGTATCTGCAACATTACACCCTTTGCAATACAGTCACCCATAAAGGAAATCCGCTCTCTCTCTTGGGCACCCTCCCATGCTGCCTGGACTGGTGGAGGCCACCCTTAGCAAGAGTGAGCATGGAATAGGAAAAGCATGGATGCGACCATGCGAAGGCCACACAGATCTCTACACGTGTCTTGTTAGAGGGCTGTTAGCACAACAGGAGAAGATCAACTTTATGCTGCTTATTTCCCAGTGAAGACCGACCAGAGTGACTCATATCACTAACTGAGGCTGTGAGTGCTGAGCAGGGCTTTCTTCCTGTCCCTTGCAAATCCAGAACCTATGATGATGGTTTTCATTGGGATTCTGAGAGTTTGGTTCCAAAAAAGGATATTGCCTCTCTGGAATGGGGGAATGGCAGTGAACATGTGATACATTCCAGGTTTTTCTGTTGTTCATCAGCTTCTTCCCGTCAAGCCCCTCCATTCTCCTGTGAGATTGAAGAAGTCTTCATCATTTCAACACTTTTAAAAATATGTTGAAAATTTAATATTAAATTATTCTGAGAAATATCTGGCATCGGCACCCTCTGAGGTTTTCTGCAAACATTGCACTCTCTCATAACCTCACTTCTATTCTTGTCTGCCCTAGGTCTCAAAACATTCTGGGATTTCTATACTATTCATTAGGGTCACTGTCCTAATGATGCTCATTCCGGTGATGTTATTGCTGTAGCCAAAGCTGTAATGTGAATTTTGACTTTTCCTTCCTGTCACCAACAGTTTTCATCTTGGCATTGCTCTTTCTTTAGCTGCCACAATATTGGAGAAGGTGAATGTAGAACTGGAAGCAGGAGACAAGTGTATGTGCCTGAGAACAAGGAGGGGTATGGTAAGAGCAGCATCCTCAGAGGGTCAAAGCTGGAGGCCAAGGGAAGGAGGGAAAATTAAAAGGAACAGGAGCAGGTAGTCTACTCTCTGTGCCTTGACTCATCTGTGCACTAGACCCGAGGTCCCATGCTTTTTTCTCATCCTGCACACCTGGCCAACACCTGCCTGAGGCAGGTACACCATACTGGCACATCTGTGACTTTATACAAGTCCCCAAACGTTGTGACTCTCCTGCCTGACTCCATGTCTTGCAGGCCTTGCTGACCAAGAGTACTTCCCCCTCCATCTTTCCAGTACTCATTCCTTCCTAGTCTGGAGACATCCACAGTTTATGCATGAATTCACTGGGCAGCAGTATCACACTGCCTTTTGGTAACAGGTCAGCTCTCCAAACTATGTGCCTAGCTATTTGAGTTTGCCAAGCACAGCCAATGCAAAATACCAGAAATTGGTTGGCTTTAATTGGACATTCTGCCTTTTCTGCTTTTTGTGTCAGCTTCATTGGCTTGTTTATGTCTAGGTTTCAGACGTCTGGACAGGACCCAAAGCTTGTCTCCTTTATCGGTAATGATAAGAGCAAAACCTCGACCCTATATCCAAACTTAACTTTGGCCTTATTACATTCATTATTATTTTTATGCTTTCAATAAACTAGTTGTCTAACCTTTATTTCTGTATTATTGCCTGATTTTTGCAAGAAATGCTCTGCTGCTGATGTACATGATTCTGACCTTTGACTTAAAACATTGTAAATAATGCTTGATATAATTGTACTCACACCTCACCATTTCCCTCTTTTTTGTTTTTGTAGCATTTATAGATGTTTAACTCTTAAATTTTATGATAAGTATACATATATTCAGTCTTACTAAATCAGGGGATACACTGATGTACTTGGCTCATTTTTGGCTAGATTCCTGGATAGATACAAAATAAATGTTAATATATATTTAGTTTAATAAGCTTATATTGACAATTAGGGTGAGAAACAAATAATATAACCAATTAAAAGATTAAGTCAATATTGAACAAAGTTACAGAATGACAGATAAATAGAGCAGGCTTATATATACTTACCAATATTTTGCTTTTGGCTGGGATGGGTTGAATTGTTGAAGTAGAAACAGATGCTAGAGTTTTGGTTGATTACATTTAGGATTAATGAATTTGATTCTATAGATGCCAACTTGTGAGTATTTTGCTAATTCCCAAGGATGGGCCCAGCCTTCTCAGGAAGGAAAACAAAACTCCCTGTGCAGTACATTTTAAGGTTTATGCATCAATCCCTGGGAGAGTGCCCAGCTCCCCGAGGCAGGAATACAACACCCATTGAAATTCACTTTATTTTTTTTTTATTTTTTTACAAACATCCTTGATATGCTTACTATTTTAATTTCTAATATTTTTCCTGAAATGTGAAAAGTGTTAACTACCAAGGCATTGGTTTGTTGATAAACAATATTTTCTGCATGATGCTTTACTTTTAGGTTTGAACAAATCTTGCCAGACTTGTTTTTTAATATACTTAACTCAGGACTGTTGAAACTCAAAACAAGTTATTTATATATACATTGAATAAAACAAATTTATGTGTAATATACAAGTTATTAAATTACTTAAGTATGCAATGTATTGTATTAAAGTTTTGATTAGTATTTAAGTGTATTATACATAATTCATAACTACAGTAGATTATACAACAACAGGCATCCAATGAAAAACTTTTATTTATTAAACATTTAAGATTCTTAATAGCATAATTAGAATGACCTCAATTTCTTTATTTTTAAAGTTTGAGGCATAGGTAAAAATAAATTACTATTTCCTATTTGACCTGTGGGGTAATACATTAACTTGTAATTTTAATACTTGCATTGGTTTTGTTGTTAGCATTATAATTAGAATTGGGCTGTTGCTTATTGTGTTGAATATAAACTTGATTTATTGTTGGCTATTTTAAAGGAAAGGAAATGTGGGCTGGCTTGACTTTTTTAAGAAAATATTAAAGAAAGCTTTAGCAAATTTTAAAACAAAGTGACAGTGATATAACTGGATATTAATTTTTTGCAACAAACTAGTAATATTTGGGACCACTTCATGCTGCAGAGGTGTTATTTTATTTTACTATATTTTACTGTTATTCACTACCCCGGCAGCCTTTAATGGCTGCTTTCTTTTTGTAGTTATAACTAAAAATTATGATTAATTGCATTATATTTTTATTTAATATTATGTGGAAACATTATTAAAATTTCAGGAATTTTATATACATTTAAAGTATTCATATGAACTTTTTATTCATATAACTTTAATTGTTATAAAATTAGAAAATTTATTTTAATTATACAACAGTTATAAATAATTCATTCAACTTATATCACATGAACATAACTATTTTTAGTATTTTACCTTTATTTAGGTAAAAGATAAACTTATATTTGAGTTTGAAATAAAAGCTATCTTTCAGGAATTGACTTTGAGAGAGGAGGTTCGAACATTGTGTTCTCTTTAAAAGTGATATGACCTGTTTCTCTATGGAAACAATAAGGTTAAAGTACAAGACACTGTTTTGATAGGGTTAGGGTGAGGGTTCTGTTTACATTAAGGTTTGTTATTGTTAGGATTGTGGTTAGCATTAGTTAGGTTTAGGGTAAGGTTTTTGGGTAACGGTTTGGGTTAGCATTACAGTTAGGATTTGTTAGGGGTAGGGTTAGGTTAGGTTTAGGGTTAGGTTAGGATTAGGGTTAGGTTTAGTGTTAGGTTTAGGGTTAAGGAGTAATAAACTTAGTTTCAGCTGAGGAAGGATAGTCAGCTGTACTGCTTTTGGTAACTGCCTTAAGTTCTGTTACAGGCTGGAGTGAACTCATCTGTTGATGACTGGGCAGATTTGTGCATGGCAAGAAAATGTATTCATATTTTTTGTCTGAGGGCTTTGAGCAAGGCCTGCTTGGAATTTTCCCACCTTATAAATGAGACTACCATTTTTATGATATTTAGAATGGCATTCCTTGCCCTAGTGTAACCTTTTTAGCCTTTCGGACACACACGATTTGTTATTGATTTATTATTGCCACTAAATGGAGCTTGTATACTAGTTTTGGCTTCATAATCTTTTTTCATATGTTCTGGTTTCTCACATTTAAAGCAATTTAAATAATGAACAACAGGACTACATCCCTTTAGAGCAGCTGCATGAAGATTTGTGTTATAGGTATTAGGCCCAATGTTTTGACATGTTTATATAGAGTCCTGTAAAGTACATCCGTTTGCCTTTATCAGACATAAAGCCTTTTTTCACTCACCATTAGCATTATTAAAAGCCAACATTACAATAAGCATTTCTTTAGGATCAGATTGAGTTAATGTCTTGTTGACTACATCTTCCTGCTTTGCTACAAATTCAGCATAGAGTTCAGTATTTCCTTCCACAAATTTTGAAAATGAATGTGCAGCCTGTCCAGGGGTGGAGATTCATTGACAGGCATCTAGGGAGCACAATCACACTTCTAAAATGGCAATATTATCATATTGAGCTTGGTGAGGAATTTCAGCCCATTGAACTGCTCCTAATATTTGTTCAGCAGTAATAGGCACTGGTGGATTTTGCTGTTGATTTCATCATGCTACAATATTAGCTTCATCAGCCCATCAAGTTTTAAATTGTAAAAATTCTGCTGGTTTCAGAACAGCTTGAGCTAACAAATCCCATTCCCAATGTATTAATCTGTTTGCTCATGCCATTTCTTGTGCCATTTCTGAGGATTAGGAGAATCTACACCATATTGAGTGCATGCTTTTTTAAATTTTTGATAGTTCTAAAAGAAATAGGAGCATGCTCATATTGTACACCCCCTGGGGGATTGTTAGCATATACTGGAATTTGAGTTACTGTTACTGGAAAAGCAAAGAAATATTGCATAGTCTCTGAATTTCCTTCTCTACTTCCCTGTGCTATATTTTTCATAATTGAAGAGGATGGTGCTGGCACAAAAACAGAAACTTTTGGAGGGTCATCAAATGTTGTAAAGAATGGATTAGTAGATACCTTAGGAGGCACAGATGCTGGTTTATAATACCATAAATCATCGTTTGGACTGGACGGCTTGACCACTGGAAAACGTCTATAACCTCCATTTTTCTTTTTTTTCTTTTCATTAGACATGAGTTTATCTGTTTTTGCCTGTTCATTAATTTTTTCAGATATATTTTCATTAAAATTATCATTAGGTTTTTCTGCTACAGTGTTAGCAATAGCAGTATCCATTTTAATATCTTCATTTTCATCTGACTGTAATAGTTCAGGAGCAACAGAAATAAGACTATACAAAGACTATACATAACAATGTTTCTGCACAAGAGAAAATATTTCTTGTACCTCTAGAGTCATCACAGATACCCCTATATTCTTTAAAAGGGTTTTCAAAACTTTGAAATATTCCTCTAACAGAGTCTACTGACTACCCATTGCCCTGATGATCAAGATTATTTGACTCACCAACAGAATGCAAGGACCATCTGACCCAACAGTCCTTGTTTCCATGGCACTTATACAGAGAAAGGACTAGTCATGTCCCACATTGGGTGCCATCTGTTGTAATGCTATGTGGAGGTAGATGGTGCTTGGAATGATCAAAAGATTGTTGGGACCAAGGGACCTCACTTCATGTGGAAAGCAGGCAAGTTTATTTAGGCTGAGGTTGTTTTATATACTGCAAAGCTGCTAACAAAACTAGGGCATCTTTCACTATTTTCTCAGGTTAGTACTTCAGAATGCTGCCTCTTTCTGCATTCTCAGAAAATCTTTCTTGAGAATTCAGACAATAAATTCTTAGTGGTGTGTTCATTCCAATCTGCCTCTTCCCTCTGATGTCTGCAGTATGCAGTGTCCTTGGAGACATTTACTAAAGTTTCTCTGTCATCAAGTGTGCTTTTTAAATGCTTAACCCTTTATGCCCTGGCTCTCAGCATCTTTTCCAACAAGAGAATTTGCATCATGCTTAAATAAGCATGAAGGAAACTGTGTAAGGAAAAAAGAATGAGGACAATGAGTTTTGCCAGTTTGCCCTACATGGTAGTCCTCCCCTTTATGTGTAATGAGTATGATGTTTTCTTGGAAATTCAACCTAATGAGATACTTGAGATTTAATCCTTCAGAGAAAACATTTGGGATTTCATGATTTTGGGAAAGCTTGATTCCCATAAAAAAAAAACATGCAGGAGTAAAACCCTGTGTATGTAAGGAATATTGGTAATCCTTCAGCCAGGCATTAAATCTCATTGACCATGAAATATTCATACAATAGTTAGGATTGTATTGTACATGGGAATCTTTCCATCTGAAACAAAACCTCAAGGAATGTGAGAAAATTCATACTAGAGAGAAAGCATATGAGTGTCCTGAATGTAGTCTGCTCTCTACAGTCATTCTTTACTCCTTTGATTTTACTTTTTTTTTGCTTTGATAGCTATACCTAGTAACAAGCATTAACTGAGGACACAAGGATCAGGAGGGATCATCCAAATCTGGGAGAAATGGGATGTCATGAAGCAGTGGCTTTACTCGGGTGTGGCCATCATTGAGCAAAATGTGGTCTTGTCCACTGATGCACTGATCTCTACAATGGTCCCCAGAAATACTAAATATACTGTGCATTCTCCACCAAATATTAGTTCCAAAATCAAGTTTGTAACTCAGAGAGGTGTGCCATTATTCCCATTCACCGAGCCATAGTACACAGATTTTCCCTGGGTGGTGGTGAACCAGGAAGCAGGCTGTAAAATTGAAAGCACCTAATTTCTTCTCCAAAGAACTGATTACATTTACAACAGAATGGAGAAATTCAACCCTAAGGGTGTTCTCAAAAGCATTGGAGAGAATAGAGGGCCTGAGATTTAATTCATCTTAATCCTTCAGGAAGAAATGAAATAAATAATTTTACAGATGAGTAAAAAGTAATAAAACTTGCTAGCAGCAACTCACTTTAAAAGAAATCTAAAAAAAAATTCTTCATGTAGAAAGAAAATAATCTCAGAAGGTTCAAGATTCAGGATGGGTGGAAGAACAATATCTGTTAATTAAATTCATTTATGTAAATGACTATTGAAAGGATAAAGTAAGAATGATATCCGTGGCCTAGGACATCAATAAAGTGTTCAAATACATCATAAAATAATATATAGCATAAGATGGGTTAATGGATATGTAGCGGTTGGATGTCAATATGAATTCCAAAAATAGATATGGGACTATGCTTGTAAACTGGTATGTTAATCTGGGCATGATTAAGGTAAGATAAGGGTATTGACTGGGACAGTTGGTGAGGCATTGAGCCCCATTCTTTGGAGGGTGGGAACTCAAACATTAAAAGACATGACAAAGGACAGAGTTGGAGGAGATTTTGATGTTGGAGTTCTGATGAGCAAGGAGAGAAGGCCCCACAAAAAGAGACAAGCCATTAACCTGACAGTTCACAGCTGGCTTTGTGGAGAGAGGCAAAGCTTAGAGTGCTTCAGTCTACAGGTGACATTGTGGAGGAAACAGAAAAGCAGAGCCCAGAGAGGAACACAGCCCTGGGAATAGAGGAACCCAAGAATCCTGATCCCTGGCATATGTTGGCAGGTGTCTTGCTCCAAGATGAGTTAAGAGACTTTGGTGAAGGAAGAAACTTATGCTTTTGTCCTGGTAAATGTAATTTTCTACCCCCAAAAATACCCTTTATAAAGACCAACAGATTTCTAGTATTTTGAATCAGAACTCCTTTGGCTGACTAAAACAGGATATAAAAATACATTATTTAGAAAGTCAATAAAAAATAAGTCCAGATTTGGAAAGACAAGCTAAAGTGTTATAATTTCCCTGGTAAACTTTAAGTTATATAAAATACTGCATCTCATCCAAATAAATAGAAGAAAACAATTGAACAAAAATAGCCAGTCTCAAACAAAGAATTCAGGATTTACGTGGTTGCCATTTTCGCCTTTGTTCTGGGGCCCCCTTTCTTGTGCATCTTTGGAAGCTGAACCTTTCTTATCCTTCAGAAGCCTGAAGATTCCAGGGTTGATTTATGGGGTGTTGTTTTGTCCCCATCATAAATCAAGTGCTTTATCACTTCCCCATTTCCTAGTTATGAAGTCACCAAACTGGATATGATGCTTATTTGAAGCCAGAAGAGCCATGAAGGATAGAACAAATAAAAAGGAGATATTGTTGCATTTCCCATATTGTACCCTTAGATGATTGATATTGGATCTTTCCTCTTTTCTAATGAATGCATTCAATGCTATAAATTTCCCTCTGAGCACTGCTTCTGCTGCACCCCACAAATGATGAAGACGCATAGGACAGTAAGAAACAGAAAGAACCACATAACAAATGGCTTTTGAGTGAAGCTATATTCACATCCACAACAGTACATTCTTAAGATATAGGTAGAGAAGGTAAGATTCTGATATGGATGCAAATTTAACAGCCAATGAACTACTGTTGCCTGCATTCTACTTCATTTAAATTTTCCTTATTATTTTAAATCAGAAATCACCCTTTAATAATTAGACAATATAATTCTGTTCTCAAGCATTTTAAGAAGTTAGAAAATTTATTTATATTCTTAAGTTGAACCCCAATACTTTTCCCAAATGTGATAGGTTGTGGGATCGATGATACTAGAGAATGCATGTATTTACAAACAGAAATGTGTACCCAAAACTATGTGCCAATGCAGATAATTCTGAGGAAGGAGAAATGAGGGGTTGAGGCCAGAGAAGGAATTTTGCTGTTTGTCATAAGAGACGTAAATTATTTTTATACTCTTTGCACGGATAATTTGCTTATAATTTAAAAGAAATTATGAAAATAGTACACAATGAAATCATTCAAAGTGGTTGATTTGAAGATATTGCTTTGTATCAGCAACCTTATGGGGGGGGCACTACCTCTCACCTTTTGCAAATACAGTCTCCCATAAAGGAAAATTGCTCACTCTCCTCGACGCCCTCCCCAGCTGCCAGGAAGGGTTGACACTTGCCTAAGCAAGTGTGAGCATAGAGATGAGGAGCATGGATGTGACCATGTGAAATCCACACTGCTCCCTACACGTGTCCGGTTAGAGGGATGTTAGCACCACAGGAGAAGACAGACTTCCTACTGCTTACTCCCCAGTGAAGAATCGCTGGGGTAAGTCACATCCCTAACTGAGGCTGTGAGTGCTGAGCAGAGCTCTTTCCCTGTCCTCCTTTGTGGATTCAGAACCTATGATGATGGTTTTATTGGGGCTCTAAGAGTTTGGTTCCCAAACAGGACGTTCACTCTCTGGCTTGGGGGACCTGCAGTGAACAAGTGTTAGAGTTCTGCTTCTTCAGTTGTTCCTCAGCTTCTTCCCATCCAAACCCTCCGTTCTCTTCTGGGATTGGGCAAGTCTGCATCATTTTCAACACTGTTAAAAATGTGTTGAAAATTTAATATTAACTTAGTCTGACAAATATCTGGCATTGGCACCCTCTGAGGTTTTCTGCAAACATTACCCCATCTAACAACCTCACTTAGATTCTTGTCAACCCTATGTCCCAGGAATTTCTGGGATTCCCATACTATTTTTTAGGATCACTGGCCTAATGTTGCTCATTCTGGTGATGTTATTGTTGTAACCAATGCTGTAATGAGAATTTTGACATTTCCTTCCTGACACCAACAGGTTTCATCTTGGCATTGCTCTTTCATTAGCTGCCCCAAGATTGGAGAAGGTGAATGTAGGACTGGAAATAGGACACCTGAATCTGTGCCTGAGACCCAGATATGGTACAGTAAGAACAGCCTACTCAGAAGGTCAATGCTGGAGGCCAAGGGAAGGAGGAAAGGGCAAAAGGAGCAGGAGTAAGAAGTCTCCTCTTTGTGCCCTGATTATTCTGCTGTACCAGACTCCAGGTCCCATTCTTTTATCTGCCACTGCCCACCGCCCAACCACTGCCTAAGCCATGTACATCATAGTTGGGTATCATTGACTTTTTAAAAGTCACCCAAAAATGTGACTCCCCTGCATGACTCCCTGTCTTGCAGGCCTTGCTGGCCAAGAGCACTCACCCTTCCATCTTACCAGTACTCACTCCTGTTTTGTCTGGACATACCCACAGTTTACAGGTGAATTCACTGGACAGCAGGATAACACTGCCTTTTGGAACAGGGCAGCTCTCCAAACCTGTGTCCCTGGCTGTTTGAGTTTTCCAAGCATGGCCAATGCAAAACACCAGAAATAGGTTGGATTTATTGGAATTTATTAGGGTTAATGTTTACAGTTCTGATGCTGTGAAAATGTCCAAATGAAGGCATCATCAAAAATGCTGTCTTAACAAGGGTCAGGTGCCTTTACTTCACAAGGTAAAATGTTCAACCCTGTCTGTCTCTCTCTGCCTTGTCCTTCAAAATCACTTTGTCCCTGAACTCAGCACTGGGTCTTCAGACATAATTGCTCACACCACTCCCTTATCCTCTAACCTGGAAGTCTTCAGATTCAAGCTGCTCCATGGCCTCTCCCTCAGCCTCTCAGGGTTTCTGTGTCTTTCCACAGTTGTACAAGATCCTGGAGCCCTCTCCCACATGGCAGTACTCTTTCTCTGTGTGTTCCTTTTATATAGGACTTCTGCATAATGATTGGGGTCCATCCTGGTGCCTGAAATCTAATCAGAGGACCTTAACTAAACTAAAGCATTCTAACAAAAGTGACTTAATTGAACGGTCCCTTATCTGGATCTAACCAAAATGTCCTACATAGAAAAGGCTTACACACCTAGCAATGGGTTAGTAAGGACATACTTTTCCGGGGTCCACACAAAACTCAAACAAGGGAATTAAACCAGGGCACAGGTATAAGGAGGGATCTGCTAAGTCCAGGGGAAATGGGTACTCATAAACAGTGCCTGTACTTTCGGCGTGGCAATCATTGATCAAAATGGGGTGCTGACCACCATTGCACTGTGAAATCGAACACTTCCTATAAATAACAACTCCCAGGAGAAAAATTTAATGGAACCTTTATTAATGATCGGGGCATGCTCTTTAGTAAGAGTCACACCTAAAATACTGAGGCTGCAGCCATTATAGACTTTCTTTCCATGCACGGGAATCTTTCCCATGCATGCCAAGAGACAGGATTCATATGTTGAAACATAGATTTCTATATAGGATTCTGAGCAAAGCAAGCAAGCAGAGTTACAGAAGTGGATATCTGCCGTTAGCATCTCAGCAGGGGTGGGGTGGGGAGAGATTGACCTTTTCCCAGCATGAATGGCACCATTTCTGCATTAGAACCACCATTCCCCCATTAGAACTCGATGGGTGTCTGGGTTTTTAATGACCACACATATTTTATAAGCTTGGGGTTCCTGCTGGGGAGAATTGGTGTGGCCTTGTTTCCTTTTCATTCCCTACTCCTGTAATGGCATTAGTGAAACAATTGCCTCTGTGTTGGTACCAAGAGTCGTGTAGTGAGAGTGTAGCACCATTAATTTTACTGCCTGTATTCTTTTTTGAATATAGGAAGTGAGAAAGTTAATTAAAAGAGGGCCCACTAGAAATCCCAGCATAATGAGGACAAGTGGGATTACAGCAGCAGTGATTAAAGTTGTTAGCCATGGAGACGCTGAATACAGGCTTTTGTACCAGTTTGAACTATTTGTTCTGAGATCTTCTCATTCCTGTAGCCTATTTCTGACTAATGCGAGGCTTTCCTTTATCACTCCTGAGTGGTTAATGTAAAAACAGCAGGTTTTGCCTAGGCCTATACATAGTCCTCCCTGTTTTAAGAATAATAGATCTAACCCATGCCTATTTTGCAGAACAATTTTGGCCAGAGAGGATAAGGAATTTTTGAGATGACTAACTGATTTTTCTAACTCTTTTAGGTCTAAGTCAACTTGAGTGGATAATGTGTTAAAATTTTCTTTACCAGTGATCATGGCTTCCATTCCCAAGGTTACTGACCCCCCAATCCCAAGGCTGACTATAATGGGAATAAGAATAGGAACTGATTTAAATAAACTCATAGTTCTAAAATGCTCACAGCCTCCTTCACCCGAATACCAGTATATCTGTGGGATGATATGCACCAGGATGCAAGTCTTATATTGTGACAAGGTTTGAAGGTAGGGACAAGGGATGATTCATTAGGTACAGGCAAACCAGGTGCCATTGGGGGCTTTCCAATAAAAGGATTCATCAGTTTCATCAGAGAAAACAACTGATGAACAATGAGGACCTAGGAAGTTTGCATTGATTTTGCTTGAGGATGGGACAAAACAGGTCATATAACCTTGTATGTACCCCAGAGTTAGAATTGGCTCATGACCCCACTTACATAACCTTTGGCTCTCGTTTACTGATATCTTTTGAACATACAGTGATGTACTGGGGATAATACTTCCATCTGCTCCTATTCCAATGTAATAAGGGGGTTGGTGGTTTAGGCAGAGCCAGCCATTGTTGGTGGCATAAGGCTTGCTCTCATTTAAGAAAATGAAGACAGAGTACAACATTGACAACAAGGGGTTTCTGGGGGGGTTGCTTGGGGGACCTTAAGAGTCCGGGTTTTCTTTTGGGTGTAATTACTAGATTGGGGTTAAGGAGAATGTCCCAGTTGGGGCCCACCGGATTGGCTGGATGGGGTTTTAGAATACCCCATGGATGGTAAATTCAGCTCCGGGGTCTTGACCAACTACATATAGTCTGAGACCCCATGTTTTGCCTCCTTCCCAGATATTATTAAACCCATTATTAATATGGATGTGAATGGGGTTACTGGACCCTATAGTTGGGTTCTGTGGCTGTGCTCCCCTGAAGAGGCTGATTGCAGTATCTCTGGAAGTCCATCGGGGTAGGGTTCTGCAACTCCATTGAGCACAGTGGTACTGCCCTCGAGTATGGCATTCTGGGGGCCCATCTGTTGCGCAGGCATAAAGTTTGGCCTGGGTTTTCCTCTTTCTAAATATTTTCTCCACATCCGTGACCTGCAGTAGGGCAATTAGCTCTATGTCTAGGTTGTTCCAAGTCTCCCCAAGGAGGGCACATAGGTTGAAAGAGAGGGTGGGGTTTTTCCTAGTAGTTTGAGTGACTTTTAGAACCTTTCTGTCCCTTGTTGTTATAATATTCCAGTTATAGGAGGTTAATCAAAAACTATTGATGCACACGCTAATGACCAAGAGGGGCAGCAAACTCATTTGCCAGGCTGTTGCCATATCTCTCCCTCTTCCCCACCCTTTTTCTTAACTCGTTCAGTGAATCTTGGTCTTTAAGGGGTGTTCTATTCTGGTGACTGTCCACTTTTCTGCGTCTGAGTCCACCATACTGGACCTGATGACTTTTAGCTGGGATGCATGTATCCAGTGTCTTTTCCCCACGACTTTTACTGCCATGGGTGCTGTGAGGATCACCACATATGGGCCAGTCCACCGTGGCTCAAGTGTTCCACCTCGGAGCTTTCATACACAGACTAGATTTCCGTGCTGCACCTGAAATAAAGGAGGTTTAGTACATGAATGAGGGGGATGGGCTTCTTGGACCGTTCGATTGCCCATTTTTCTAATCTGGTCCAGTTCCTTTAGAGTAGAGAAAAGATTTTGGATGTCATACTCAGATATTTTTCCCAACCCCAAATTGGGTAACAGGGGCAGGGTCTGCCAAATAATATATGATAGGGCATAATGCCCTCCATATACGGGGTACATCTGGCCTTAAGGAAGGCAAAAGTAGGAGACTCACCCAGTTTTCACCAGACTCCAGAGCCAACTTGGTTAGGGTTTTTTTCAAGGTGTGGTTCATCCTTTCAACGTGTCCTGAACTTTGGGGCTGAAATGCACAATGCAGTTTCCAATTTATATCCAGGGCTTTAGCCAATTTTTGAGTCACCTGTGCTATGACATCTGGACCATTATCTGACCCTATTCTAAGAAGAAGCCTGATTCTCGGAATGATTTCTGATATCAGCTTCTTAAATACTACCGTGGCTGTTTCATTTTTAGTTGGGTAGTCTTCCACTAATCCTGAAAATCTATTGAACAGCATCAGGAGATACCTCTACCCATATTTTCCCAACTTTATTTCGGTAAATTCTATCTCCCAGTGCTACCCTGGTTCCATCCCTTGGAGCCTAGTTCCCATTGGAGCTTGGGCACCTCCTCTTTGATTTACTCTGGCACACACTTTGCATCTTGATGTGATGCTTTTGGTGATTTTAGACAAACATGGGAAATAAAAGTCTCTTTTTATTAGTTCTATTAAATTAGTGCCGCCCATATGCATGGTGTCATGCAGCCTTTTGACTAATTGCCTTCCCACTGCTTCAGGTAGATATGTCCTGCCATTGGGCAGGACTAACCAACATTCTGATGAAATTTTAGCTTCTAGACCTTCCCCCTGCTTGACATCTTCTGGGGAGTAGCATAGTACTGGGAGTTCCCAGCTAGAGACTGTCAGGTGCATATGGACAGGGGTGAGTGGTAGGAAGGCCGTGACTCACATGACTTTCTCTGCTAGTTGGTTGCCTTCAGCCTGCGGGGAGTTTCCCTTCTGGTGTCCCTTGCCGTGAATAATGGCTACTCGGTCAGGGAACCAAATGGTTTCTAATAATGCTAGGACTTCAGCTCCATTTTTAATCTCTTTTCCTCCAGAGGTTAGGAATCCTTGCTCTTGGTACTGTGCACCATGTACATGGGTTGTAGCAAAGGCATAGCGACTGTCCATTTAAATATTGACAGTTTGGGCTTTTGCCCATCTTAAAGCCTGAGTAAAGGCTATTAGTTTGGCCCATTGGGTGGAGGTGCCATGGCTTAAGATTGAGCCCAGATAGTTATGGGTGTCTCTACTAAAGCTGCTCCCATGTAACAGATTTCATCCTTACCCAAACTGCTGCCATCTATGTAGAGATTATTGGAAACCTCCAGCAAAGGCACATCGGTGAGGTCTGAGCATAGCCCTGTCATGGTTTTCATCAATTGTAAGCAGTTGTGGCCCCCTGGGGAAGGCACTAGTGTCAGGGAGCAGGGTGGCTGGATTTATGCCTCCGTTTTTGAGAATACCACAGAGGTATCAACAATAACACTTGATATTGTGTGATTCTGACATTAGATATCCAGCAGTCCGGGGGACTGTGGAGGAGGGATTGTACTGAATGTTGGGCCATTACCACCTGATTTTGTCCACAGGTTCACTTAGGGGTTTCCTTAACTAAAAGGTCAGTGGCCATGACAGCTCTTAGGCAGTTGGGCCATCAGGCGACTACATGGTCCAGTTTTTTTTAGATGTACGCTACTGGTTGGTGCCAAGGCCCAATGGACTATTTTTAAGACTCCTTTGCCAACCCGTGACTTTCATCAATGAATAGATGAAAGGGTTTGGACAAGTCAGGAAACCTGATGGCGGGGGCACTCACGAGAGCTGTCTTCAGGCATGTAAAAGATTTCTGCTGCTTGTTGGTCCACAAAAAGTCGCTTCCCTTGCATGACATGGGGGCATAAATGGGCTTAGCAATTTCTGCAAATCCGGACCTCCTCAGTCTGCAATATCCCATCATGCCAAGGAATTCACGTACCTGTCATTTTGAGGTTGGCTCAGGGATGCCCAATACAGCTTGTATCCTGTCACGTGAAAGTCACCGCTCCCTAATTTCTAAGATGTATCCAAGATATGTTACAGAATGGGAGCAGAGCTGAGCCTTTTTGGTAGGTTCACGATATCCCATTTCCACTAAAGCTTAGAGTAGGCTGAGAGTTGCCACTTTGCAAGAGTCCAAGTCTGGTGTGGCTAGAAGGTGGTCATCTACATACTGAAGTAGCGTAACACCTGGATGCTGTTCTCTGAAGGGGGACAAGTCTCACCCCAGGGCCTCTCCAAACAAGATGGGAGAGATTTTGAATCCTTAATGAAGCCTGGTCCACATCAGCTGCCCACATCCCCCAGGCTGAAGGTCTTCAAAGACAAATATTGGCTGGCTACCTGGTGCCAAATGTATAGAAAGGAATGCATCTTTTAAATCCAGGACAGTGTAGGTAGTATGTTCCAGAGGCAGCTGGCTTAGAAGTGTGTATGGGTTAAGGATGCTTGGGTGTATTGTTTCAACCCTCTTATTTACTTCTCTAAGATCCTGTACTGGCTGATAATCTGTGCTCCCCGGCTTTTGCACAAGAAGTAAGGGGGTGTTCCATGGGGACTGGCAAGGAAAAAGAATACCTGCATCAAGTAGATGGATGATGTGTTTTTCAATTCCAGTCCTGGCTTTGTGGCTGATTGCATACTGCCATACCTGGGGGGGAGAGATGAGCTGAGTACTTTCATCACCATGGGGCCTGATGCTGAGCCAGCCCTGGGACTTTGTCTCAGCCTAGACTCCTGGAACCAGTTGCTGTAATTCTTGCAGCAACCTATTAGCTACTGGTGATGTCTCGAGGCCTGTTAGGAAATATTCTTCTAAGATAGGGCAGGCCACTAGGAGTGTCTGGGGCTGAGCACCAAAGTTTAGTTTCATCACAACATCCCAGAAGGAGATGGTGGCTTTCAATTTTTGTAGCAAGTATCAACCCAGCAGGGTGTAAGGACAGTTGGGCATAATGAGGAAAGAGTGGGTGATGGTCCCAGATCCAAGATTAATGGTACAGGTGGTGGTCCAGGGATAACAATGTATCTTCCCAGTGGCCCCTTAAACGAGAGTATGTTCAGCTTTAAAGGGACCAGGGTCTGATTTTAGGGCAGAATATGTAGTCCCCATATTGACCAGGAAGGTAATAAGGCTGTCCCTGACTGTTAGTTTCACCAGGGTCTTGGCAAACCCTGGCCCCATTAGTCTAGCAAGTGCAGGGCTGGGCTGGGGTCTGCCCAGCATTGGGGACATTCATTTTTACAGTGTCCCTTTTCTTTGAAGTAAGCACACTGGTCCTTTTCCAGTCCTGGTCTAAATTGCCTTGGCTTTCTCTGGTTCCCACAGAATCCATGGGAGGAAGAGGCCCTAGCGCACTCTGTTGCCATTGTGCTCAGCAAGACCATTTCCACCTTCTTGGTTTTTAGAGTATCATCATCCTCCCTATTTTTATAGACTTTCTGTGCCACCTCTATCAGTTCAGATAAGAGCTTCCCTTCAAACCCCTCTAGACTTTGCAATTTCTTTCGTATATCAGGAGCAGACTGTGAAACAAATGCTATATTTATGGCCCTATGATTTTCAGGTGCCTCAGGGTTTATAAGGATGTAATTTCTTTAGGCCTCCATTAGACACTCTAAAACGGCAGTGGGTGATTTCCTAGGGCCTTGGGTGGTTTCACTCACCTTAGAAAGATTCTTGGCTTTCTGGCAGCAGCTCAACAGCCATGTAGGAGATTCTGGCAAAACCACTTGAGAGCCTCCTTACCTTGATCCTGATTGTAATTCCAGTCTGGTCTAGTAGAGGGGAGCACAGTTTCTATTTGGGTAGGGTCAGTATTGTGTTGGGCGTCTCGACCCATGATGGTTTTTATAGCCTCCCTCTGGATATGATCTCTCTCCGATGTGAATAGGACCTGTAACAGTTGCTGGCAGTCATCCCAGGTGAGATTATGGGTGAAAAAGATAGTTTAAAGTAGAGAAATTAAGCTGTGGGGTTTTTCTAAGAACAGAGGATTTTGATTTTTCTATTTATATGGGTCTGTAGATGAAAAGGGGGCACATACCATGAATGGGAGACCTTCATCACTCATCCCTGGACCTGCTTAATAGAGGTTCAGTAAGGGGACTGAGTCAGGCAAGTTGTGGGGATCTGCAGAAAACTGATACTGGGTGCCCCTTCGTGTATGGGGGCACTGGGTAGAGAGGTATCAGTGGGTGTGGGAAATGGAGTGTATAGGCAGTCTGTAGATGATTGGTTTAGAGGGAGAGGAGGAGAAGTGGATGGGTAGGGGACAGTTAGATGGGTACAAGAGGTAGGTTGGGGGTGGGTAGGTAAGGGGTTGGTTCATCAGCAGTGTCTTGCAGGACAGAAGGACTGGGGTCCTTAATGGGAGCTTTCAAAGGAAGTTTGGGCTCTGGCTGGGCTGGGCACCTTTGTCCTGCAAGACAAATTTTTAGTTTCTTGGGGGTGTCTGTAAGAATATCTATCCACACATCAATGTAAGGTATCTGGTCCAGGTGACCAGGTTTGCCATAGATGACCTTCTGGACATTGTAGACTGTTGGGAGGTCCATCATTCCTTCAGATGGTCAGCCCACACCAAAGGTTGGCCACTCCAATTCACAGAGGGTTTGGAGGGCCCCCGGGTTGAACTTGGTTCCATATCCAGCCGCTGCCTACTTGAATTCCTGAAAGTTCTTTAGAAAACAGACAAGAGATGCGGTAGGACAAGGGGAGGATTGACCCATAGTAACAATCAAAATGAGCACAAAACAGAAACTGATCAGAAATTTTACAGACAGTCAGTTGGCTACACACACAGACACACGAACCTTGAGCCTATTCTGAAGTCCTGGGTGACATCTCACCAGGTGGCCAGGCTGCGGGAGTAGAGGTGCATCTGGCAGCCCAATGGCGTCCCCTGGATCCAGACTTACCAAAACAGAACAGAACTGGTGGTTTCTTAGGTAGAATTAATAATCTCTTGTGGAGTTTCTGGCCAGACTGAGGAACTACCAGGGCTGAGAAACGTTCCTCAGAGGCCTTCGCCCTGAAGGCCTCAGTGTGGCTAGTTCCTGTCTATCTCACTGGGGCCTCCAGAATGAAGTGGAACACTTCATAAAAATAAAAACTCCCAGGAGAAAAAATTATTAGAAACTTTATTAATTGCTGGGGCATGCTCTTTATTAAGAGTGGCACCTAAATTCTGGAGGCTGCAACCTTTATAGACTTTCTTCCCATGCATGTCAAACTTTCCCATGCATACCAAGAGACAGGATTGGTAGGGTTAAACATATAAATTTCTATATATTGTTCTGAGCAATGCAAGCAAGCAGACTTACAGAAGCAGATATTTGCTGTTAGCATCTCAGCTGGGTGGGAAGTGATTGACCTTTTCCCAGCATGAGTTGCACCATTCTCACATTAGGCCCACCATTCCCCCATTAGGCCTGGAAGGGTTCTGGGTTTTTAACGGCCACACATATTTTATGAGCTTGGGGTTCCTGCTGGGGAGAATTGTTGTGGTCTTGTTTCCTTTTCAACTGCTCCTGAGAATGGTCCAAAGAAGAATTCAATATACTGTGCTTTCTCCCCCAAACCTTAACTCCAAAATCAGTTGTGTAAGTCAGAGAGGTGTTCCATTATTCCCATCCTCAGATCCAGAATGCACAGGTTTGGCCTGAGGGGTGTGGGGGCAGGAAGCAGGCTGTAAAACTGTAAGCCCCTATTTTCTTCTCCAAAGAACTGATTACATTTACAACAGAATGGAGAAATTCAACCCTTAGGGAGCTCTCAAATGCAGTGGAATCATAGAGGCCTGAGATTTAATTAATTTCAATCCTTCAGGAAGAATTGAAATAAATACTTTTACAGATGTGTAAAAACTAATAAAGATTGTTGGCAGCAATTCACTTTAAAAGAAATGTAAGAGAATATTCTTCAGGCAGAAAGAATATAATCTCAGAAGTTTCAAGTTTCAGGATGGACTAAAGAACAATATCTGTTAATTAAATTTATATATATGAATGAACATTGAATGGATAAAGTAATAATGATATCCATGTCCTAGGACATCAATAAACTGTTCAGATGCACCATAAAATAATATATAGCATAATATGGTGAAATGGATATGTAGCAGTTTGTTATCATTATGAATTCCAAAAATAGATATTGGATTATGCTTGCAAACTGGTCTGTTAATCTGGGTATGATTAAGGTATGATAAGGGAGTTGACTGGGCCAGAGTGGGTAGGGCTTTGCACCCCGTCCCTTGGTGAGTGGGTTCTCAGATATAAACAGACAGGGCAGAGGACAGAGTTGGAGTAGTTTATGAGGTAGATTTCTGATGAGCAACAACAGAAGTTCCAGGGGTAAAGAGACAAGTGATTCACCTGACAATTCATAGCTGGACTTGTGGAGAGAGGTAAAGCTTAGGAAGACTCATAGTCTACAGCTGACCTTGTGGAGTAAACAGAGAAGATGAGCCCAGAGAGAAACTCAGCCATGAGAAGAGAGGAACCAAAAAAGCCTGAACCCTGGCGAATGTTGGCAGCTGTCTTGCTCCAAAACAGAGAAACAGTCTTTGGTGAAGGAAGAAATTCATGCTTTCTAGCCTGATACCTGTAAGCTTCTACCCCAAATAAATACCCTTTATAAAGACCAACAGATTTATGGTATTTTGCATCAGCACCCCTTTGGCTGACTAATACAGGATATAAAATGTTTAAAAATACACTATTTGGAAAGTCAATAAGAAAAAGTGCAGATTAGGAAAGGTAAGCAAAAGTGTTATAATTTCCCTGGAAAAATTTAAGGAATACTAAATAGTGCATCTCATCCATATAAATAGGACAAAAAAACATTGAACAAAAATAATCAGTAAAAAACGAAGTATTCAGGATTTCCGGGGTTGCAATTTTGGCCTTTGTTGTGGAGCCAACTCACTCGTGCATCTGTGGAAGGTGCACCTTTCTTATCCTTCAGAAGACTGAAGTTTCCAGGGTTGATTAATGGGGTATTGTGTTCTCCCCATGATAAATCAAGTGCGGTATCAGTTTCCCATTTACTAGTTATGAAGTCACCAAACTGGATGTTATGTTCATTTGAAGCAAGAAGAGCCATGAATGAAAGAAAACATAAAAAGGAGATATTGTTGCACTTCCCAAACTGGACGCTTAGATGATTGATATTGGATCATCCTCTTTTCTAATGAATGCATTCAATGCTATAAATTTCCCTCTAAGCACTGCTTTTACTGCACCCCACAAACTATGAAGAAGCATTGGACTTTAAGAAGCAGAAAGAACCACATAACAAAAGGCTTGTGAATGAAGCTATATCCACTTCCACATCAGTACAGACTTAAGATGAAGGTAGAGAATGTAAGAAAGTTGGGAAACTATGTTCTCTGACTGCACCATTGTTACTTCAAAGTAACACTTCTATGAATGTAACTTCACTTTGAACGAATTTGTATCATGCTTACCTAAGCATGAGGGAATCTATGTAAGGAAAAACGAATGAAGACAATGAGTTTTGCCAGGTTGCCCCACATCGTAGTACTTCCCTTTAAGCGTAAGGAGTATGAAGTTTTCTTTAAAATTCAACACATGAGATACATGAGAATAAATCCTTCAGAGAACCCATTTGGTTTTCATGAATTTGGAAAAGATAGGGTCCCCTCAAAGAAACATGCAGTAGTAACACACTGTGTATTTAGGGAATACTGGAAATCCTTCAGCCAGGCATTAAATCTCATTGAGCATGAAATATTCACACATTAGTTAGTATTGTAATGAACATGGGAATGCTTCCATCTGAAACAAAACCTCAGGGAATATGAGAAAATTCAAACTAGAGAGAAACCATATGAGATCCTGAATGTAGTCTGCTCCTTACAGTCATATTTTACTCCTCATTTTAAAAGCCATACTGGGGAACAAACATAGAAATGTAATACATGTGGGAAAGTTTTCAACCTGACAGGAAACCTTTTTATTCATCAGAAAATTCTTACTGAAGAGAAATCATATATGTGTGGGAAAGTTTTAATTCAAATGTCAAATCTCAGATACAGGAGAATTCCTACTGCAAAGAAACCCTATGCCTGAAAGGCATGTGAAAAATCCTTTAGGTACAAATCATATCTCACAGAACATGAAAAAATTCATAGTGGACAAAAACAAAATGAATGTAAAAAATGTAGAAAAGCCATCAACCGAAAGCAATTGTTCCTTAAACATCAGAGTGTTCATCCTGGAGAAAAACCCTATATATAATATGAATGTGTAAAAGCCTTCAACCAGAAGGAAAACCTCATTAACCATCTGAGAATACATACTGCAGAGAAACCCTATGAATGTGATGGACGTGGGAAAGCTTTCATTCAGAAATCAAACCTCGTTACACACCAGAGAAAACAAACTGGAGAGAAGCCCTATATATGTAAGGAATATAGGAAAGCCTTCATTAGCAAATCAAATGTCACTGACCATGTGAAAATTCAGAGTGGAGGGAAGCGCTGTATATGTAAGGAATGTGGAATAGCCTTCAGCCAGAGGTATTATCCCCTTAAACATTACAACATTCATACTGGAGTGAAACACTGTGAATGTAATGTATGTGAATATCCAAAGAATCTCCCCCTGCAGTCTGTGTAACTGGTTGCCAATCTTTAAAGGAAGCAGCTGTGACTGTGCAAATCAGAATGTCTTCTCCTCTTTGAAAAGTGCACTTGCAGTTTGTTCTGAGATCTCTTCCTCCTACATCTTCTTCCACACTCATCTGTGTTCAATTTTTTACCACTAATTTATGCATCAGAATTCGAGATTTCTCTTAGTTTATGTAAAGATGGGCTTTTCACTTATTTCAGATTATCCTGGTTGTTTTCATTGTTTCATCAATCCATTACATTCTGTGTAAACATTTAAAAAATTATCATTTTAAAATTAATGCTGCCCATTATTGCAGCATTTTCTTATAAGGCACCCAAACCATTTATATTTTTTCAGTTTCTTCACCTGAGACTCACGTGGATTCAGGTTTAACAGTTACTGAACTAGTGTACTGCTTTCTACTTCATTCTAATTTTCTTTATCATTTTAAATGAGAAATTATCCTTTCATAATTATACGATATACTTCTAATCTCAAGTATTTTAAGAAATTTGAAATTTCATTCATATTCTTAAACTGTACTCCAATATTTTTCTCATATGTGACAGGATGTGTGATGGATGAAACTAGAGAATGCATGTATTTACAAACAGAAATATGTACCCAAAAGAATCTGCCAATGCATATAATTCTGAGTAGGGAGGAATGGGTGTTGAGGTTAGAGAAGGAATTTGGATGTTTTCCATAAGAGACATAAATCATTTTATACTCTTTGCACTGATAATTTCATTATAATTAAAAAGAAATTATGAAAATAGTACAAAATGAAATGATACAAAGAAGTTGATTTGAAGATACTGATTTCTATCTGCAAAATTACTTGGGGGAACTTCCCCTCAAACTTTGCAAATACAGTCACCCATTAAGGAAAAGTGTTCACTCCCCTTGGCCCCCTCCCCAGCTGCCTGGATGATGGAGGCCTCCCACAGCAAGTGTGAGCATGGAGCATGAAGAGCATAGACAGAACAGTGTGAAGTTCACACTGTTCTCCACATGTGTCCATATAGAGGGCTGTTAGCACCACAAGAGAAGACTGACTTCCTGCTCCTTACTCTTCAGTGAAGACCGGGCAGAGTGACTCACATCACTAACTGAGGATGTGAGTGCTGAGCAGGGCTTTCTCCCCGTCCTCCTTTGCAGATCAATAACCTATGATGATGATGAATTTCATTGGGGCGCTGGCAGTTTGGTTACCAAACAGGACATTCCTTCTCTGGCTAGGGAGACCTGCAGTGAACACAAGCTACATTCCAGCTCCTTCAGTTGTTCTTCAGCTTCTTCCCATCAAAACCATCCATTCTCTTCAGGGTTTGAAGATGTCTGCATCATTTTCAACACTGTTAAAAAGTGTGTTGAACATTTAATATTTAATTAGTCTGAGAAATATCTGGCATCTTTACCTTCTGAGGTTAGCTTCACACATTGCACTCTCTCACAACCTAACTTCTATTCTTGTCAGCCCTAGGTCCCAGGACATTCTGGGATTCCCATACTATTTATTTGGGTCACTGGCCTAATGTTGCTCATTCTGGTGATATAGTTGCTATAGTCAATTCTGTAATGTGAATTTTGACATTTCCTTCATGACACCAACAGGTTTCATTATGGCATTGGTTTTTCTTTAGCTGCCCAATGATTGGAGAGTGTGAATGTAGAAATGGAAGCAAGAGAGCTGAGTCTGTGCCTGAGATCCAGGAGGGGTACAGTAACAGTAGCTTCCTCAGAGGGTCCAAGCTGGGGGCCAAGGGAAGCAGGGAAGAGCAAAAGGAGAAGGAGCAGGAAGTCTCCTGTCTCTGCCCTGATGCCTCTGCTGCACCAGACCCATGATCCCATGGTTTTATTTGCTCCTGCCCACCTGGCCAATCACTGCCTGGAGCAGGTACATCATACTAGGGCATCTGTGACTTTATACTTGTCCCCAAATGATGTGACTCCCCTACCTGACTTCCTGTCTTGCAGTACTTGCTGGCCAAGTGACCTTCCCCCTCCATCTTTTTTTATTTTATTTTTATTGTATTAACATATATGCAAACTAAAATTCCCCCTTTTAACCATATTCAAATATATGTTTCAGTGTGTTAATGACATTCACAATATAGTGCTACCTTAATCAAATCAAAGTGGTTTTTATTACTTGATTCAGTCTCTGGTACTGGTCTGTTGAGGTATATTTCTGAGTCAGTAGCCCAATAAGAATAAATCCAAATAGACCTATTCCAAGACACATTATTCAGAATGTCAAATGTAAAAGATAAAGAGAAAATTCTCCCCCTCCATCTTACCAGTACTCATTCCCACCAAGTCTGGAGACACCCACAGTTTGCAGGTGAATTCACTGGGCAACATCACACTGCTATTTGAGAAGAGAACAGCACTCCAACCCTGTGGCCCTAGCTATTTGAGTTTCTCAAGCACTGCCAATGCAAAATACCAGAAAAAGGTTGGGTGTTATAGGAATTTATGAGGGTTAAAGTTTCAGTTCTTAGGCTATGAAAATGTCCAAATCAAGGCATCATCAAAAATTAATAATGGGCAGTGGCTGTTGGAATCCTGCCAAGGCAACGTATTGGCCCTGACTGTGGCTCTCTGCCTTCTCCTACCAACACACTTTCTCCTGTGTTCAGCAATGGGCCATCAGACACAATTGCTAACACCTAACCCTTCTTCTCTGACCTTTATGTCTTTAGCTTCAGACTGCTCAATGACTCCAGCCCCTGGACTCTCCCTCAGACTTTCAGGGATTCTGTGTCTCTCCACATCTGTAGGAGATCCTGGAGCCCTCTCCCACATGGCAGGGTAAACATGGCAGCACTCTTTCTCTGTTTGTTCCATGTATGTAGTACTTCAGCACTATGATTGGGGTCCATCCTGGTGCCTGAAAACTAATCAGAGACCCTTAACTAAACTAAAGAATTCTAACAAAAAATGCCCTAATAAAAAGTTCTCTTATCTGAATCTAATCAAAATGTCCTACATAAAAACGGCTTGCACACACAGCAATAGGTTAGCAAGAAAATACTTCTCTGTCATCCACACAAGATACAAATGATGGCATTAACCCAGGGCACAGGGAGCAGGACGGGTCTCCTAAGTCTGGGAGAAATGGGAACTCAAGAAGCAGTGGCTGCACTTTGGGTGTGGCAATCATTGTGCAAAATGAGGTGCTGACCACCATTGCACTGGTCTCAGAAAGGTCACAAGGAGAACTCAATGTACTTTGGTTTCTCCACCAAATCTTAGCTCCAAAATCAGGTGTGTCACTCAGGGAGTTGTGCCATCATTCTCATTGCCTAAGCCAGAGCCCACAGATTATGTTGGTGGGGGGCAGGAAGCAGGCTGTAAAACTGAAAGCCCCTAATTTCTTCTCTAAGTAACTGATTACATTTACAACAGAATGGAGAAATTCAACCCTAAGGGTGCTCTCAAACACAGTGGAGATTGTAGAGGGTGTGAGATATAATTCATCTCAATCCTTCAGGAAGAAGTGAAATAAATACTTTTAAAGATGAGTAAAAACGAATAAAGTTTGCTAGCAGCAACTCAGTTTAAAAGAAATATAAAAGAATATTCTTTAGTCAGAAAAAAATATTCTCAGAATGTTCAAGATTCAGGATGGATTGAAGAACAATATCTGTTAATTAAATTCATATACCGAAATGACTATTGAATTGAGAAAGTAATAATGATATCCATGGCCTAGCCTCCGACATCAATAAAGTATTCAAATACACCATAAAATAATATATAACATGAGATGGGTAACTGGATATGTAGCAGTTTGATATCATTATGATTTCCAAAGTTGTTTATGGGATGATGTCTGTTAATCTGGGCATGATTAATTTCTGATTAGGACATTGACTGGGCCACAGTTGGTAGGGCATTTGAGCCCCATCCATTGATGTGTGGGGTCTCAAACATAAAAATACATGGCAAAGGACAGAATTGGAATAGTTTTTGATGTTGGAGTTCTGATTAGCAATGACAGGAGGCTCCAGTGAAAAGAGACAAGCCATTCACCTGACAGTTCACAGCCGGCCTTGTGGAGACAGGCAAAGCATAGAGAGCCTCATAGTCTAAAGCTGATCTTGAGGAGGAAACAGAGGAGCTGAGCCCAGGGAGAAACGCAGCCCTGGGAAGAGAGGAACCCAATAAACTTGAACCATGTCAAATGTCGGCAGCTGTCTTTCTCCAAGACAGTATAACAGACTTTGGTTAAGGAAGAAACTTATGCTTTAAAGCCTGGTAACTGGAAGCTTCTACCCCAAATAAATACGCTTTATAAAGTCCAATAGATCTCTGGTATTTTGCATCAGCACCCCTTTGTCTGACAAATACAGGATATAAAATGTTTTAAAACACATTATTTGGCAAGTCAATAACAAATAATAAGTGCAGATTTGGGAAGGCGAGGAAAAGTGTTTTAATTTCCATGGTAAACTTTACAGAAAATTAAATAGTATATCTCATCTAAATAAATTGAAAGAAAAAATTGAATAAAAATAGTCCAAAACAAAGTGTTCAGGATTTCCTGGGTTGCCCTTTTGGCCTTTGTTCTGGGGCCACTTTACTCGTGTATCTTTGGAAGCTGTAGCTTTCATATCCTTCAGAAGGCTGAATGTTCTGGGGTTGATTTATGAGGTGTTGTTTTGTCCTCATCATTAATCAAGTACTCTATCACTTCCCCATTTCCTAGTCATTAAACCACCAAACTGGATGTGATGCTCATTTGAAGCAAGAAGATCCATGAATGATAGAACAAATAAAAATGGGATATTGTTGCAATTCCCAAATTGGACACTTAGATTATTGATATTGGATATTTCCCCTTTTCTAATGAATGCATTCAATGCTATAAATTTCCCTCCAAGTACTGTTTATTGTGCACCCCACAAACTATGAAGAAGCATAGGACATTAAGAAGCAGAAAGAACCACATAACAAAAGGCTTGTTAGTGAATCTATATCCACTTCCACAACAGACAGACTTAAGATGAAGGAAGAGAATGTAAGAAAGTTGGGAAAATCTTTTCTGTGACAACAAGGATTGTTTCCTCAAAATAACACTTCTATAAATGTAACTTCACTTGGAAGGAATTTGCATCATGCTTACCTAAGCATGAGGGAATCTATGTAAGGAAAAAAGAATGAAGTCAATGAGTTTTGCCAGTTTACCCCATATGGTAGTCCTCCCCTTTAACTGTAATGAGTGTGAAGTTTCCTTGGAAATTCAACCTCTTGAGATACTGGAGAAATAATCCTTCAGAGAATCCATTTAGGATTTACTGAATTTGGGAAGGCTAGAATCACATCAAATAAACATGAAGGAGTAAAACCCTATACATATAAGGAATATTGGAAATCCTTCAGCCAGGCATTAAATCTCATTGAGCATGAAATATTCACACATTAGTTAGTATTGCAATGAACATGGGAATGCTTCCATCTGAAACAAAATCTCATGGAATATGAGAAAATTCAAACTAGAGAGAAACCATAATAGTTTCCTGAATGTAGGCTGCTCTTTACTGTCATTTTTTACTTCTCATTTTAAAAGCCATACATGGGAACAAAGATAGAAATGTCATATATGTGGGAAAGTTTTCATCCTGACAGAAAAGCACTTTATTCATCAGAAAATTCTTAGTGATGAGAAATCATACATATGTGGGAAAGCTTTAATTCAAATGTCAAATCTCTGATACAAGAGATTTCCTACTACAAAGAACCGTATGCATGTAAGGCATGTGAAAATGCCTTTAGGTACAAATTATACCTCACAGAACATGAAAAAACTCATACTGGAGAGAAACAAAATAAATGTAAAGATTGCACAAAAGCCTTCAGGCAAAAGCAATAGTCCATTAAATGTCAGAGCATACATTCTGGAGAAAAACCCTATGTATGCAATGAATGTGGAAAAGACTTCAATCAGAAGGAAAACCTCATTAACCATCTGAGAATATATACTGAAGATAAAACCAATGAATGTCATGTATGTGGGAAAGCTTTCATTCAGAAATCAAGCCTCATTACACAAAAGACAAGACAAACTGGAGAGAAACTGTATATATGTAAGGAATGTAAAAAAGCCTTCAGGAGCAAATCATATCTCACTGACCATGAGAAAATTCAGAGTGTAGGGAAACACTATATATGTAAGGAATTTGAAAGAGCCTTCAGCCAGGGAAAGTATCTCATTAAACATTACAACTTTCACACTGGAGAGAAACCCTGTGAATGTAATGAATGTGAATCTCCAAAGTATATCCATCTCCAGTCTGTGCAACTTGTTGCCAATCCTTTAAGGAAGTGGCTGTGACTGTGCAATTCAGGATGTCTTTCTCCTCTTGGAAAAGTGCACTTGCAGTTTTTTCTTTGATCTGCTCCTCCCACATCTTCTTCCACACTCATCTG
>JAKSZT010053823.1:641702-679170 GCA_026826555.1 Tolypeutes matacus | reverse complement strand
CATGTGCAGGGAGGACTTATTTGAGTCTAATTCTGTCACTCTCAGGAACACAGATTCCAAAATAGAACCCACTGATAAGGCATCAGTCTCTGGGGCTATCCCCCCTTATATAGGACCAGGGTGTCTCTGGAGCTCTCAGGAACCCCACTGAGTGGGGTGATAGGCACTTAGATGTTCTATGAGCTCTTACTGAGGTGTGCGTAAGAGTTACCTCTGGGATGACCTCCCGACTCTCTTTGAAGTCTCTTAGCCACTTGAACTCATATGTCTTTACCATCTCCCCCTTTTATTCAAGGTCTTTTTCCAGTTGTGTTGCCAGTTGGCACTTGGTATTAATCCCTCGTTGCCAGGGAGGCTCATCCCCGGGAGTCATGTCCCATGTTGGGGGGAAGGTAATGCAATCATATGCTGAATTTGGCTTAGAGAGAGGCCACATTTGAGCAACAGGGAGGCTCACAGCTGGCAACCCTTAGGCACCCCACAACTGCGGGCTAAGTCTCATTTACAAGAGCAAAGACTCACAAGGGTAGTCATCAATAAAAAAAAACCCACATCAGTGGGTCATCCTATTTTGACAGGCACTGTCTCTACACTCAGAGGACTATTGCTGCTCCCTTGGAGGCTGTGGCAGAGCTCTCCAGGCTAGGAATTCAGATTCCCTCATTTATTGTGTGATTATCCACCCATCGTGACCATGCCCCATCCCCCGATCCTTTGAATGATTTTGTATATCTTTCATGTATATTTGGATGAACCAATCCCCACGAAACCCCACCCAGACACCCCCCCAATAATCCCCCGCAGTACCCATTGTAACCCTTCTGTGATCCAAATCCTACATGAACATTTAGTCCATAAAATAATCAAATACACTTACTAGCAAAAAGAAACAAGTGTGATAAGCTTACATGCAAGAGACAAACATAAGGAAACTCAGAGGAAAAAAAAAAGAGAGAGAGAAGGAAAAAAACAAATAATCAAATAAAGAACAAAACAAAATAAAATATAATTAGTGGATTGGTTTTTAAATCTTCTCTTTTCTTCCATCACCTTCATGGTGAGATGGCAGGGGTGGGGTGAGATCAGATCACATCCTACAGAAAAGGAAGACTGAGGCCTATAGAGGATAAGGATCTAGGAAAAGAGGTATACATATAAGGCAGGAACAAGTATTCCAGCCCAGCATAGCCTTATAGCAAGGTCTAGGCCAGAGGACACATGAGGAAAATAGGATCAGAGAGAAGTCTTTTTTTTGCTGTGAGATACCCCTTCCTAGCTCCCTGCTCAAGAGGCTTGTCCATGGCCTGCCATTTCCTGGGATTCCATAGCCTTGTACCAAGGAGTGTGGAATTTGGGGGTCATGTCTGCATTCTATAAGGTTTATTTCAATTCCAAGATCACTGTCAGTGAAGGCATTGGGATGTGGGGAGTGGGGTTGCCAGATTGGGTCCTCTGAGAGCTCTAGGCTGAGGTTGCCAGTGGTAGAATCTGGTCACTTTTCAACAAGATTCCTTGGGATCAAATCTTCTTGAGTCTTGCCTTTGGGCAGTTGTCATTCAAAGGTGCTCCTGGAGCTGGATTGGATGACTCATGTGTCTGGCTCAGACTGTCCCTCACAGGAACTAGAACACTTGGGATGGTCTGTGGCCCCCAACAGCACAGCTCATCTCCCCTCTGCCCATCTCCACCAGACCTGATGATCCCTGAAAGTATCAATGTCTTTTACTCAATGTAATCATCAGGAAACTATCATTTCCTCCTGACCAAACAGACATTTCCCATGGGAACAAACATCAATAAAAGAGTCTGCTTAACCATTCTGCAGAGGAATAAGAAGGGACTCAAGTTCGCAAAGGGCAACTACTGACAGGCCCTGGTGCCTGCCAACTTCAGGGTCATTCTTCTTGGTCTAGCTTGTCAGAAGGGTTAGTCATCCCAAACTATGCCAAGCTAGGTGAGCACTTCTCTAACAACCAGTCACCCTGGGCCTACCCCAAACTCCAATTCCACCCCTGAACCTCTCCTGCTGTCTGGCATGACACTGTCCCTTGACAGATTGATCTGGACTCCAGTGGACCACTCAGTCTTATGGGGCACTGCACTATCCTTGAGCCCATGGGTGCCCACCCATGACATTCCCAGGTATCCCACCCCTGCCTCACCATACACTAGCCTTTCTAGGGTGGACCAAACATTCTATCATCAGAACATACCAGGAGAGACTTCTTCCCCAACCACCCTAATCCTAGACCCTCACCCCTGGGGAAGAACACAGAGTTATTTTTCCTCCAGCCAAAGATTCAATGAGTGTGGGAGGAAGGGCCCAGCCAGGCCCATGCATATCAAATCTCAAGCCCTGCACAAGACATTAGCCACTGCTTTCTGGGTTTTATGGGACCACATAAGACAGGGTTTGTGGGAGGGTATATTTACAAATGAGAGGATTATTGAAATTTTTTTCATGAAAAAGCAAAATCTTACCTATTGTGTAGGAGTAATATTTATTCTTTGTAAATAGCAAATTCTATACTTGAATAACATATTAAATCCTGCTTATACTACAACCAGGGAGTTGAGTTTTCATGTACCATATTGATTTGAATGAGCTACTGGCTCTCACATAGTTCTTCAAGTAAGAAATCATGCAGGTTGGCAGTTTATTGTATGCAGGAGAAGTGAGAAGGGCCAGTGATCTTTTCCTGGTTTACTGAAGCAAACACACAAGCCAACTTCATGGAGTGTACTAGTCAGTGTTCTCTATGGCAACAGAACTGACAGGAGACATCTATAAATATTTTTGAAATTTCATAAGATTGCCTCACACACATAGGGGGTTGCACAAGTCCAAATTCTGCAGGGGAGGGCTGTAAAATAAGAACTCTCATGAAGGCCAATATGAATTTCTGAAGGGGAACTGGATGGCTGAAATAATGTTGTCAAGTCTCTCTTCTGACTGCTGAAATCATCATTTCTCCATGTAATTCCTTCATCTAAATGGATGACACATCTCTCATTGCTCAAGGAAATCTCCTTATTTGATTATAGATGTAAACAGCCATAAATGCAGTCAACTTATTAATGATTTAAGTGTACAAAATGTCTTCACAGTAACAATCAAGCCAGTGCTTGCTTGACTAAACTAATAAGCACCATTACCAGGCCCATTTGACATGACTGTAACCATCACACAGAGCAAATGTGCACTTCTGTATCAGAAATCTGGCCAGGAGCTGAGTCTGACCATCTTATCTCCTTGGCATTGGGAGTCACAGGACCTTCCTCAAGGTATAGAAGCCACTTCAGGAATTTGGGTCTTTCCAAATAACATTTGAAAGGTCCATTTCCCGACCCAGCACAATGGTTGTCTATATACTGTTTTCAAACAACTATCTGTTTTGGGGAGTGTCTAAAAATGGTTCAGATGGGCTCAGGATGATAAGGAAGCAGGTGAGTGATTCTAGGCAGCAGAAACTATAAGTGTGAGCTTCAAGGTGGTAGTGAGTGTTGATCCCATGAGAAAGAATGTGGAGAGTTTCAGGTTGGGGCAAAGAATGCTAGATGGATGGGGGGTGGGCAAGAAATAGGATACAAGATAATGGCAGCCTGAAGGATTTATATCAGGTCCTGTGGCAGGAGGGTCTTCTTCAGAAGGACAAAGGTTTGAGGAAAACAGAGTTTCCTTCAGACACTTTTGGAATATTTTTGCAAGGTAATAGGTAAGTGGGAGGAAGATACATATGAAAAGAAAAGGCTTATATTAAGGGAACCTGAATTCCTTTATCTGAGTCCATTACAAAGAAAGAAGGTTAGAAACAGAGCAGATTGAGATGATGTTTTATTCTCTCCTCAGCTTTTTTTTTCTTATCATAACTGCTGTCACTTCTGGAGAAAGGAAGTATTGTCAGGTTGAAAGAACAGTGATCATTTAGCTAAGAGAACATTTGTGCCCAAGGCCAAGTCTTTTCTTTAACTTTGAATTCTTTTATATTGAAGTATATCATTCATACATGAACATACATAAACAATACGTGTATAGTAAAGTTTGTGAACTTACAAAATAAGCATTCATAACATCATACAGGGGTCCCATTCATCAACTTTCCACCAACACCTTGCATTGTTGTGAAGCATTCATTACAAACTATAAAATAGCATTGTCCAAATATTACTACTAACAATAGTCCCTACCTTACATTTGGTGTATTTTCTGCCAACCCACCCTACTTTTGAAAAATGTATTTTTATTACAGAGGTTGTGAACTTACAAAACAACCATGCACATGTGTAGAATTCCAATACAACACCCCTTCACCAACACACCACACCATGGTGGAATATTTGTTACAGATTATGAGACAATATCATCAGACTATTACCATCAACAATGGTCCTTAAGCATACATTTAGCCCACTTTTTCCATACCCCCCATTATCAACATAATACATCTTTAACATTGATGCAAGAATATTATAGTATTGCTGTTAACCACAGTCCATAGGCCACACCAACTTAACTTTTTCATTGCTTCTCCACATTCCCACCACCCTGCAATAGTGATGTGTATCTGCTCTAGCTCACAGAAAGACACTCTTGCATCTGTACCATCAACCACAATTCACCCACCTTTGGGTTCACTATGTTATGCAGTACCTAGATTATTCTCTTTCTTTCAATTGACATTTACTTCTCAATTCTACCCTCTTCAGCCACAATCCCATTTATAAATGAGCTGCTACTCATTATGATGTGTTACCATCAACTCTATCCGTATCCACACTTTTACAGTCAAGTTAAATAAAGTTCTACATACATTAAGCATCAGCAGTTCTCAATGCTTTTCTTATCTCCTATTAACCTACATTCTAGGTTTTAACTCCATGCATTTATTCTTCATATTTAGTTCATATTAATGTGACCATGCAATATTTGTCCTTTTGAGTCTGACTTACTTCATTTAGCATAATGTCTTCAAGATTCATCCATATTATCATATGTGTCCCAATTTCATTTCTTCTTACTGCAACATAGTATTCTATCATATGTATATACCACATTTTGTTTATCCATTTGTTGATTGATGGACACTTTGGTTGTTTCCATCATTTGTCAATTGTGAATAATGCTGCTAGGAACATTTGTGTGCAGATGTCTGTTTCTGTCATAGGTTTTAGTTCTTCTGGATATATTCCCACTATAGGAATTGCTGGATCATATGGAAGTTCTATATTTAGCTTCCTGAGGAACCACAAAACTGTCTTCCATAGAAGTGCACCGTTTTACTATCCCAACAGTGAAGGAGAGTTCCTATTTCTCCAGCACTAATAGTTGTCTGTTTTTTTAGAAATGGTCAATCTGTGCGGTGTTAGGTGATATCTCATTGTTGTTTTAATTTGCCTTTCCCTAAATAACTAGGGATATGGAACATTTTTTCATGTGCTTTTTAGCCATTTGTATTTATTCTTTGCAGAAATGAATATTTAAGTTTTTTGCCCATTTTAAAAATTTGATTGCTTGTTCTTTTATTGATGAGTTGTATGATCTCTTTATATAGAATGGAAATCAAACACTTATTGGATATGTGGTTTCCAAATATTTTCTCTCATTGACTGGGCTGCCTTTTCACCTACTTGATTAACTCACTTGAATCACAGAAGTGTTTAAGTTTGAGGAGGTCCCATTCATCCATGATTTCTTTCATTGCTCATCTTTCAGTGTAAGGTTAAAGAGTCCAACAACTACTACCAGGTCTTTATAATGTATTCCTGCAATTTCCTCCTCTAGGAGCTTTATGCTTATGGATTTTATATTTAGGTTTTTGATCCATTTTGAGTTAATTTAAGGTGTGAGATAGAAGTCCTCCTTCTTTCCTTGGGTTATAGATATCCATTATTTCCATCACGATTTGTTGAATAGACTGTTCTGCCTCAACTGGGTGGATTTAAAAGCCTTGTCAAAATCACTTGTCCATAAACCTGAGGATCTGTTTGTGAACCATCAATTTCATTCCATTGGTCTAGATGTCTATCTTTATGCCAATACCATGCTGTTTTTACCACTGTAGCTAGGTAATATGATTTAAATCACTTTTAATATGATTTGAAGTCCTCAAACTTTGCTTTTCATTTTAAAGAAGTTTCTGGCTATTCAGGGCCTCTTATCCTTCCAGATAAATTTTATAATTGTGTTTTCCATTTGTTTAAAAATGCTGATGGAATTTTTATTGGGATTGCATTGAATCTGTATATCATTTTGTCCAGAATTGATATCTCAATGATATTAATCTTCCAATCCCTGAGCATGGAGTTTTCTTCCAATTTTTAGGTCTTATTTTATTTCTTTAAGCAAAGCATTGTTAGTTTTCTGAATGCAAGTGCTTTACATCCTTGTTTAAGTTTATTCCTAAATATTTGATTCTTTTAGTTGCTATTGTAAATGGGAATTTTTTTTTACTGACTGCCTCCTCAGATTTCACCTTACAATTGTATTAAAACACCACTGATTTTTGCAAACTCATCTTGTGTATTGTCACTCTATTGAAATCATTTATTAGCTCTAGCAGCTTTGTTGTTGATTTTTCAGGTCTTTCTGGATAGAGGATCATATCATCTATGAAAAATGAAAGTTTTACTTCTTCCTTTCCCATTTAGATGTCTTTTATTTCTTTTTCTTGCCTCATTGCTCTTGCTAGAACATCTAGCACTATATTGAACAACAGTGACGACAGTGAGAATCTTTCTCTTGCCCCTGATCGCAACAGGAGATCTTTCAGTCTTACACCATTTAGTACAATGTTGGCTGTGGGTTTTTCATATATGTTCTTATCATGTTGAGAAAATTTCCTTCATTTCTTATCTTTTGTAGCATTTTTATCAAGAAAGAATGCTGTATTTTGTCAAATGGTTTTTTTGCACTAATTGATAAGACCATGTGATTTTTTTCTTCTTTGATTTATTAATGTGGTATATTATGCTGATTAATTTTTGTGTGTTGAACCAACCATGTATGCCTTGTATAAAACCCACTTGATCATGATGAATAATTCTTTTAATGTGTTGTTAGATTCAGTTAGCAAGTATTTTATTGAGAATTTTTACATCTGTGTTCATTAAAGAAATGGATCTGTAATTTTCTTTTTTCGTAATATCTTTTTAAACAATTTATTGAGTTTTATCATTCATACATAAACATACATAAACTACAAGTGTTCACACATCAACTACCCCACAAACATCCTGCATTGTTGTGAAACATTTGTTAACAAATAATGAAAGAGCATCCTGAAAAGATATGGACTGTTTCCATATCTTTACTAATTATAGTCTGAATCTTCCTCCACTATACAATTTTTTAAAGATTTATGTATTTATTTACTTACTTACTCAAATCCATTTTTATCCTCTCCCCATTTTTGCTGTTTCTGTGTCCATTCACTGGGCGACTGTCTCTGTCCATTTTCTGCCCTCTCTTCTTATCCTTCTCCTCTGTCTTCACTGGGATTTGATCCTTGGAAACTCCAATGTGGGAGAGAAGCATCCTACTACTGCCTGTGCCAACTTAGTTCCTGTTTTTTTTGGTGCTTCTTGTCTTGGCTCTCCCTTGTATCACTCTCCTGTTGTGTCATCATTTTGCTGCATGGCTTGTGGGGCCTGGTGGCACACCCACACACAGGGCCTCGTGGATCACTGGCTCTCAGGGCCTGGTGGCGCACCCATGCATGGCGCCTGGCAGCACACTGGCTCTCAGGGCCTGGGTGGCACACCCATGCATGGGGAGGCTCACCCACAGATGTGACCTGATGGCTCACCTGCTCACAGGGCCTGATGGCTCACCCACTTGCAGGACCTACTGGCTCACCTGCTCACAGGGCCTGACAGCTCACCTGCTTGCACGGCCTGGTGGCTCACCCCTGGGCAGGGCCTAACAGCTCACCCACATGCAGAGCCTGGCAGCTCACCCATGGATGGGGCCTGGTGGCTCACATGCTTGCAGGAACTGGTGGCTCACCTGCTCGTGGGGCCTTGTGGTGCACATTCCTCCACTGTGTCTTTTGATTGGGGAGCGTAATACATTAACATTCAGTGTTATTACTGTATAGGCAGTTCTCATTTCATCCACTTTAACCTTTGGGTTGTATCTGTCATTTTATTTATTTTCACCACTCTTTTGACACTTTTAGTTACTACTTCTGATATAGTCTTCATTTCTAGACCCTCTTCCAAGCTTCTCTTTCCTGTCTGTTCTTTTCAGACTGTAAAGCACTTTAGTACTTACTGCAAAGCTGGCCTTTTTGTTATAAACTCTCTCACTTTCTGATTATCTGTGAATATTCTATACTTGCCCTTGTTTTTGAAAGTTAATCTTGTCAGATATAAAATTCTTAGCTGGAAGATTTTCTCTTTCAGTATCTTAAATATATCACACCACTGCCTTCTTGCCTCCATGGTTTCTGATGAGAAATCAGCACTTAATCTTATTGGGTATCTTGTATATATCATACATTGCTTTTCTCTTGCTGCTTTCAGAATTCTCTCTGTCTTGGCATTTGACATTCTGATTAGTATATGTTAAAGAGTTGTTTCATTCAGATTTATTTGGATGGGAGTATGATGTACTTCTTATTCAAGGATATCTATATCCTTCAACAGGTTTGGGAAATTTTTGACCATTATTTTTTCAAATATTTCTTCTGATCCTTTTCCTTTCTCTTCTCCTTCTGGGAAACACATGGCATGGATATTTGTACATATCTTGCTGATATTTAGTTCCCTGAAACACTGTTCATTGTTTTCCATTCTTTTCTTCATCTCCTCTTTTGTATGTATTCTTTTGGAGTCCATGTCTTCAAGCTCACCAATCCTTTATTGCACCTCCTCAAATTGCCTGTTATATACCTCCAGTGTATTTTTTCTTTCATTTATTGTACCTTTCCATTCTATAAGATCTGCTATTTTTCTATGTATGCTTTCAAATTAATCTTTGTGCTCACCCAGTGTCTTCTTTTTTAAAATTTAATTATTTTTAAGGGTACTTAGATAACATAAATGTTACACAAAAAAATATAGGGATTCCCATATGCTGCACTTCCCTCACTTCCCACAACCTCCCACATGTACATTATTCATTACTGTGTCACATTCATTGCAACTGATAAACACATACTGGGGCTTTGCCATTAAGCATGGACCAGAGTTCACATTGTAGACCACACTTTCTCCCAAACAGTTCTGCATATTATATGATGTTATAAAATGGCCTGTATCTATTGTTGTAATGTCACTCAGGGCAATTCCCAAGTCCCAAAGAATCCCTTGTATTACAACTGCCTTTCAATCTCCCTGCCTCCAGAGCCTCCAGTGGCCACTGGCTCCGTAACAATGTTGTAATTTCTTCCATTAGTAGAATCACAATATGTCTATAGTAGATTAGCAGCAAGTCAACTCTAGTCGATAGCTCTTCCCCTCATCCAGAGGAGTCTGGGATGGCTTATATCCCATGGGGATGATAGATGAGATTATCCTCCCTGCAGCTTCAGACTCTCTCCATTCCCTGAGATGGCCATTGTCCATCATCATCTCCCTGCCAGGTGTCCTGAGTGAGTTCTATGAGCTGTAGAGTAGGATTTGCTGCTAAACAGGTTCTGGGCCCAGCTGGCACATGGACAGCCCAAACTCTTAAGTCTCTAGATGTACACCTACAAACTCCAGCACCAAGTATAGGTTTGAATAGAAGGGACAGATGAGCCATGTGCAGGGAAGACAAAGTTGAGTCAAACTCTGTCACTCTCAGGGGCACAAACTCCAAAGAAGGGCCCATTGGCAAGGTATCAAACTTGGAAGTTATCTCCTCTGACATAGTACCTTTGTATGTCCAGAGCCCTCAGGAGCCCCACTATTTGGGGTGATATCCACTTTGGAATTCTATAAGGTCCTACTGATATGTGCATAACATTACCTATGTTATGACCTCCCAACACAATTTGAAGTCTTTTAACCATATATACTCATTTGTCTTTACCTTTTCCCCCTTTTATTCAAGGTCTTTTTCTAGTCTTATTGCCAGTTGGCACTTGGTAGCAATCACTCAGTGCGAGGTAGGCTCACCCCCAGGAGTCATGTCCCACACTGGGAGTAAGGTAATGCATTCATATACTGAGTTTGGCTGAGACTGGGGTCACATTTGAGCAAAAAGGAGGCTCTCTGGAGGCAAACTTTAGGCATCATATACAATAGGTAAGTTTCAATTTCAAGAGCAAAGACTCATAAGGCTAGTCATCAATATCAAGGGCCCATCAGTGGATCATCCACCTTCACCAGTCATTGCCCCTGCACTTGGGGGACTGTTGCTGCTCCCTTAGAGAATGTGACAGAGCTCTTTGGATGAGAGTTCAGTATCCTTTCATTTGTTGAGTTATTCTCCACCCACTGTGACAATGTCCTGTGAATATTTGAACAATTTCATGTACCTTATACTTATGCTCAGGTGAACTTCCTCCCATGCATACCCCATAAGAACACTTCCACCTCTGTACTTTCAACCTCATACCCACATTCCCCAGTGTTCAACTGGTCCCTCTCCCAACACTTGCTTGAATATCCTGGATCTTCTAACCCACCCTTCACAATCTACCCACCTGTCAACCCGGCATCACCCACCCCAATAATATCACTACCCTCCTGTCCTATCCCTTCAATACACAACTACACTCTATCGCTTTACCATAGATTACTTCCATTTGCGTGATGGCTTACAACCTTCTCTTCTCTTTCTGTTTATTGTAAACCTGTTTTACAGACAATAGATCTCCAAGACTGCTCAATTTCCTTAATTTATAACAGTGAGGTCATGTACTGTTCATCCTTCAATGCTTGACTTGCTTCACTTAACATAAGGTCTTCAAGATTCATCCATGTTTCCATGTGTTTTAGCACTTTATTCCTTCTTACAGCTTAGTAATATTCCATTGTATGTATGTACCACATTTGTTTATCCATTAATCAGTTGATGGGCACCTGGGTTGATTCCAAAATCTGGCCCTAGTGAACAATGCCACTATAAACACTGGTGTGTATATATCTGTTTGTGTCTTTGCTTTCAATTCTTCAGGGAATATAACCAACAGAGGAATGGCTGGATCTAATGGAAGTTCTATAGTTAGTTTTTCGAGGAACTATCAAACTAACCTGCATAGTGTCTGGACCAATCCCAAGAGCAGGGCATGAGGGTTCCCTTTCCTCCACATCCTTTCCAACACTAATAGTCTGCTTTATTATTTAACAGCCACCATTCTAATGGGTATAAGATGATATTGCATTGCCCTAGTAGCTAGTGATGTCAAGCATCTTTTCATGTGCTTTTTAGTCATTTGTATTTCTTACATGGAGAAGGGTAGTTTCAGGTCACTTGCCCATTTTTTAAATGGGATGTTTGTTTTTTTATTTTCAAGGTGTAAGATATTTTATATATACAGGATATTAGGCTCCTATCAGATATATGGTTGCCAAATGTTTTCTCCCATTGGGTAGGCTGCCTTGTTACTTTCTTGATAATGTGCTTTGGGATGCAGAGGTTTTTAACTTTGAGAAGAACCCATTTATCTATTTTTTCTTTTGTTGCTCATGCTTTCAGTGTGGATTTCATGAAACCATTTCCTATTACAAAGTCCTGTAGATGCTTCCTTACATTTTCTTCCAAGGCCTTTATGGTTTTGGCTTTTATACTTAGACCTTTGATCCATCTTGAGTTGATATTTGTATAAGGTGTGAGATGGTGTTCCTCTCACAATCTTTTGGATATGGATATCAAGTTCTCCAAGCACCATTTGTTGTAGAAGCCATTTTCTCCCCCCAAGTGGGCTTGGTGGCCTTGTCGAATATCAGATGACTGTATATGCAAGGATTTATGTAGGAACTCTCAATTTGGTTTCAATGGTCCGTATGTCTATCCTTGTGCCAATACCATGCAGTTTTGGTCACTGTAGCTTTGTAGTATGTTTTAAATTCAGGTAGTGTGATATCTTCAACTTCATTTTTCTTTTTCAAATTGTGTTTGGTGATTCAGGGCCTCACCCTTCCAAAGAAATTTTATATTTAGTTTTTCCAATTCATTAAAAAATAGTTTTGATTTCTATTGGGATTTCATTAAATCTGTAGATTAATTTGGGTAGGATAGACATCTTGATGATGTTTAGTCTTTCTATCCATGAACAGGGAATATTCTTCCATCTTGAGTTTAAGTTTTCTTTGATTTCCTTTAACAGTGTTGTGTAGTTTTCTGTATATAAGTCCTTTAAATTTTTAGTTAAATTTTTACCTAGGTATTTGATACTTTAACTTACAATTGTAAATAATATTTTTTTCTTGATTTCCTCCTCAGATTGCTCATTATTGGTATACAGAAATGCTACTGATTTTTGAGCATTGATATTACAACCTGCAACTTTATTGAACTCCTTTATAAGTTCTGGAAGCTTTGTTGTAGATTTCTCAGCTCTTTCTATAAAGAGAATCATGTCGTCTGCAAATAGTGAAATTTTTACTTCTTCCTTTCTAATCTGTATGCATTTTATATCTTTTTCTTGCCTCAGTGCTGAAGCAAGTACTTCTAAGACAATGTTAAATAGGAGTGGTGATAGTGGGCATCCCTGTCTTGTTCCTGATCTTAGAGGAAAAGCTTTTAGGATTTCACCTTTGAAGTTGATGTTAGCTGTGGGTTTTTCATATATACCCTTTATCATATTCAGAAAGTTTCCTTCTATTCCTATTTTTTTTGCAGTGTTTTTATCAGGAAAGAGTGCTGTATATTGTCAAATGCTTTTTCTGCATCTATAGAGATTATCATGTGATTTTTTCTTTCAATCTGTTTATGTGGTCTTACATTGATAGATACTCTCATGTTGAACCACACTTGCATACCCAAGGTGAAATCCACTTGGCCATGGTATATAATTCATTTGATATGTTGCTGAATACGATTGGGAACTATTTTGTTGAGTCTTTTAGCATCTAGGTTCATTAGAGAGATTGGTCTGTAATTTTCCTTTCTTGTTACATTTGTGCTTGGCTTTGGTATTAGGGTAATGTTGGCATCATAGAATGAGTTAGGCAATGTTCCTTCCACTTCTATTTTTTGGAAGAGCTTAAGCAGAATTTGTGTTAGCTATTTCTAGATTGTTTGGTAGAATTCACCTGTGAAGCCATCTGGTCCTGGGCTCTTCTTGGTTGGGAGGTTTTTGATGACTGAGTCTATGTCTTTAATAGTAATCGGACCATTGATTTCATCAATTTCTTCTTTCATCATTGTAGGCTGCTTGTGAGTTTCTGGTAATTTGACCATTTCTTCTAAATTATCATTCTTGTTGGGATATAATTTTTCAAAATATCATCTTATGATACTCGTTATTTTTGTGGGGGTCAGTAGTGATATCCCCTCCTTCATTCCTTATTTTGTGTATTAGCATCTTTTCTCTCTTTTTCTTGTTAGTCTGGCTAAGGGTTTGTCAATTTTATTGATCTTCTCAAAGAACCAGCTTTTGGTTTTGTTTATTTTTTCTAGTGCTTTCTTAAGTTCTATTCCATTTAGTTATGCTCTAATCTTTATTTCCTTTTTTCTATTGCCTTTGGGGTTAATTTGTTGTTGTTTATCCATTTCCTCCAGGTGTGCGTTTAGGTCTTCAATTTTAGCTCTTTCTCCTTTTTTGATATATGCATTTAGGACTATGAATTTCCCTCTCAGTACAGCTTTTGCTGCATCCCATATGTTTTGATATGTTGTGTTGTCATTTTCTTTCATTTCAAGGTTGTCACTGATGTCTTTTTAGATTTCCTTCTTGACCCTCTGTTTGTCTAAGAGTGTGTTTTTTAACTTCCATATCTTTTCCTAATCTGTTTCTCTGGCCCTTAGTGATTTCCAATTTCATTCCATTGTGGTCAGAGAAATTACTTTGTATAGTCTCAATCTTTCTGAATTCATTGAGAGTTTTTCTGTGGCCAGCATTTTGTCTTTCTTTGACTATGTTCCATGTGCAATCGAGAAGAATGTATATCCCACTGTATTTGGGTGTAGCATTCTGTATATATCGATTAGGTCCAGATTCTCTAATTTATTATACAGAGTGTTGTTTCTTTATTGATTCTCTGTCTAGATGTTCTGTCTAGTGGTGATAATGGTGTCTTAAATTTCCCACTATAATTGTAGAGGCATTTCTTTCTCCAGTTAATCTTTCCCGTGTTTGCCTCATGTGTTTTGAAGCATCCTGTTAGGTGCATAAATGTTTATGATTGTTCTATCTCCTTGAAACATTTCCGCATTTACTAATATATAGTGTCCATATTTGTCTCTTACAACTGTTTTGCATTTAAAGTCTATTTTGTTTGATATTAGTATAACTGCTCTCACTCTTTTAAAGTTATTGTTTGCTTGTAAGATTGTTTTCCAGCCATTCACTTTCAGCCTCTTTGAATCCCTGGTTCTAAGATGGGTTTTTTGTAGACCACATATAGATGGGTAATATTTTCTAATCCATTCAGCCAATCTGTGTTTCTTGATTGTTCATTTTAATCCATTAACATTCAGTGTTGTTATTCTCAAGGAATTACTTACATTAACTATATTTTTGGGGTTTATGTGTGACATATTTTGTTTTTATTTCTCTTTTTGTTGTTTTAGTTATTCTTACACTCCTCCAGCTCTGTGTCTCTTGTTTTTTCCCTTCAACCTGCAGAACACACTTTAGTATTTCTTGAATGGCTGGTTTCTTATTGGCATGCTCTCTTAATTTCTGTTTCTCTGTGAATATTTTGAACTCTCCATCATTTTTGTATGCCAGCTTTGTGGGATAGAGAATTCGTGGCTGGAATTTTTTTTCTTTTAGTACTCTAACTATGTCAAATCACTGCCCCTTCCCTACATGGTTTCAGATGAGAAATCAGCACTTAATCTTATTGAGCTTCCCTTGTATGTGATGGTTTTCTTTTCTCTTACTGCTTTCAGTATTTTCTCTTTGCCTTGAGCATTGGACAATTTGATTGGTATATGTCTTGGAGTAGACCTGTTGGGATTTAGATTGTTTGGGGTACACTGTTCTTCCTGGACTTGTATATCCATCTCCATCAATAGGGTTGGGACTTTTCTGCCATTATTTCTTCCAACACTCCTTCTGTCCACTTTTCCTTCTCTTCTCTCTCTGGGATGTCTATAATCCATATGTTTGTGTGTTTTGTGTTGTCATTCTTACTCCTAAGTCCCTGCTGTTTTTTTATTATTTTTTATCTATCTGTTCTAGTATATGTTTGATTTCAATTTTACTGTCTTCCCCATCAGTAATTCTTTCCTCTGTTTGTTCAAACCTGCTGTTATATGCTTCCAGTGTTTTTTTGATTTCTTGGATGGTGCCATTTATCAGCATCAAATCTGTTATCTTTTTATGTATGTTTATAATTTCTTCAGTATGTTCTCCCAGTGTCATCTTAATTTCCTTAATGTCTTCCTTCACTTCATTAAGTTGGTCCAGGATATTTGTTTGAACAACTTTGATTAGTTGTTCAATATTCTGCTCCTCTTCCTGGTTTTTAGTTGCCTCATTGGACTAAGCCATGTCTTCTTGTTTCTTAGTATGGTTTGTAATTTTTTGATGCCTCTGGCTGTCCTTTTATCTTGATGGGTTTATTCAATTGATTAGCTTCACTCTATCCTCTGTGGTTTTATTTAATTGCTGTTTTTTTTTCATGTGCAAATTTTCTCTTTGACACTTTGTTCTTCTTATTCTATTTCATTGTTGTTTTCTATATTCTCTTAGATGAAAAAATTAAGACCAGGCAGTGAAAGAGGCAAAGAAAGTAAAAGGGTAATAGTAATAATAATAGCAATTATTAGACCTTGTAAAATGAATATTTAACTCATGTAAGCAGTGTAGAGTAATAGGAATGAAAAAGTGCAGTACCAACTATGAAATGGGAAACCAAATAGAGAAAAATATATAGACCAAATTAAAAGACCAGTATGATGAGGAGAGAGGGAAAGAGAAAAGAAAAGACAAAAGGAAAAAAAAAGAAATAAAAGAAATAGAACTGGATAGATGATTTAGAAATAAAAAACAGAAAATTGGGGACTAAACAAAGAGAGGTGGAATGTAAGAACAACAACAGAAAGCAGAAGATAGATTGATGAAGGAAGGAAAATAGATAGCCTTGGTGTACAAAATTGGTATATATAGAAAAGGGGAAATCAAGGAAGAGGATACACTGTAACCAAGAATCAAGCCAGCAACACCTTCAGGAATTTATCTCTTCATCCAGCTCCATCCAGATTGATGCCCTGAGACCTCCTACTTTGTGGGTTCCCAAAACAGATCACTCAGGAAGGACCTTTCTCCTACACAACTGGTTTTTGTTAGAGAGATTTGCCTATGTTCCTTTGAAAGAAAAAAAATTGGGACCAGATTGAAGGAAAGAAATAGGAAGACAAAAGGAATGATAGTAATAGTGTTAGTAAAAGACAGGAGAACAAACATACAAGACAAAAATTAAAACCTAGGAAATTGAAAAATTAACATGAGAAAGAAGCATGGAGGAATTTGATTGGGAAAGTGAAACGTGAAACGAGAAACAGAATATATATATATATATACCATGAATTAAAATGCTGGAATGATGAGAAGAGAGGAAAAGGAAACAGAGAAGAGATAAAGAAAGTAGTTAAAGAGAGAGTATTACTAAGAAAAAGGGAGATAGGGATAAACACAAACAAGACAAATTTTAGACCAAATAAAGTAGGTGGAATTAAAGAACAACTATGGAAATCAAAAGGTATAAAGATGGAGTGAAGAGAAGTAGCATAGGTAAAATAGATCAGTAACCAAAAGAATAAAAGAAAGAAAAAGCAAAAGCAAACATGCAGAGAAAGAAAGGGAAGGGATACAAAACAAGCAAGAAACAAGACAGCAGCAACTTGGTTTTTTTTTTTAAAGGAGATAGAAGAAAAACTAGTCCTTTTTACTCTGGTTTTTCTTCCAATTAATTCATGAACATCAGTCCTCATGACAATATTCCATCAATATAACAATCTCATGAGATTTTGTCAGGTTTCATCATATTTCATCCTCAGCAGAACTGAATTAATTTCTTAACACTCAAAATCTAGACAAGGAGTGCTTCTCTTAAGGGGCATCTAGTCCACCTCTTGTGCCACTTGAAACTCTCTTTATATGTTCAGCCATCACTCCCCCTGGATTCCAGGTGGCCTCTCTTCCTGAAGGAATCTTGCAAGATGAAGCTTAGTGACACCATAAAGCTACTACTTTGTGGGTAGTCTTGGGACCACAACTGATACTCATTTTCTCCCATCTTGTTCATTCTAGATTTCCCTCACCCCACCTATCCCCTCTATGGTATAAGGAGCTTACCAGATACCAGATCATAAATCTCTTGGTTCTGATCTCCTGTTCACAATGTCCTTCTCAGGTTTGCTGCTCTTGTCCATTTATTAACACAGTCAGGCAAGTGAATATAGAGAGGTGCCTAAGTAAATCATGTGGGTGCCGAACATGTTCTTCCCAGGCCCTCTTATAAAGCAGCATGTTTCCTTCCTCCTGATAGGCCAGATCAATCACAACAGCCAAAACAAGTGCCCCTATTCTTTCCTGTCAGGCCCTGAGCATGAAGAGCAAGAAGTGCCCATCTGTTGACCAGAGCAAAGAATTCAATGTCACTATTCTTGGGCCTTTGCTTTTGCATAAATATTAGAATCAATTTGTCAGCAATGTCAGGAAATTCAGTATGATGCTTGAGTGGAATTGCATTGTATTAATTAGATAAGTGATGTATTAACAATATATTGAATCATACTTCATATTTGTAGAACTATATAAATTTCTAAACTTATTGCTCCTTTTTTCAGAATTGAGGAAATCAATAAATGATATCTCTACCCCAATCTGGAGGATGGTGAAAACTGGAAAGTTAAAGATCAAATGATAGATGAAGATTCAACTTTCTGGTCTCCATTGTTATAGGGCATGTGGTGGACAAGGTTTGGTTACATCTAATTTAACAGAAGATACCTCATGGGAAAAATTTGGGCACTATAGATTTTTTTTTTTTACCAGGAGGTCCCAGGGATCGAACCCAGGTCCCTCCATATAGGAAATGGACACCCAATCATTTGAGCCAGATCTGTCCCCCTGGACACAGTAGATTTTAACATTACTTTGACTATGTGTAGTAAAGTCACTGCAGTAGCTTTAAGGTTGTTTGGGGAAAATTTTATAAAAAATGTGTGATTCAAAGAAAATGAAGCATTGACAAAATAATGCAAGAAAAAAATATATAAACAAGAAATTTGTAAACAGGCAAACAGAAATAAATAATTATTAAACTTATGATATAATTATTTTGGGAGTGTTGGGATTGGCAAATACACTATAGAGGTGCCACAAAGAAGTCAATCTTGAACATAAATTGACAGAGGTAAAATTAAAAATGAATGTATATAGTGTAAATTTGGGGATGTACACAAGAAGAATTAAAATATTTCAAATCTGTTATGTCTGGGAAATGTGGCTGAAATGTAGAAAAACAGGGAAGACTCCTATTCGTCATTCTAATTGTGGCTGTGTTATTCAGTATTTTAAATGAAGAGTACTTTATTTTCAGCCTATACCAAAAGCATGGAAAAATGTTGTAAAAATGGGAGACTTAGCACCAAATTCCAGTTACCTGAATTATTACAGTGTAGGCAAAGTAAGATAACCTTTCTTGTAATGTCTTTGGATATGAACTGAATGAGGCACTCTCAGAATCTTCTTTGTTCTGCACAGGTTTTAAGAGTGGTGAAATGGGACATTGGAATACATTCTGAACCAGTGCTGCTCATTCTTCAATGTATCCCCTGGGATATGAATCTTTTAGGATCTTGTTAAAATGCAGATCCAGATTCTGTATATCTGGGGTGTGGTTAGGGGCTTTGATTCTGCTTTTCCTACAATCTCCTCAACATGCTCAAGCTACAGGTTCACTTACTACACACTATGAGTGCTGAGGCCTTGTTTGGAGTCCCACCTCCTTAAAGAAGTGGTTCTCAAATTGTGATGCCTATGGAAATCACCTGAGGATTTTTCAAACTCTTTTGTACCCATGCTAAACACAGGAATGATTAAATTTCTATCTCTGAATGTGACCTAGTCATTAGAAGTTTTTAAAGCTCCTACGTGAATTCTGTGTGCAGAGGCATTTGAGATCTACTTCCTTAGAGTATTTGATACAATATGGAAAACGGTTATATTAATATGTGTAAAAAGTCTTCAGCACAGAAAATGTATGATTTTTTTCGTATTATAATACCCTCTTATTTTCTTATAAATAGACTTTTATTTTTTGAAAAAATTTACAGAAAAACTAAGCATCTAGTACAGAGAGAACCCATGTAATACCACCCCCTACACACAATTTCCCCTAATAGTAACATGTTGCAATAGAATGGTACATTTATTATGATTAATGAACCTATATTGATACATTATTACTAACTAACATTCATACTTTGTTCAGATTTCTTTAGTTTTTATCTAATGTCTTTTTCTGTTCCCGGATCCCATTCAGGATACCACTTTACATTTAGTTATCATGTCCCTTTAGGCATCTCTCAGCTATAAAATTTTCTCAGATTTCCTTGTGTGTGTGTTTTTTTTTTTTTTTTTTTTTTTTTTTTTTTTTTTTTTTTTTTTTTTTGATGACTAATAATTTTGAAGAGTACTAGTTAGGTATTTTGTATGAATTACAAAATACCTGACTACTATGGAACCCTGCCTGGAAAACCCCTGAGGGAAAGACTGCCACCAAGAATGCTGCTCAAAGGACCCCAGAAGAACCCCATTTCAAACAAGATTGGAATGAGAGCTCATTAGGGTAAAGGGAAAGCTTCAAGTGGTCTCACCAGTGCCCCCCCTGGGGAATTAACAGGTAGAGTAACCAATCAGAACAACAAATAGCTGGGGCTCCACCACCAACATTAGGAAAGAGATAGGTAAACAATAGCTTAAGAAAGAGAACCCCCAAAACCTAAAACACTCTCTCTGCTTGTAGGAGAAGATTTAGTTGTGTAATCCTACAATCTTTCCTGATTTCTCAATAAAGTACTGACCTAACTAAACCACCATGTTCTTATTCTTTTAAATAATATAGCCAAGAACATAGAGAAATCAATCATTCCCTGACTTCCCCCAACTTCACTTTTTTTTTTTAATTAATTTATTTTTTATTGTGGGTAAAAATCAAAATTTTCACAATACATATCAATATTTGCAAAATGATATATAAATATATATGCATATATGTGCATTTGCTTACAAAAATGTTATTTATGTATATATACATAAGTATATTTTAAGAGGTGCTTAGATACCCAAAATATTACATGGAACCCACTGGGATTCCCATGTTGCCCAAGTCCATTGAGGGTGGTGGGCCAACTTCACTTTTGATGCATAAAAGTTTTTTTTAAATTGTGAGTTTCCAATTATCTACTTCTTATCTTGTTGCACATGCTTTATGTGTAAAGACCAAGAAACCAAGAGATAAGCAGAAGATGGAGTCAGTTTAGGTGGGCATTCACCATTTCTCTCCCAGAAGACAGCTGATAGGGGCAGGATCCAGACCAGGTGGTCTGCTCTGGAAGCTTGTGTAGTGAGAACCTTCAGGACATCGATCTGGAGGGAGCTGGACAGCAAGGTGGACTGCTAAATATAAAATCATAAGTATTTTTCCCCAGCTGGAAATTGTGGATGCAGAAAGCTAAGCCCCACCCTCCCAGCAACACATTGAGAGGGAGCTCTCTCTGAGAGTGGGAGGGTACTGGCAAAGGATGAGAGGGTTTTTTTTTTTCTGTTGGTTTGGCTGCCTGGAACTCCCTGCACCTTTCTGAGAGCAAACCTGCCAGCTAGAAGTGGTTCCAGGCTGAGGGGAGAGGCAAATCTGTTGAAGAAGCCTGATTTACCTAAAAACTATGGGACATAGAGGCTTGGTTCAGGAGAAGGTGGAGCCAGCCAATTTTATAGTTCAACACTGAGTATCAGTCTCAGCTCCCTTGGGGGGGGTGTCAGGCAATGGGAAGTGTTTGATAAGTTTCCATGAGTCTATTTAGGGCCCTTTCGGTGGAGGGGAGGGTCCAGAAGAGGCCTTTTTTGGGTCACTTATTTCTTCAGAAAATTTTTTTCAACTTAATTTAATCAGTAAAATCTGCCTCAAAACGTGCAGAGAGAAGGCTGCAGAGTAATTGATTGATGAGCACAGGCTGAGAGGCTCCACCAGGGTCCAAGAAGGAATGCTGTTCTTCCTTAGCTTTGTTTGACTACAAAATTGTGTGTTTGTTTGTTTGTTTTTGTTTGTTTGTTTGTTTCTTGCTTTTCTTTTCTCTTTCCTCTCCCCCTTCTTCATATTAGGTGCTGCTAGCTTCTTTCTTCTTTGCTGTGCTTCTTCTTCCGTGATTTTCCATTCTCTGTATATAGTGATTTTGTTTACCAATGCAATCTCTTTTCATTTCTTCATCTTTCCACCTCCTGTTTTCTGTTGTGGTTCTTACATTCCACCTTTTTTCATTAGTCTGAAACTTCACAGGTGTCAATTTCTCTCTTGTTTGTTCTCTTTTCTTTTCTTTTTTTAATTCACATTTTCCTTTCAGCCATTTCTTTACTCTTTCTGTCTCTCCTCATCATTCTGGCCCTTTCAATCATTCTATATATTTTTCTCTATTTGGTTTTCCATTCCACTGTCATAACTCCACTTTTTCTCCCCTATTACTCTACACTGCCTACATAAGATAAAAACTCATTTTACAAAGTTTGGTATGGCCCCTATTCTAACTTTTATCAATATTACTATTAACTCTTTTTCTTTCTTACCTCTTTCAATTCCCCTGGCCCTAATCTTTTTCTTTCAAGGGAATGTAGAAAAAAGCAAAGAAATTTAACAAGAAGAACAAAGTGTCTAAGAAAATACTTAACACACACACACAGAACCAACAGCTAAATAAAACTCTAGAGCACAGAGAGAAGCTCATCAAATGAATAAAACCTTCAAGATAAAATGATCACCAGAGGGTAACAAAAAATTACAAACCATACTGAAACAGGAAGATATGGACCAGTCCAATGAACAAATGAAAAACCAGGAAGAGATGCAGAATATTGAACAACTAATCAAAGCTGTCCAAAGAAATAACATGGACTAACTTAACGAAGTGAATGAAGAGATTAAGGATATTAAGAAGACACTGGGTGAACATACTGAAGAAATTGTAAACATACATAAAAAAATAATTGATATGATGGTGATGAATGAAATAAAAAAGATGCCGGATTCACATAAGAGCAGATTTGAACAGGCAGAATAAAGAATTAGTGGTGTGGAAGACAATACTTCTGAAATCAAACAGATAGTAGAGCAGATAGATAAAAAGAAAGAAAAAATCCAGGAGGGACTTAGGGATCTAACTGACAAATAAAAACATGCAAACATACACATTATAAGCATGCCAGCAGGAGGAAAGAAGGGAAAGGGAACAGAAGGAGTGTTGAAGGAAATAATGTATGAAAATTACCCAAACTTATTGGGGAAAATGGATGTAGATGTCCAAGACACACAGTGCACCCTAAACAGTATAAATCCCAACAGGCCTACTCCAAGACATATAATTATCAAAATGTCCAATGCTCAAGACAAAGAGAATATACCCAAGATAGCAAAAGAAAGAGAACCATCACATACAAGGGAAGTATGATAAGATTAAGTGCTGATTTCTCATCTGAAACCATGGAGGCAAGAAGAAAGTGGTATGATATGGTCAAGGTACTAAAAGAAAAATAAATCCAGCCATGAATCCTCTATCCAGCAAAGCTGGCATTCAAAAATGAGAGAGACAACCTCCAAATCCCAAAGAAGCCCATGTATTTCAACTGCTCGTCCCCTCCTTGCCCCAAAAGTGTCAAGTGGCCACTCGCTCCACCTCATTGTTATAATTTCTTCCATTGCTAGAATCACCATATGTGAACAACAGAATACCATCAAGTCCACTCTAGTCCATAGTTCTTCCCCGAATCCTGAGAGGACTGGGATGGTGATGTCCACTCAAACTCCAAGTGAGAGAGGGCTTATATCCCATGGATATGGTGGGTGGGATGATCCTGCCTGCAGATGCAGGCCCTCTCTATTCCCTGGGATGGCCATTGCCCATTGTTGTCTCCTCGCCAGGTGACTTGGATGAGTCCATTGAGCTGTAGGGTAGGAGTTGCAGCTCCACCAAGATTCCATGCACACCTGGCACATAGGTAGGCCAGAGGCTCCAGTCTCTGGAAGTATACCTAAAAACTTCAGCATCACATATAGATTTGAATAGAAGGGACTGATGAACCATGTGCAGGGAGGACTTATTTGAGTCCAATTCTGTCACTCTCAGGAGCACAGATTCCAAAATAGAGCCCACTGATAAGGATGTAGGCCATTTTAAATCAGCACACACCACTAAGAACTGTGTGGGAGAGAGTGTGGTCTATGGTGTGAACTGTGGTCTATGGTTGGTGGCAAGGCCCCAGGATGTGTAAGTCCACTGAGGGTGGTGGGCCACACTTGTGGGAGATGTTTGTGTGGGATGTGGTAGGAGGTGTGGGAGGTGGGCAACATGGGAATCCCAGTGAGTTCTGTGTAATATTTTGGGTATCTAAGCACCTCTTAAAAATATATATATATTCATAAATAACATTTTTGTAAGCAAATGCACGTATATGCATATATATTTATATATCATTTTGCAAATGTTGGTATGTATTGTGAAATTTTTTATTTTTACCCACAATAAAAAAATTTAAAAAAAATTAGAGAGAGCTCAAACTATTCACAGATAAACAGAAATTAAGAGAATATGCCCATAACAAACCTGCACTTCAAGAAATATTAAAGAAAGTTATACAGGTTGAAAGGAAAAAACAGAAGAGAGAGAGAGAGCTAGAGGAGCATGTAAGAACAACCAAAAAGACAAAAAGATAAATAAAAACAACATATGACATACAAAAGAACAAAGAAAATATGGCTGATGTAAGAAAATCATTGAGTAATAACACCGAATGCTAATCGGTTAAACTGACCAGACAAGAGACACAGATTGACAGAATTAATAAGGAAATATGACCCATCTATATGTTGTCTACAAAAAACCCACCTTAGACCCAGGGATTCAAAGAAGTTAAAAGTGAATTGTTGGAAAACAATTTTACAAGCAAACAATAACCAAAAAAGAGCAAGAGCAGCTATCCTAATGTAGGACAAAATAGACTTCAATTGCAAAACTATTATAAAAGGCAAAGATGGACATTATATATTAGTAAAAGGGGTAGTCTTTCAAAAAGGGAAAACAATCATAAACATTTATGCACCTAATCAGGGTGCCTCAAAATACAAGAGGTAATCACAGGAAAAAATAAGAGGAGAAATAAATGTCTCTACAATTATAGTGGGTGAATTTAATACACTATTATTACCATTAGACAGAACATCTAGACAGAGAATCAATAAAGAAACAAAGATTCTGAATAACACATTAGAGGACCTGGACCTAATAGACACATACAGAACACTGCACTCAAATACAGTGGGATATATATTCTTTTCGAGTGTGCATGGATCAAACTCCAAGATAGACCACATGCTAGGCCACAGAACGACACTCGATGAATTCAGAAAGTTTGAGATTATACAAAGTAATTTCTCTGACCACAATGGAATGAAATTGGAAATCACTAAGGGCCAAACAACCAGATTAGGCACAAAGATATGGAAGCTGAACAACACACTCTTAGACAAACAGTGGGTAAAGGAGGAAATCTAAAAATACATCAGTGACTACCCGGAAATGAATGAAAATGAAAACACAACATATCAAAACTTATGGATGCAGCCAAAGCTATAATGAGAGGGAAATTCATAGCCATAAATGCATATATTAAAAAAGAAGACAGGTCTAAAATTGAAGACCTAACTGTACACTTGGAGGAATTGGAAAAAATACAACAAACCAACTCCAAATAAATAGAAAGAAAGAAAGGACAAAGATTAGAGAAGAACTAAATGAAATAGAAAATAAGAAAGCACTGGAAAAAATAAACAAAATCAAAAGCTGGTTCTTTGAGAAGATCAGTAAAATTGATAAACCCTTAGCCAGACTAACAAAGAAAAAGTGAGAGAAAAGGCAAATACACAAATACGGAATGAAGAAGTGGATATTACTACTGACCCCACAAAAATAAAGAAAATCATAAGAGGATATTTTGAAAATTATATGCCAACAAGAATGATAATTTAGAGGAAATGCACAAATTCCTAGAAACTCACAAGCAGCCTACATTGACGAAAGAAGAAATTGATGAACTCAAGAGTCCAATTACAAGTAAACAGATAGATTCAGACATCAAAAACCTCCCAACCAAGAAGATCCCAGGACCAGATTGCTTCACAGGTAAATTCTACCAAACATTCCAAAAATAGCTATCACCAATTCTGCTTAAGCTCTTCCAAAAAATAGAAGAAGAAGGAACATTGCCTAACTCATTCTAGGATGCCCAAATTAGCCTAATACCAAAGCCAAACAAAGATACCAAAAGAAAGGAAAATTACAGGTGAATTTCTCCAATGAACCTAGATGCAAAAATCATTAACAAAATATTTGCTATTCGCATTCAATAACATATCAAAAGAATTATACACCATGACCAAGTTGGCTTCATCCTGGGAATGCAAGGATGGTTCAAAATAAGAAAGTCAATAAATTTAATACACCACATAATCAGACTGAAAGAAAAAAATCACAATAATCTCTATAGATGCAGAAAAAGCATTCGACAAAATACAGCACTCTTTCCTGATAAAAACACAGCAAAAGATAGGAAAAGAAGGAAACTTTCCGAACATGATAAAGCTTATATATGAAAAACCCAAAGCTAACATCATCTTCAATGGTGAAATCCTAAAAGCCTTCCCTCTAAGATAAGGAACAAGACAAGGATGCCCACTATTACCACTTCTATTTAATATTGCCTTAGAAGTACTTGCTCAAGCACTGAGGCAAGAAAAAATATAAAATGCATCCAAATTGGAAAAGAAGAAGCAAAAATTTCATTATTTGCAGATGACATGATCTTATACTTAGAAAACCCTGAGAAATCTACAACAAAGCTTGTAAAACTTATAAAGGAGTTCAGTAATGTCATAGGCTATAAGATCAATGCTCAAAAATCAGTAGCATTTCTGTACACCAATAACAAGCAATCTGAGGAGGAAATCAGGAAAAAAAATACCATTTGCAATAGTAACTAAAAGAATCAAATACCTAGGAATAAATTTAACTAAAGTTGTAAAGGACTTATATACAGGAAACTACACAACACTTTGAAGGAAATCAAAGAAGACTTAAATAAATGAAAGAACATTCACTGTACATGGAAAGGAAGACTTAACATCATCAAGATGTCCATCCTACCCAAACTGATTTACAGTTTTAATGCAATCGCAATAAAATTTAACACTGTATTTTTTAAGGAATTGGAAAACATTACTATAAAATTTATTTGGAAGGGTAAGAGGCCCCAAATCGCCAAAGGTATATTGAGAAAGAAAAATGAAGTTTGAGGAATCATACTACCTGACTTTAAAACATACTACAAAGCTACAGTCATGAAAACTTCATGGCATTGGTACAAGGATAGACACATTGATGAATGGAACCAAATTGAGAGTTCTGATATAAATCCTTGCATATGCAGTCATCTGATATTCAACAAGGCCACCAATCCCCCTTAATTGGGAGAGAATAGCTGCTTCAACAACTGGTTCTTGGAATACTGGGTATCCATATCCAAAAAATGAGAGAGGAACACCATCTCACACCTTATACGAAAATCAAGTCAAGGTGGATCAAAGATCTCAATATAAAGACCTTGGAAGATAATGTGGGGAAGCATCTATAGGAACTTTTAATAGGAATGGTTTCATGAACTTCATACTCAAACACTAGCAGCAAAAGAAAAAAAATAGATAAACCGGATATCCTCAAAATTAAAAACTTTTGCACCTCAAAGGACATTGTCAAGAAAATAAAAAGGCAGCCTATCCAATGGGAGAAATGATTTGGCAACTATACATCTGACAGGAGCCTAATATCCTGCATATATAAAGGAATCCTAAAAAATAATAATAATGAAAATTAAAAATTAAAAATAGAAATCCTAAAACTCGAAAATAAAAAGACTAACAACCCATTTGAAAAAATGGGCAAGTGACCTGAAAAGACACTTCTGCAAGGAAGAAATACAAATGGCTAAAAAGCACATGAAAAAGTGCTCAACATCGCTAGCTGTTAGGGAAATGAAAATCAAAACTACATTGAGATACCATCTTACACCCATTAGAATGGTGGCTATTATTTTAAATCAGCACACACCACTCAGAACTGAGTGGGAGAGAGTGTGGTCTACTGTGGTCTATGGTTGGTGGCAAGGCTCCAGGATGTGTAAGTTCATTGAGGTTGGTGGGCCACACTGTGGGAGATGTTTGTGTGGGATGTGGTGGGAGGTGTGGGAGGTGGGCAACATGGGAATCCCAGTGGGTTCCGTGTAATATTTTAGGTAATCTAAGCACCTCTTAAAATATATGTATATATATATATATATATATATAAAAAAAGAACAGACTATTAGTGTTGGAGAGGATGTGGAGGATTGGGAACCCTCATCCACTGCTGGTTTGATTGTGGAATGGTCCAGCCACTATGGAAGACCATTTGGTGGTTCACCAAAATATTAAATATAATATTCCATATGATCCAGCGATCCCAATGTGGGTATATACCCAGAACTGAAAGCAAAGACAGGAACTGATATATGCACAACAACATTCATAGGAGCATTGTTCACTATTGTCAAATGTTGGAATCAACCCAGGTGCCCATCAACAGATGAGTGGATAAATAAAATATGTACATACATGCAATGGAATGTTACTCAGCTGTAAGAAGGAATAAAGTGCTAACACACGGGATAACATGGATGAATCTGGAAGACTTTATGTTGAGTGAAGCAAGCCATACATTGAAGGATGAAAAGTACATGACCTCACTGATATGAATTAAGGAAATTGAGCAGTCTCTGAGGACTATTATCTGAAATATAGGTGTACAAGTAAGAGAAAGAGAAGAGAAAGTTGTGAGCCATCACTCATATGGGTGTAACTTATGGTAAAGTGATAGAGTGTAGTTGTGTATTGAAGGGATAGGACAGGAGGGTTGTGATATATTGGGTTGGATGGTGCAGGGTTGACAGGTGGTTAGATTGGGAAGAGTGGGTTAGAATACCCAGGATACTGAGATGAATGATGGGAAAGGGACCAGGTGAACACTTGGGATTTGTTGGTATGAGGTTAAAAGTACAGAGTTGCCAATGCTCTTATGGTAATATGACAAGGAAGTGTCATTGCTTTAGGGTTTTGGTTGGGGGGGCATTCAGGACAAAGTGTATCTGGAGTAGGCTTCTAGGGAGTGTGTGAGTGTTCATTCTGTCATAATTTTTTGTATCGGCGGTAGTTGGAGACCCACACAATGAGAGGGAAGGAGATGGACTCCCATCTTTGGTAGGACTGATTTGCTCAGGAATAGAGAGGTGGACGTTTCTTAACAGCAAGGATGGTTCCTAATAGTGGAGGACAAATCAGTGTGTCATGACCTTTTGTTGCAAGTAACTATGAATCTTGTCATCCAATGAGTCAAGCCAGGGGGTCATCATGCCCCCCAAGGGGGTGGGGAATGAGGAACAGAATAGATCAAACAGGGGGTCTTGGGTGGTCAGTGGAAATTTATTTCACTACATTACAGTGATGGAACCAGGACATGGTAAATATCAACAAAATATATAAAAGGGTACGATCTAAAATGTAAACCATACTCTAAACCATTGACAATGTTTAGTAGCTATGTTTCACTATCTGTATATCAGTTATAACAATGCTACCATCCACATGGGGTGAGGAAAAGGGGATGAGGTTGGGTATATGAGAGTGTCTTGTATTCCCTGTGTGAAGTTGCTGTGACCTAAACTTTGAATATTACATGAAAAATAGTGAGATACTTGGAAGTGAGAGGGGGAAGGTGCCACATGCAGACTGGACACCAGATATTGCAGTAATAAAAGGGAAAATGTCAAAAAAAAACTACACTTTTTTTAATATAAAACAACATTTTTCTCATGTTTTGAATAACCCAATCCTTTAATTTTATTTCATTTTTAGATTTTTTTAAGTTTTCATGTATTTTACCTCTTACATTTAAACATCATTATTATTTCATTTTCCTATTAATTGGCTTCATCTTTAAAGAAGCTTTGGATCACAGAAAGGTTACAACTGGGGAAGGAGAGGATCATTTGTGGGGCTATCAGGGATGGGGGGGTGGATGGGAAGAAGTTCACCTGAACATACATAAAAGGTATATAAAATTGTTCAAATCCTCACAGGACATGGTCACCGTGGGTGGAGAACAATTCAATGAGTGAGAGAACACTGAATTCCCATCCTGAAGAGCTCTGCCATATTCTCCAAGGGAATATCAACACTCCCCCAAGTGCAGGGGCAGTGTCTGGCAAAGGAGGAGGATCCACTGTTGGGCTCTTGTTATCAATGACTAGCCTTATGAGTCTTTGCTCTTGAAATTGAAACTTAGCCTATTGTTATGGGGTGTCTAAGGGTTGCCCCCTGAGAGCCTCTTTGTTGCTCAAATGTGGCATCACTCCAAGCTAAACTCAGCATATAAATGCATTACCTTCCTTCCAGCGTGGGACATGACTCCTGGGGATGAGCCTCCCTGGCAATGAGGGATTACTAACAAGTGCCAATGGGCAATATGACTGGAAAAAGACCTCAAATAAAAGGGGAATAGGTAAAGACAAATGAGTTCATGTGGCTAATAGACTTCAAAGTGAATCAGAAGGTCATCCCAGAGGTAATGCTTATGCATATCTCAATGGGACCCCATAGGCTTCCGATGTGGATATCACCCCAAACACAGGAGCTCCCGAGTGCTCTTGAAACACCCTGGTCCTATATCAGGGCAGATAGAGTTTCATGCCTTATCAATAGGCCCTACTTTGGAATCCTTGCTCCTGAGAGGGACAGAGTTGGATCCAAATATGTCTTTCCTGCACATGGCTTATCTGTCTCTTCTTCAAACCTATATGTGGTGCCAGAGTTTGTAGGTGTACTTCCAGAGACCAGAGTCTTTAGGTTATTCATGTGCCAGCTGGGCCCAGAATCTCGGTGGAGCTGCAACTCCTACTCTACAGCTCAATGGACTCACACTTGACACCTGGTGGGGAGATGATGATGTACAATGCCCAACCCAGGTAATGGAGAGAGTCTGTAGCTGTGGCAGGATAATCCCATCCATCCTATCCATGGGACATAAGCCGCTTCTCATTTGTAGATAGAGTGAACATCATCGTCTCAGACTCCTCAGGATTGGGGGAAGAGCTATGGACTAGAGTGGACTTACTGGTGTTCTGTTATAAACATATTGTGATTCATGCAATGGAAGTAATTACAACATTAATGTGGAGCCAGTGGCCACTGGATGCTTTGGGGCAGGGAGAGGGAAAAGCAGTTGTAATACAGGGGCTGTTTCAGGATTTGGGGATTATTCTGAGTGACATAGCAATCACAGATATAGGTCATTTTATGTTATCAGATAACATTCGGAACTCTGTGGGAGAGAGTATGTTCTACAATGTGAACTATGGTCCACGCTTAGTGGCAAAGCCCCAAGATGTGGATATCTATTGCAGGTGATGTTCAACTCTAATGAAGCATGTTTATGTGGGAGGTTGTGGGAGGAGTGGGAGGTGGGGCACATGGGAATCCCTACAACTTTTGTGTAACATTTATGTAATCTATGTATGTTTTAAAAACTTAAAAAATAATTAAAATAAATAAGTAAATTTTAAAAAAAGAAACCATTGCCTAACACAATGTCCTGTAGATACTTCCCATGTTTTCTTTTGAGTCTTATAGTCTTGGTTCTTATATTTTGGTCTTTGATTCATTTTGAGTTATTTTTGTATATGATCTGAGGTGGTGATCCACCTTCATTCTTTTGAATACATACATCCAGTTTTCACAGCACCATTTGTTGAAAGACTATTCTTTCTTAATGGAGTGGATTTGACATCCTTGTAAAAAGTAAATGTATTACTGCTGAACTCTCAATTAGATTCCAGTGGTCACTATGTCTCTCCTTGTGCCACTACCATGCAATTTTGATTACTGTGGCTTTGTAACAAGTTTTAATATGAGGAAATGTGACTCTGTCTTCTTAATTCTTTTTCAAAATGACTTTTTTTATTTGTGGCTCTTATCATTCCATATATATTTTATGATTGGCTTTTCAATTTCTGCTAAGAAAGTTGTTAGAATTTTATTGTGTTTGCACTGAATCTGTAAATTACAGTGTATACAATTGACAACTTAATATTTGATCTTCCAATCCATGAACGTGGAATTTCCTTCCATTCATTTAGGTTTGCTTTGGTTTCATTTAGCAATGTCTTTCCTTTACATTCTTTGTTAGATTTATTCATAGTTATTTGATTCTATCACTTGGTATTGTAAAAGGCTTTATTCCTTGATTTCCTCTACAGAATGTTCATTTCTTATGTATAGATACTGCTGATTTTTCCATTAACATATTTTTATTGATTTTTAAAATATTCTTAGATGACATAAATGTTACATAAAAAATATAGGGGATTCCCATATGCCCTGATTCCTACACCTCTCATGTTTCCCCACATTAACATCCTTCATTTGTGTGATATATTATTTACAATTTATGAACACATTTTGGAGCATTGCCACTAAGCATGGGTTAGTTTGCATTGTAGTTTACACTGTCTCCCACACAATTTTGTAGATTATGGCAAAATATATAATGGCCTGTATCTGTCATTGCTCTGTCATTCAGGACAATTCCCAAATCCCAAAAATTTCCCCATATTACACCTGTTTTCCCTCTCCCTGCCCTTAGAACCACCAGTGGCCAATGTCTCCACATTAATGATATAAGTTCTTCCATTGTTAGAATCACAAGTCTATAGTAGAATACCAGTGTCTACTTTAGTCCATAGTTCATTCCCCAATTCTAAGGATTCTATGATGGTGTTGCTCACTCCATCTCTAATTGGGGTGTGGGCTTTGATCCCATAGGGCAAATGAATGAGACTCTCTGGTTTGCAGTTGTAGACTCTCTCAGTTCTTTGGGTGGTCATGTCCATCAGCATTTCCTTGTTAGGTGTTCTGGATGAGTCCAAGGAACTGGAGAGTAGGTGTTGCAACTGTTAAATCAGCTCCTGACTGTCACATGGAAAGCCTCTCTATATCTTTCCTCTCTATCTCATTTATCTCTGATAGATTATTATTTTCCTCCTTCTGCCTACTTTATGTTAAGTTTGCTCTTCTTTTCCTAAATCCTCCAATTGTGAGGTTAGATCTCTGATTTGAGATCTTTTATTTCCTTTTTTAATGTAAGCATTTAGAGCTATATATTTCCCTCTCAGCACTGCCTTTGCTGCATCCCATATGTTTGGGTATGTTGTTTTCCTTTCCATTCATCTATACATATGTCTTAATTTCCTGGTGATTTCTTCTTTGACTAATTATTTAAAAGTACAGTATTTAATTTCCACTTATCTGTGAATTTTCACTACTCCTGTTACTGAAATTTGGCTGCTTTTTCCATTTTGCTTAAGGGAGATACATGTCATGATTTCAAGATTTTTGAATCTACTGAGATTGTTTTTGACCAACATATGGTCTATTGTGGAGAGTGATCCATGTGCACTAGAAAAGAATCTGTATTCTGCTATTTGGTGAAGGGTTATTTCTATCCATCTATCTGTATCTCTAATTTATCTATCTAATCTATTTATCTATCATCATCAATCTATCATTTATCTATCTTCATTAGGTCTCCATGGTTAAGTGTATTGTCCAAGACTTCTACTTCTTTATTGATCTCCTGTTTCTACATTTGCTCCATTGTTCAATGTATTGAAGTATCCTAATATTCAAGAAGAACAATATTTTTTTTTTTCGATTCAAATCTGTCAATATTAGCTTCATATATTTTGGGCTCTGTCATTTCATGCATACACATTTATAACATTTATGTCTTTTTGTTGAATTGGCCTTTTTATTACTATATAGTGAATTTCTTTATGCCTCAGAATTGCTTAATTAACATCTGCTTTGTCTGGTGTTTCTATACCTACTTCAGTTCTTTTCACTATTTGAATGATATATATTTTTCCACTCTTTCACTTTAAACCTACTTGTTCTATCTGAATTTAAGGTGAGTCATATATAAAGAGCATATACTTGAGACATGCCTTTTTATCCATTGTGTCAATATCTGCATTCTGACTGGAGAGTTAAATCCATTTATATTTACAGTCAATTCTGCCATTTTGTTATTTTGTCTTTGTCTTATACCTTTTTATGACCTTCAATTCATCCATTAATGACTTATTTCATATTAACTTAATTTCTTTGTATTGTACCACTTTGAATCCTTCTCATTTCTTTCTGAGATTTTTTTTTTCCATGTATTTTCTTTGTGGTTACACTGGGGCCAAAATTTCACACCCTTAGTCTATAACAATAATGTTGACTTGATACCAAGTTAAATTTTTTTTAAATTTTTTTTTTAAAGATTTTATTTATTTATTCATTTATCCCCCCCTTGCTGCTTGTGCTCTCTGGGTCAGCTAACCACGCCACGGGGGCGGGCTTGCCTTCACCAGGAGGCCCCGGGAACCGAACCCTGGGCCTCCCATATGGTAAATGGGAGCCCTACTGATTGAGCCACAGCCGCTTTCCCCAAGTTAATTTCTATAACATACATATGCAGTGATCTTATTCTCCTCAAACTCCCACCTTTATTTGTACCTATTCCAAAATATTTGTTTATGCATGCTATTTCCAATAGCATACATTTATTATTACTTTTCTTTACCTTTGATTTTAGAATGTATAATAAGTAAAATGTAGAGTTACATATGAAAAAATATGACACAATAGTACTGACATTTATAATTACTGAAATGATTACCTTTACTGGAAGTCTTTTCCTTTATGCCACTCTGATCCACTGTCTAGTATCCATTCCTTTAGTCTTAAGAATTCCCTTTAACACTTCTTATAGGGCAGGTCTAGTGGTGATGAATTACCTCAGCTTTATCTGGAATTATCTTAAGCTCTCCCTCATTTTTGAAAGAAAGCCCTTGCTTGATATAAAATTCTTGGTGGGCAGTTGTTCTCTCTAAGCACTTTAAGTATTTCAACCAACTGTCTTCTTGTAACCATGGTTTCTGATGGGAAATTGGCACTTTATTTTATTGTGATTCCCTTGTACATAATCCATTGTTTTTTCTCTTGAAGGTTTCAGAGCTCTCTCCTTGTCATTGAAAATTTGATTTCTATGTGTCTGTTTGTGGTACTTTTTGATTATATTCTGATAGTGTTTTGTTGGGCTTCTTGAAAGTGCATATTAATGTCTTTCATTAAATTTGGGATGTTTTCTGCCATTATTTCTTTGAATATTCCTTCTGACCCATCTCTCTTTATTTTCCCTCTGTGATTCCTAAAATTCCTGTATTGGTAAGTTTAATGGCATCCTATAGGTCTAGGCTCTTTTTTTTTTTTTTTTTTTTTTGAGTCTTTATTCTTTTTCCTCCTATGCCTGAAACATTTCATTTGTTTTGACTTCATGATTATTGATTCTTTCTTCTATGGGTAATCTCTTCTGGAAATTCTCTAGGGAATTTTTCATTGCAATTATTGTGGTCTTCAATTCCAGGATTTATTTTTGGTTCCAAATGAGAATCTCAAAGAGATACCCATTATTCATTCATTGTTTTCCTCATATTCTTTAAAACTTTTCCCATGTTACCTTTATCTCCTTGAGTTTGAAGATGCTTTTTTTTTAAGTTCTTGTCTGATATGTCCAAAATTGGGTGTTCTTCATTGATGGTTTCTGGATTTTTATCTTGTTTCTTTGGATGGTCCATCATTTCCTGTTCCTTTGTTCATCTTATAATCTGTTGTTACACACTGTAAATGTTAATATTTTAAATGTAACTCTGGGATTTACTCCCTGAGTGATCTGTACATTAAATTTCTATCCAGCTAATGATATAACAGATTTTCTAAAGTTCCAGGAGCTAAAAAAATAACAATGAAAAAGGGAAACAGCAGCATTCATGGTCTTTGCAAATTGCCCTTGATTTGGCTGGTGGTTTACATCAGAGCTTAGCCCTCCTAACAAGAAGAAAAGTCCAGGAAAATGTAAATTATAAGGTCCTCTCTGTCATATCTGAGCCTGTATGAAACCATGAAGTTTGCTTCTTTTCCCGGGCTTGTTCTTGATCAGGCCCATAGGAATTCCTGTGTTTACACTTTATAGGAGTTCAAATTCCCCCTCTGTTCTCTCTGAAATAGACTTTCCCACCCTCCTCATTGTTCTATCATATGAATTAATGCAGATGGTCCTTTGCCCAGAATGTTCTTCCCTAATTTATTTCACTGCTTTAGCTGTCACCAAGCAGCAGCTTTGCCTTCAGGAAAAATTCCAAGAGGGCATTCTGGTGAACTGATTATGGATTAAGACTCTCAGGTTTCCACTGGATAGTGGCACAACAGTTTTCACATAGTGGTTATTGTGGTCCATATGGAACAGGGTCAGTGACCTAAAGTGGGAGTACAGTCTGGCTCCAAAACATGCTAGGGAGTGTGTGGAGGAGGCACTAGAAAGTGGACCACAAATTTCACCTACCATTTTTCAGGCTGCTTTTCCTTGATTTGGCACTTTCCCAGTTACTGCTACCATCTATGTGTTTTCTAGAGTTTTCAGGAAAATACCTGCAAGTTTTGGCTATTTTTTCAAAGAATCTGTGGTAAGGTAGCACTCTGGTCTTGGATAGTACCACTTTGACCAAGTGAAATAGGCACAATTCTTTCATATAAGATGGCTCATGTGATGATTAGGCTAATGTATCAACTCAGTAGGTAATTGTGCACACTTGCTTGGTCAAGCAAGCACTGGGATAATTATAATACAAGGATATTTATGGACTTCATTCATCAGTGAGTTTGCTGAGTTTACTGAATAAAAAACCTTTACAATCAACCAGAGGGATTGCCATCGGCAATGATGGACATTTTATCCCATCAGTTGAATGCCTTAAAAGGGAATGTGATTTCAGCAGTCAGAGAGAATTATCTACCTAATCTTTGGACAGCCAACATCTCATTTGAAATCACCAAGAACCTTCATCAGACCTTCATTTGATTCCTTGGTTTGCAGCCTGCCTGTGCAATCTGGACTTATGCATCCCCTCAGTCATGTGAGAGAATTTTATAAATCTATTTTATAAAAGGCTATTTACAAATATCTCCTGTTGATTCCATTTCCCTTGAGAATCTTGACTAATACACCCCAATTCAGATACCAAATTCTGTTTTAGTCAGCCAAAGGGGTGCTGATCCAAAGTACCAGAAATCTGTAGGCTTTTATAATGGGTATTTATTTAGGGTAAAAGGTTACAGTTACAACACCCAAAGTCTGTTGTCACATGTTGAAGCAAGAAGGTGGGTGATGTCTAAAAGGATTCAGCCTTACTCTTTCCTCATAAGGCTCTGTTGTCCCAGTTTCTTCCTATCTCAGCTGTAGGCTGGAATACAGCTCATCTCTCTTCCTCTGGGGCTCATTTCTTTCTGGACTCAGCTGCTTTGTTCTTTTCACAAGTTCAGCTGTAAACTATCAGGCTCATCTCTCTTCCTGGTGCTGCAGGATCCTCTGTGTATCTTCTCTATGTTTCAACTTACATGGGATTGTCTCTTTTATCAGTGCACAAAGGGAGCTAGGACTCAATGCTGAGTACATTAGCAAAGGAAATTGTGGGATGAAACAGCTGGGATGTCATTTTTGGAATGCAGAAGGTCTGTGGATGCCTAGGTCCCCACTGGGCTGGAAGTCAACAAAATTCCAGGCAGATATTACAACAATGTGGGAGGATTTGAGAACAGATATGAAAAGTGTCCTAACTTTTCTTGTGAAAAATAAAACTATTTACAGTAGTGAACAATGAATTAAAATCTTATATTGCTTTATCTGTGAAGAATAATGTTTTATCACATAAAAGCCATTTCTTTTTTTTTTGCTTACAAAAATGTTATTTTATATATATATATATACATATATTTTAAGAGGTGCTTAGATTACCTAAAATATTATACGGAACCCACTCGGATTCCCATGTTGCCCACCTCCCACACCTCCCACCACATCCAACACAAACATCTCCCATAGTGTGGCCCACCAACCTCAATGAACTTACAC
>JAKSZT010053823.1:602086-641302 GCA_026826555.1 Tolypeutes matacus | reverse complement strand
GCGACTGGGATGGTGATGTCCACTCCAACTCCAAGTGAGAGAGGGCTCCAACTCCTGTGTTTAAAGGCTGTTAGAGGAAAAGACATTCTTTTGGATTCTGTATTTTGTAGAAACTGTTCCTTAGAGCAAAGGGACTCAAAAATTATTTTCTATTTGTACTGCATGCCCTCAGATTGGAAAAGGAAAAAACTTTGAGAAATTTAAAATACCTATATTAATAATAACTGCTATTCATGTAACTATACCACAAACAGAGCATTTCCCTGAATATGTTGTGGAGAAGGAAGAGTAAATGAAATTCAGTAAGATCATTAATTATTTTATATTCATAAGGTGAGGCATATATTTCATTTATACTCACTACATATCCATGCCAAGCTCCTTGTATACATGAGTCTTAGTATTACAGAGACTGCACAGCTAAATACTGTATTTTACAGAATCCCTTGCAATTAAAATTCCACCAGTTTCCTAGGATCCATGGAACTGTTTGCCCAAAATGATATAAGGAAGAAGTTAGTAATATGAGATGGCAATGGCATGTCGAAGACCTGACCTCAAATGAGTAGCATAGCAGATGTGTTTAATTGTTTCCTCCAAAGTCTATGGAGGTGGAAGCAGCTCCCAGATGTCAGAACTCTTCAACTATAGCAAATGCTGTGGGGTCTGGGAATCTCAGTGACAGAATCTCCCTCAGGAGACCAGTTCTTGATGTGTTTCTGGATCTGAACTTACAAGGCCAGCCTGGAATCTGCTCTTATAGGTCAAGTAATGAGTTGACTCAAAAAGTGATTTTGAATTGTGCACTAAAATATGTTGAAAGTGATAGAATGAGACAGAATGACTTTGAAAGGAGTGGAAGTTTATGGAAAAGTCTGGTTGTGCAATAGGTAAAAATTGTATTCTGAAAATGAAATGGCTGCCTTGGACACTTAAAAATTTCTGGAAATATATTGGATAAGTAATGACTTGGTGAGAGATTGTATAGTTTGTGTAGAACCATATGTGTGTTTGATTTATATGTTGAGTATCTATGAGGCAATTTATTTGGAGACTCCTTCATGTATTTGGGGACAACATTGGATAATAAATTGTTCTTGCTGTATTTGGTCAGATCAGATATCCAGACCTTTGACAGTGGCCCAAAAGTCTGTAAAAAATGTGCTGATGGTGCATATTGTTGGCTAGGGAATCCAGCACTAAGGCAAATTAGTTGGCCAGTTGTGTTGTCTCCAGAAACTAAAAGGGCTAAAACAGGTCCTAACAGAGGAAAAGCAAAGTTGGGTGGAGGTAGTGCTTAAAAATAGTCCTTACAGATCTCTTATTTTGAAATAAAAATATTAAAAAAGAGGTTGTTTCAGAAAAAAATTCTTATAACTTTTTTTAATTTTATATTTATCTCTTGGATCAGACAGATTTTTACCTGCACCAGTTCTTACCCAGAAATGGTTGCTTATCCCAAGGGATGACTATTAGACCTAGAATCCAAATCCCATTCAAATCTTAATTACATATATTGTTAGTTACCACAGACCTTCTCTTGATAATGTGTAAGAATGATCAGTCTTTTAAAGAATGAAACATGTTTAGACATGAAAGGACATTTTCAACCATAAAGGGTGAAGCTATTATTAGGTTATCTGTAATGATACCTCAGTTGAACATAGTTGGTCTCTATTCCTATGTTCAAAAATCAGGATAAATATTTGTTTTTATTAACACAGGATGAAATTTTGTATTAAAAATAATGGAAAGGAGCACTCAGCAACCTAGACCATTGTTTCTTGCAGACTATCCACTTTGAATGTAAATAAAGTTGTAAAATGCCATAGAATTTATGCTTGCACTCTTTGATTCACAGGTAATTAAGTAGAAAGTCTTTTAATATAAAGACATGATGAAAATGGTTGTCATTACTATAGTTTGGCATAGCCCCCAGCTCCCAACACATCCTCTACTCAAAGCCCAGTGGAATGCTCTAGAGACACGTCTGCATCAGAATTCCCAGGCCCAAAATGAATATATCTTCAAGGGAACACATGTCACCCAAAACATCTGAATCAGACTCTCCTTCCAAGTATTGAAAACTGAGACATTGAGATTAGTTGTCACTAGTGGCTGAGCTTTGGTGATGTGAATCATTATGCTTCATTCATCCCCAAATTCCAATGCATCACAATGAACTTTGGTCAACAGGTCTATGAGATAGCTGAGCATTCTCATCCTAGCTACTAGCTGCTTCTGACAGAGTAGCCACTTTTCAATTGTTTGCATTGGACCTGTGGGGACATAGGGGTGTTCTGATACTTTGGAAGTGAGGTAAATATAGGAGATTTTGTCAATTTACACATTTCATGTTATCCTTTCTCTTTGATTACACTATGGGCTGTAGAATTTCTCTATATAACTTATTGTCTTTGGGGGCAAGACATATTGGTGGATTCCATCATGCATTACCCTTGCCCCACATGTTGCCCTTGGAAGAAATCAGACACTGGGTGGCTAGGGGTTTACCAGCACCTGAAAGCCAGTCATGTTCCCCTTGAAAGTCCCACTTCCAAATATGGGCTACCTTTATTGTTCATCTAATGGGCAGGGTGCCCAGGTCTTCACTTATTCTCTTTTCAATGTATGGTTTATAGCAAATGCTCTGTTGTTTCCAGGGCCTTGTTTTTATTCTGAGAGATGCCAGGTGTGTAAATAAAGGACTTGCAAGTCCACAGCCTCCACAGTCTCCAGAAAAAGATATATATATTTTTAAGTTTCTTAAAGAACACAAAAGTTGAGACTACCTTCTTTGTTCAGATTATAATTTAGTATCTTCCCATAAGTTAATATCTTCCATTAACAAACAGCAAAGGTCACTGTATCAATGGAATGAAAGATCACAAGGAAATATGGGGTGCAATGGAAGAAAGATATCTCATTTGATATTCATAGTTTTATCCTGCTCCAATTGTAACTGAAACAAACAAAACTACAACAGAAATTAGGCCAGGGAACAGATTTTCAGGAAAAATATGTGGTTGAGTTAGGTAGGAGAAAGGGCAATAGACTCACGTCAACATTCCAGAAGGGGTAGAAAACTGATTAATCAAGTGTCCTGGAACCATGAGCCCTTGGATTGAACAGAGTACCAACAGAAAACAGGTAAAACAAAAGGGTAGTAAAGTTGGGCATTTGCTCTTATGATACTGCAGGTAATGAAAATTGTAAACCATGCTTTATTAAATTATTTTAAACAATTGTCCAGTTTTGGGTACCATCTGTTTCTCACCTAGCCCTGGACTGCTGGACTGATGTCCCCATTGGCTTCATGCTTGGTATCTGGGAAGAAGCAGTCCCCAGGAGGTTGTGCAGACTTGTCTACATGTTTTGAGAATGGTCCTCTCTTCTAGCTAGAGTTATGATTACGGCAAGTCATTTTCTCTGAGTGCCAATCATTTCTCTGTGAATGTGGGACACTCACTGAATCTACAGAATTTCTAGAACTGATGGATGGATGCAGAAGCTGACAAAGACAGTAGTGTTATAGAGAAAGTGGCTCTGGGCTAGGCAGTTTGATTAGAGAGTTCTATGGTATCTCCAAAGAAAATAAGGAATGGGGATGATGCCACAGATATCCCATTATGCTGCTTCTCGAACATCAACTAGGGATTGGTTGGATAGGTGATATGTTGGGGTAAAATTCCAAGACTTAGGGCATGATACTGGGCAGAGGAGCTTAGAGATGGAGAGGAGGTTCCTGGGATCATGTTCCTTCAGTTTTTCACCACTTTCTTCAAAGTTGAGTCTGCTGAAAGCTCTTCTCCTATTCTCAGCTTCCAGTATATCAAGCATAGACAACTGTCTCAGGATTCCTGCACATACTGGCCTTATCCATCCATCTCAGCACTCCTTCAACTCACCTTATGATGCTGTCTTTATGTTCAGATCCATCACAACTGTGATGTCCTGATAACCTGAGTGGAACTGGTTGCCTTGAGGAGCTGAAACTCTACAGGGATCAAGGTTTCACCATATGACATAGGATACTGCAATATTTCATTGCAGTATCCTATGTCAGAGATAAAAACCCTTGAGTGGAAGAAAGTCCCCAGTGATCATTCCTCTGATTCTGAAAGAAAATTTCTACTTCTCATTGGAAAGCAAGAAACAAAGACCAAAGACATTGAACTAAAGCAGATATACAGTGGAAAAACTGAATTGTTAAAAGTTTCCCTAACTCTAGAAGTTGCTCATTCTAATTATTTCATAACAGTAAGAACATAACAATGTTTTTCATTTTGTGTCAGGCTTGCTATTCAAGATGTTGTCTTCAAGGTTTATCCATTTTGCTTCATGTAGCAGACCTCCATTCTTGTTTACAGCTGAATAATAAAACATTGTATGTGTAAATGAAAAAAAAAAAAGGAACGAAATGATCAAGGGCCATTGCCCTGCAGAGGAAAAACTGAACAAAACAGAAGGGAATTCTTCTAAGACACACATCTTCCCTTCTTCTGTGATGGATTTCAACTTTGTATAAGGGAATAATCTATGATGTTGAATAAAATATCCTCTTCAGACTGACCCTCATATAATTACACCTCTGAAGGAAGAAGCCCATTTTCTCCTACAAGGAAAAGTATCTTTCTTCTTCATCTTGTTACTAACTGCACCGTCCCTTACCACAGGCACCAAGCATGGGCTCCACAACAAGAGGCTATCCACTCCCACAACATCTTTTATATTTAGAGAGGAGGAGAAGTCACTGCCTGGCTTCAATGTTTCAAAGGGCAGACTGACTTTCTTATTAGGGGCTAATGTAGCTGGTGACTTTAATTGAAGCTACTGCACATTTACCATTCTGAAAATCTTAGGGCCCTTAAGAATTATGCTAAATCTACTCTGCTTATGCTTTATAAATGGAACACAGAAGACTAGGTGAGAGAGCATCTGTTTACAACACAGTTTACTGAATATTTTAAGCCCTCTGTTGAGATCTACTGCTCAGAAATGCTTTCTTTCAAAATATTATTGTTCATTGACAACTATGAAAGTCCTAGATAGCATATTCTTCCAAAAGTAAGGCTGCTTTATATATATTGAAAATCTGTTGTTTGGCATACCCACCTTCATCAATTACATTAGTTAAATCTTCTGGATTACTTGGGGCAGCTTCTTCATCAGCAATTTTTGCTTCTCCTTACACTTTTATGTTATGGAAACAGCTTCTTTCTTTAAACTCATGAACCAACCTCTGCTAGATTCACATTTTTCTTCTGCAGCCTCCACACCTCTTTCAGCCTTCACTGAATTATAGAGAGTTAGGGCCTTGCTCTGGATCAGGCTTGGCTTAACGGAATGTTGTGACTGGTTTGATTTTCTGTCCAAACCCCTAAAACTTACTCCATATCAGCAATAAAGCTGTTTTGCTTTCTTATCATTTCTGTGTTTACTGGAGAAGCACTTTAAATTTTTGAGGAAAATTTCCTTTGCATTCACAAAAGTTTTCATTTATTGCAGGTTTTATGTCTGGAAATCATAGCATGTTGTAGTATTTGCTGCATATTTGGGTTGTTTCTGGGACAAATTCTGATATAGATTCAGATTGTAAGGAGACACCTCTGAAGGAAGTGTCTTACCACAGGCACCAATTGCATATACCATTGTGAAATGCATGTACAAAATATTGGCACCTGTTTGACACATGAATTGGGAGACATGATGAGTTTCTGAGACATTTTGCACCATGCGGGTAAAGGGAAAATGTACATCTCATGTATAATTTTTAAATGGTTTATTTTATCTAACAGCACTAAAGAAGTTGAAAAATCGAAAGGTATACATATTAAATCTCACAATAATTTAAGTTAAATAGATTTTTTTATATTCAAAATACATTGTATTATAATTTTTACATCTTTGGTTTTGATGTTAGCAAACTAATCAATATTTTAAAATTTTACTAATTAACTAAACTTGTTTTCAATTTTTAAAGATTTTAAAAATTATTTATTTATTTCTCCCCACCCCCTTGTTGTTTGTGCTTACTGTGTTTGTTTTGTGCTCATCTTCTTTTTTTTTAGGAGACACCAGGAACTGCACCCAGGACTTCCATGTGGGGGGAAAGTATCTAATCACTTGAGCCATCTCCTTTCCCTACTTTGTAATGTCTTTCATTACGTTTTTCCTCTTTGTGTTTCTTGTTTCATCATCTTATTGCATCAGCTTACTGCATCAGCTTGCTGTCCAGCCCATCCCTTCAGGTTGCTTTCTTGATCATCTTATTTGGAGAAACTGGGAACTGAACCTGGGAACTCCCATGTGGTATGTGGGACTCTGGCATATGTTGCCTAAAAGTTACATCCTCATGGCCTCCCAGTTGCTCAACTGTGGCTTTTCACTAAGCCAAACTCAGCATATGTATGCCTTACCTTCCTCTCAGCATAGAACTTGACTCCCAGGGATGAGACTCCCTGGCATTGAGGGATTGCTACCAAGTGTCAACTGGCAATGTGCCTGGTAAAGACATTGAATAAAAAGGGGAAAAAGAAAAGACAAATGAGGTTATATGGCTAAGAGACTTCAAAATGAGTCTGGAGGTTATCCTAGAGGTAACAATTATGCACATCTCAGCAGGACTTCATAGAATTCCAAAGTGGATATCACCCCAAAGAGTGAGGCTCCTGAGGGCTCTTAAGACACCCAGGCCCTATGTCAGGGCAGATACCTACAGAGTCTGGTGCCTTGCCAATGGGCCCTACTTTGGAGTTTGTGCTTTTGAGAGTGACAGAGTTGGACTCAAGTGTGTCTTCCCTGCACATGGCTCATCTGTCCCTTCTATTCAAATCTATACTTCGTGCTGGAGTTTGTAGGTGTACATCCAGAGACTTGAGTCTATGGACTGTTTATGTGCCAGCTGGGCCTGGAACTTCAGTGGAGCAGCCACACCTACTCTCCAGCTAATTGGACTCACCCAGAACAACTGGCAAGGAGATGATGATGGACAATGGCCATCCCAAGGAATGGAGAGAGTCTGCAGCTGCAGGCAGGATAATCCCATCTATCTTCTCCATGTGATATAAGCCCTCATTTAATTGGAGATGGAGTGGACATCAGCATTCCAGACTCCTCAGAATGGGGAGAAGAGTTATGAGATAGAGGTGACTTATTGTATTCTACTATAGGCATATTGTGACTCAAGCAATGGAAGAAAATACAACATTGATGTGGAGCCAGTGGCCATTGGAGGTTCTGGGTATAGGAAGAGGAAAAAGCAGTTGAAATACATGGCACTTTCAGGACTTGGGAATTGTCCTGTGTGACAACACAATGACAGATATAGGCCATTTTATATCATCATATAACATGCAGAACTGTGTGGGGGAGAGTGTGGTCTACAATGTGAACTATGGTCCATGCTTAATGGCAAAGCCCCAGGATGTGTTTATCAATTGCAATTAATGTGCTACTCTAATGAAGGATGTTTATGTGAGATGTTGTGGGAGGTGTGGGAGGTGGGGTGTATGAGAATCCCTATATTTTTTGTGTATCACTTATGTTATATAAATATCTTTTAAAAAATAAAGTAAAATAAAAATAATATAAAAAAGAAAAAGCAAACTTCATTTCCAGGGAAATGAAGGACAGAAAAAAATAATAGAGCCAATTTTTAAGAAAAGTATAAAATTTCTAAACCAAGCTTCAAAACTCTTAAAATTTGGGAGTTAAAATGATAGAAATATTTTTTAAAAACATTGAAAATTTTTCAGTGATAATATTCAAATTTTGTTGAATTAAAGGACAAATAAGTCATGTTTATTTCTGTCTTACTCCTGATATTCTGCCAAAATTATTTTACTATTAGAGTTGTTATGTTTCAATCCCAACAATAAAGATTCAGCAAAAAAATAAAAAATAAAAAAAGGAGCAATACTACTGCTCAACATTTTTAGTGATTCCCCATCCAAATTCCCAATGACCTTTTTGAAAAAATGATCCTAAAATTTATTTGGAATTGTAAGGCACACCAAATAACCAATACAATCTTGAAACAGAAGAAAAAGGCTGAGAACCCATTTCACTATTTCAAAGTGTTTTACAAAGCAACACTAATCAAAACAAGGTGTTTCTGGCAAAAGGATAGACATAGAATATATACCAGTGGGTTAGACTTTAGAGTCCAGAACTAAACCCATGCATCTATGTTAAAATGATTTTTGACAATGTGACAAGGCCATTTGATGAAGAAGGAATAATCTCTTCAATAAATGGCACCACTACACATAGATATTCTCAAGCAAAAGAAACTAATTGTATGCTTACCCCACATCATATACAAAAATTAACTCAAAATGGACCAAAGGCCTTAATGTAAGAGCTAAAACTATAAAATTCTTAGGAAAAAACATAGGGGTTAAATCTTTATGACTTTGGGGATTTGGAAAGAAATTCTTAGATATGACACAAAGGCAAATTTTTAAAAATTAAATGAACTGGAATTCATCCAAATTAAACTCTTTTTATCAAAGAACACTATCAAGAAAATAGTCAATATACAGAATAGTACTAAATATTTGCAAAACCTGTACCTGTTAAGGGTCTAATATCCAGAATGTATAAAGAACCCTTTCATCCTAACAGCAACTAGATAAACATCCCCATTAAAAAATGGTTAAAGGGCCAGCATAGACATTACTCCAAAAACAATAGAAAGTGACCAACAAGCACATGTGAAGATGTTCAATTGCATTAGTCTTTAGAGAGATGTAAATGAAAAACACAGTGAGGTATTTTTACCAAATAAAAATTTAAAATAAACATAGAATTATACATCACAAAGAGTGAAATCTAGTGTTATCTATAGTGTAATTATAATAATATTTTTCATCAATTATAACAAAGGTAACACCATTGCACAATATTAATAATAGGGAAATCTATGTGCTAGAGGGGTATATGGCAACTCTGTACTTTCTGCATGCTTTTTCTATAAACCTAAAAATTCTCTAATAAAAAGATGAGAAAAATTAGCAATAAAATATGGTTGCTATTTGTTGATTCTTTTAAAGAATTAATAGCAGAGGGCCAAGACAGCACAATAACAGAATAAAAAGAAATCAAATATTTATTAGTATTCATAAATGATAGGACTCTCTTAATAGAAAATTTTAAAAACGATAAAAATATTGTGAGAGTTTAGTATACATATAAAATACAAAAATCAATTGCATTTCTATATATCATATTCAAATAGACATTTTCACAGGAGTTAGGGAAAACAGAGGACACTAATAAGGAAAGATTAAGATACTGGTGGGCTAGACAAAGGAGGAAAGAACATTATTATTAACTGGATGGAATATATCACAATAAGCTCACTTAGCAGATATTTTGGGTTAAGTGTATTAGCAGGAGCAGCCTGGATAATACTAATTCCTTGCTAGATTAGTTAGCTGAAACCTGACTCAATGATAACCCATATAAATGATTTATTGGATCTATTAGATAGGACTCTGCTCACATTTCCTAACAGTGCCCATTGTGGAGAACAAGTCAACCCATCACTGAAACCTTGAAAAAATCATTAATAAGGGAAGAATGAGGGTTGGAACCAAGAATTGTTGTATGACCATGATAATGTCATATTCCTATTAGATATACAAATAGAGATGTCAAGTAATAAAGCTAAGAGTTATTGAGTACATACACTGGTGCCATGCACCCTTCTAAGTGTTTTCCCTTTCTTAAGGTGTTTGCTCTGCCTGAAAACCAGGTGAGGAATATATTATTATAATTCACATTTTACACAGGAAGAACCTGAGACAAATAGAGTTTAGCAGACAATTAAATATGAGTCTGAACCTCAGAAGAGCTGGCATGGATGGAGATTTAAGCAGACAGCTGTACACTTAATGAGGCAACTTAGAGAGAGATGCTAATAGAGAGCAGAGGACTAAGCACTGAGTCCTCAGATATTTATTCTGATAAATATATTCTGATATTTAGGAGCCTGTCAGGAAATCCGGAGAAGTGCATTGCCATGGAATTGGTTATGGGCATTTAGTCAATGACAGTAGACTATAACAACTTACAGATCTGCTAATTTTCATAATGCTAAATTGCCAATCTAGCACTCTTCTTTTACAAAATTAGAACAAGAAAATGTATTTATTATACAGTTTTCAGATATTCAGTGTGCACTAAAAGAAGATTTCTGTAATGCTTGAACTACTTTTTATCTTGAATTACTTTGTGGATTTAAACTCACAGCCAGACCAAGAGCTCTCAATACTTGCATATCACACAGTGTGAGTGGAGGAACAGAACTGTCTATCTCCAAAGCAAAGAGATAAATAGAACATTTAATTTGTGCAGTGTCAATAGTATTTTTTCTATCATTTCATTATAATCCCCAAAATATCAATTAATTAATTAATTCATTCAACATATATTTTTGGGTACTTTCTAGGTGCCAGACACAGTGTACATACCAGACATACACTGACACGCAGAACAGATAAATTTTGACCTCATGGAAATTCAGTTATATGGAGAAGGTACATGAAAAGAAAAACAAACAAAATATCACATCATATAATATAATATGAATGAGGGATACATGTTATTTTAGTGGAATCCCAAATTGTGTCTCCCTCACTAAAGGGCCTCTCTTTACTGTGACAACAGTGTAACAAAAATCTTTGAAAAGATTCCATGAGGTCATTTTATATGAAAAACACATTTTATTTCAGTTTCAGTTAATTGTTTTTTATATGCTACCTGATCAGTTTTTAGTTTTGAATATAATTTTACAGCCAAGAATAGGACAGAAAGCCAATTCCTGCTTGTGAGAACACGACAATGCACATTGTGGAGGTGTGAGGAGCTAAGCAGTACTTTCAGGGACTTTCAAGTTGAGGTGCAGGTTGGAGACATTATGAGGAGTGAATGGAAGTTATTCCTCACCCCATCTGCTCTTTGCATCTTTCTCTGTAGATTTTGAGAAAATTGAAACCTTTCCTCTTGCAACTTTTAAGAGAACTAATGGAATTTTTTCTGCATGGCCTTTTGAAAATTCATAGCAAGATATTTTATTAAAACTTCAACTGATTGTGAAATTTTCCTCTATTTACCTTCTTTCCTACCCAAAGGAGGTAGTTAGGCTCTGCAAGGAAGAAACTGCCAAAAACACATGATGCTACAGGTCTTTTTCAAAGTCAACTCGTTGAAGTGGTCTCACTGAGTGAAATGGAGGGGAAGGTGGGTTGGAGTGGGAAAGGAGAGCCCTAGACATTGGGAAGGGAGTAGACTGCAACACTAGCAAGCCAAATCCCCTAATGGTCCTTCCAGCCATGATAAGCTGCTTGTGCTCAAGCAGGGCAGGGAAGGAGCATAGCCAGAGTTTCAGGAAAATCACACAGGCTTGACAAGGGTGTCTTGAGGCTCTTTTCCAATGTCTTGATATTTCATTTTATCCTGGAGATAATTTCAGGATTATAGGCAGTAGGGGTACCCTAAAAAGAAATAATTTTAAGTGTTCCATCATTTGGTAAGCAGGTACCTATGACAAGACATTTCATTTATTTAAAGACATATCACACATAAAATCTTTATTGCACATATAATTTTATGCACAGATTTGTACATACAAATATTTATCATTAATCCATACATTCAATTAATAAAGATTTACTATATAATGTAAAATGCTATGCCAGACACTCTTGAAAATGTAATGACTAGAAAGTCTTTCAATATTTGGAGAGAAACAGTGCCTGGTTAAATCTGTTTTAGTTAAGTGAGCAGGCAGAGCTCAGTGGTTGAGTGCCTGATTCCCATGTATGAAGTCCTAGGTTCAATTTCTGGTACCTCCTTTTAAAAAAGTGTTTTATTTATCTTTTGCTATGCAGCAAATGAACCCCAAATGTAGAGACTTATGAACAACAATCTTTTCCTGCACTCATGACTTTTTGGATTGCCAATTTGAGATTCTTCTGTCTGGACCAGGCTCAGGTGCACTCAGATGGACTTGCACGCATATCTTCAATAGGCTGTCAGATCAGCTGGTGGCAGAGCTGATCTGACAGCAGCTGCACCCTTCCTCTGTATGGTATCTATCATCAAGCAAGCCAGTCAGAACTCATTCACATGGATTTTCTTCTCAAAAAGCAAGAAGAGGGCAATCCCAGTGTATAAGTGCTTACAATTCTCTGCTTTTATCTGCTTTGCTACTGTCCCAATGTCTAAAGCAATCATAATATTGGTCCAATATGAAAGGTGGAGAAAGTCTCCTTCTCTTCATAAAAGTACCTGAGAAGTCACATTAGAAAGCAAAGGTACAGAGAAAGGAAGAATGCATGGCCATTTTTTGCAATTAACTATAACAAGTAATATAATTAAGCATATTTCAAGCAATGTAAATTGTTGCCTCAGGGCAATGGAGTACAGAGCAGAGTGGGAAATTCTACAGAAAGCAAGATCAGGAAGATTTAAACCAGGGAATCTTGTTTCAACTAAACTTGTAAAATATAAATATAAATGGATGGTTAGGAGGTGGAAATAGCACTGGACATTCTGGAAACCCGAAGTAGTCCCCTGAGGCCATAGTGCATGGTGTGAGAAAAGTCTGAAAAGGTAAGATTGGCCACTGTGGTATTTTTCTACAACCATGAACAAGCATAGATCTTTTTTCTGTAGCATTTTCCAACCACATGTCCCTTTTCTATCCTTGGGATTCATACAAATCAAACTACTCTTTTTCTCAAATGATAGATTTTATTGTGTTCTAGTGTCAGGTATCACCCTACTCACCACCCACAACTTTCTTAACTCCTTCCTCAAAGCTTTTCCACAATTTTCTAGTTCTCCTTTTCTAAATAACCTCCAGAAAGAATACAGAGTATTGAATCAAGCAGAGGACAGTGGATTTTTACCAGAATGTACTCCTAAACCTTCTAGACAGTTTGATCACAGAGGTCCTGAGCTCAGACTTTTTTGTGATTCCAATCACAACCCTATTATAAAGTCCCTAAAGGGAAGTACATGAAGGGCTGTGGACATTTACAATATAATTTCCTGGGTCTCAAAGTCAGTAAGATGAAATAACAGTGTCATTTCCAGCAGCCAAATCACAGAATCCCAGTCTACTGGATTTCAATGAAGGATATGTCCTTTGGAGAAGTTACCATACATTTGTTGAACCTACTATGTGTCAGACACTGTCATAATTTCCAGAACTTCAGAGATGAGGTAGAACTGGTCTTTACCCCAAGTTGCTACAGTCCATTTGGAGGGGCCCAATTTGTGACTGATAATCTCCCTTGAAGCATGATGAGTGCCAAATGGGGAATAATTGTATGCTTGGAAAACATTAAACACAAAAATCTAGTTAGTACACATTCAGTAAGCTTTGACCTAACTATAACAATAACAGCAAGCATTCACATGGTCTTATTCTGTACCAGCTATTCACTGTTCACAGTGCTCACATATATTAACCAATTTCATCCCAACTAAAACAGTATGAGATGGAAAATGTCCTCCTTATTTTACAGATCAGGGAAGTAAGGCATAGAAAGCTCAAGTGAAATGTCCAAGATCACATGACTAGTAAAGGGTGGAACTGGACCCCAAATACAGGAGCTTGGCTGGGATCAACTCTTTTAAGCACCATGTGTCTCTGAGACAGAGTGAGCCAGGGCAAAGGGAAAGCAAGTCTTCAAGTTAGAGGGAACAGCCTGTGTAAAGACTCAGAATCAAGGGAACTGAGAGTGGTACTGAGGGGACATTTTGTGAAGAGGGTTGGAGAAATAGGTTTCAACCAGATAGAGCAATAGCCGATCACAATTAGTTATCATTATCTGCAACCCCATCACTCTACCCCCAATGGAGAGCCACCTATTTGAGAGCAGGGAGAAGTTTCCATTTATTTTTATTATAAAATATGTCTCCCCACAACCAATCTCCTGCTTTAACAATTGTCCAAGTTTCATGTTGTTATTTTTAGGGTCAAACATGGCCCATGGAACTGAGCTATGTGACGGATGATGTTGCATAATGGTTATTGAAAATCTTGGCATTTATTCAGGTCCCAACAGTTCTTCCATGAGGTTGACAATCTGAAATCTGCCTGGGAGACAGCAAATTTGGCTACCTATTGATGGATATTCATGACTAAATTAAAGTCCCTAACTCAAGAGAGGTTGGGGCATCACCTACAACTAGGAGGTGAGATAAAAGTCCTCCATAGGTTGTTCCTGGTTCACATTCACCCAGACAAAGTAAAATAGTGATGTGGGATGAAGAAGGCTTTCTCTAATCCTTTAGGTAAGGAGGGAAGGAAAATTGTCTCTGATTGATGGGAACTGGGTTGCAAGGGGTCTGATTTTTTCTGGGTTAGATTTCCCCTGACTTTTCTTGGACCTGATTTCTCCTGGGACAGAAGATAGAAAATAGAATTTGGAGTGAAGTTATGATGCTTATTGAGACTTTCACTTAAGAAATGCTAACTATCAATTAGGAGGCAATTGATATAGGAATGAATAAATGAAGTGTAAATGAATGAGCAAACACAAGATTTCTACTTTGAGTCTGAGGGGCTTTCCAGAATAGGTATATACAAGTTACACAACATCAGGACTGTAATTTAACTATTTTAAATTTATGGAAACAGAGGAACTAAGAATGCCATTGGAACAGACATGCGAGGGCCAGGGAAAGAGTAGTTAGAGAGATTTGTACTTCATTTTCATTACATATTCTAATTAAATTGAGTGCATCTTCTTTATTAGAGAAGTTGTGAGTTTACAGAGCAATCATGCATCACATATACGATTCCCATACAACCCCCACCAATCAATCATATCTTGCATTGTTGTGGACATTTTTTATAATTGACAAAAGAACATTCAAATACTACTAATAATAGTCCATAACTTATATTAGGTGGATTTTCCAAAAACCACCCTATTTTCAACACCAAATAGTATATTACATTTATTATAATGCATTAAGGAATGTTCTCATATATGTACTGTTAATCATGGTCCATTACCCACCTAAGGGTTCACTGTGTTATACAATCCCATGCTTTCTAAAATTCATCCAAAGTATATACTCAATGACTCTCAGTTTCATCACAGAGTTGTACTTTCCTCCCCACAGTCAGGTTTAAAAAATTTTCTACTTCAAAATAGACAGATCCTGTACCCCCTTATATGCTCCTATTTTTGACCCTTGGCATTGATATTGTATCATTGTTGTCCTTGATGCAATAATATTACAATGTTATCATTGGTTGTATTTTTCCCATATATCTCCATATTAACAACTTGAAATAGTGAAGTACATCTGTTTTAGTTCATAGAACATTCTTGTATTTGTGCTATTAGCCACAATCCTAATCCACCACCAAGCTCACTATGTTATATAATCCCCAAATTCTCCTCTAAGTTTCTTTCTATTTTCTTCAACATTCCTATATTACCCCTTTCATCCATGTTCACATTTATAAATCAGCAGTTAGTTATATTCCCTATAATGTGTTAACATCAACTCTATCAATTTCTAAACCTTTACAATCAACCTTATTAAAAATTTTATGTACATTAAGCATCAGCTCCACTTACCAATCCAAGTTCTATCTCCTAGTGACCTATACTCTAGATTTTTAATCCACGAGTTTGCACATTGTATTTATTTCATATTAGTGAAAGCACACAATATTTGTCTTTTTGTGTTTGGCTTATTTCACTCAGCATTTGATACTCAATGTTCATCAACATTTTCATATGCATACTGATATCATTTCTTCTTATAGCTGAATAGTATTCTATTGTATGTATATATCACATTTTGCTTGTCCATTTATCAGTTGATGGATACTTGGGTTGGTTCCATATTTTAGCAATTGTGAGCAATGCTGCTATGAACATCAGTGTGCAAATGTCAGTTGGCATTTTTGCTTTCAGTTCTAAGTATATTCCTAGTAATGAGATTTCTGGATCATATGGCTGTTCTGTACTTAATTTGTTGATGTACTACTAAACCGTCTTCCACAGAGACTGCACCATTTTACATCCCTACCAATAGTGAATGAGTGTTCCTACTCCTCCACATCCTCTCCAGCACTTGTAGTTTTCTGGTTTTTAAGTAATGGCCATTCTATAAGGTGTGAAATGGTATTTCATCATAGTTTTGATCAGTATTCCCTACTACCTATAGATGTTCAACATTTCTTCATGTATTTTTTGGGCCATTTGTATTTCCTCTTTGGGAAAAAGTCTATTCAAGTTTTTACCCATTTTTAAATTGGATTGCTTATTTTTTTAAAAATTAGCTGTATGATCTTTTTATGTACTTTAGAAACCATATGCTTATCAGATATGTGGTTTTCAAATATTTTCTCCCATCGAGTAGGCTGCCTTTTCACCTATTTGGCAAAGTCATTTATAGCACAAAAGTATTTAATTATAATAAGGTCTTATTTATCTTCTTTTTTCTTTCATTGCTTGTGCTTTGCCATAATGTTTAAGAAAATACCAATTGCCACAGGAGTTTGAAGATTTCCCCTACATTATTTTCTATGCATTTCATGGATCTAGCTTTTATATTTAGTTCTTTAGAGCATTTTGACTGGATTTTTGTATAAGGTGTGAGATAGGGGTCTTCATTCCTTCTTTTGGATATGGATAGTCAGTTCTCCCAGCCCATTTATTAAATAGACTGTTCTGAGTCAGCTGGGTGGACATGACAACCTTGACAAAAATCACTAGACCATAGAAGTGAAGGCCTATTTCTGAACTCTTCATTCTGTTCCATTGATCTATATGTCTATCATTAAGACAGTACACCATGCTGTTTTTACCACTGTAGCTAATAATATGATTTAAGTAAGAAACAGAGAGTCCTCTAATTTTGTTCTTATTTTTTAAAGAAATTTCTGGCTATATGGGAAAAATTACACTTCCAAATAAATTTGATAATTGGCTTTTCCATTTTGCAAAAAGGCTTTTAGAATTTTTATTAAGATTACATTGAATCTGTAAATCAATTTGGTAGAAATGACATTTTAAAAATATTTAATTTACCAGTGTATGAACATGGATTGCTCTTCCATTTACTTAGGGCATATTCAATTTGTTTAATAAATGTTTTATAGTTTTCTAAATACAGACCCTTTATGTCCTTGGTTGAGTTTCTTCCTAAATATTTGATTCTTTTCATCATTATTGAAAATTGATTTTTTCCCTTACTTTCTCTTCAGATTGTTCATTAACACTTTATCAAAACACCACTGGTATTTGCATATTAATATTGTATCCTGCCACTTTGCTGAACTTTGTTATTAGGTCTATAGTTTTGTTGTAGATTTTTGGCACTTTCTAGTTATAGGATATCATCAACAAATTGTGAATGTTTTACTTCTTCTTTTCCAATTTTGATGCTTTTTAATTCTTTTGCTTGCCTAGTTATAAAAACACACCAAAAGGTAGGAAAACAAGGAAACATACTAAACATGATAAAGTGCACATATGAAAAACCCAGAGCTAGCATTGAACCCAATGGTGAAAGAGTGAAAGTTTTCTTGCTGAGATTGGGATACAGACAACGATGCCCAGTGTCACCACTGCTATTCAATATTGTGCTAGAGGTTCTACCTAGAGCAATTAGGCAAGAAAAAGAAATGAATCCATCCAAATTGGAAAGGAAGAAGTGCAACCTTCACTCTTCACTGATGATATGATCTTATATCTAGGAAATCCAGAAAAATCTACAAGAAAGCCTATAGAACTAACAGTTGAGTTCGGTGAAGTGGCCAGATACAAGATTAATATGCAAAACTCAGTAATGTCTCTATATTCTACTGATAAACAGCCTGAGGAGTAGTTCAGAGAAAGAATTACATTTATAGTAGTGACTAAAATAATCAAATATTTAGGAATAAACTTAACCAAGTACATAATGGACCTGTGTTGAGAAAACTACATAACATTGCTAAAAGAAACCAAACTAGACCTAAATAAATGAAAGGACATTTAAGCCCATCACCTCCAGCTGTGCCAGAACACTCTTCAACAAATGGTACTGAAAGAAGTGTAGATCCATATCCAAAAAAAGAAAAAGGTTCCTATTTCACACCTTATACAAAAATTAACTCAAATTGTATCACGAACCTAAATATAAAATTGAGAGCCATAAGACTCTTAGAAGGAAATATAGGGAATCATCTTCAAGGTCTAGTGGTAGGTGATAGTTTTTTAAACTATCACATGAATCCCATGTTCAAAGATGGACTGTGGTTAAAAGAACAAATATGAAAATGTTCTCTCATGAATTATAGAAAATATATAATATACAGTGTTAATAATCAGGTGAGTTTGGGGAAAATACACCAAATGTAAGATATGGGCTATAGTTACTATTAATATTTTGACAATACTCTTTCATAGATTGCAGCAATTTCAAAATAATGCAAAGTGTTGATGATGGGCTGATATATGGGAGCCCTGTGTGATGATATGCATGTTTGTTTTGTAAGCTCACATCTTTACTATAACCTTACTGTTTATGTATTTTCGTGTATGAATTATATATTTCAATGTTTTTTTTTTAATAAAAAAGAAAGGATGCTGTATTTTATCAAAAGCCCCAAGATGTGTATATCCATTGCAGGTAATGTGCCACACTAATGAAGGATGTTTATGTGGGAGGTTGTGGGAGCTGTGGGAGGTGAGGCATATGGGAATCCCTATAATTTCTGTACAACATTTATGTAATCTAAGTATCTTTTAAGAAATATAAAAAAATATTATTTAAAAGAAGCCTATTCAGCACCAATGGAGATGATCATGTGATTTTTTTTCTTCAATTTATTAATGTGTTTTATTACACTGATTTATTTTCTTATGCTGAACTACGCTTGCTTACCTGGGATAAAACCCACTTGATCATGATGTATAATTCTTTTAATGGGCTGCTGGATTCTATGAGCACATATTTTGTTGAGCATTTTTGCTTCTATATTCATTCAGGAAATGGGTCTGTAAATTTCTTTTTTTTCTTTTCCATAGTAACCTGGCTTTGGGATTATGGTGATGTTGTCTTCATAGAATGAGTTTGGTAAGTCTCCCTCCTGTGCAATTTTTTAAAATAGTTTGAGCAAAATTAGTATTAAATCTTCTTTGAATGATTGGCAGAATTCACCTGTAAAACCATGTGCTCCTGGGCTTTTCTTTGTTGGGAGGTTTTTGATGACTGTTTCAATCTCTTTAACTGTGATTGGTTTGTTGAAGTAATTTATCTCTTCTAATGTCAGTGTAGGTTGTTTCTGTTCTAGAAATTTATCCATTTTGTCTATGTTGTCTAGTTTGTTGGCACACACTTGTTTACAGTATCCTCTTATGATCTATTTCTTTTATGTGGTGTCAGAAGTAACATACCCCCTCTAAATTCTGATTTTATTTATTTGCATTTTCTTTCTTATTTTCTTTGACCGTCTAGCTAAACTTTGCCAATTTTATTGATCTTCTCAAAGAAACAACTGTTGGTTTTGTGATTTTCTCTATTGTTTTTTGCTATTTCCTTATACTTGTTTGGGGGTTAGTTTGCTGTTCTTTTTCTACTTCCTCCAGGTCTTTAGTTATGACTTTGATTTTTTTTATCTTTCTTCCTTTTCATAGTAGGTGTTTAGCACTATACATTTTCCTCACAGCATTGCCTTTGTTGTATCCTAAAGTTTTTATATGTTGTGTTTTCATTTTCATTCATCTTAACATACTTACTGATTTCTCTTTTAATTTTTCCTTTGACCCACCAGTTGTTTAAGAGTGTGTTCTTCAATCCCCATACATTTATGCATTTTCCAGTCTTCTGCCTCTTATTGATTTCCAGCTTCATTCCATTATGATCAGAAAAAAATGCTTTGTATAATTTCAATCTTTTAATATTCCTTGAGACTTGTTTTGTGAGCCAACATAAGCTCAATCCTTGAGAATGAGCCATGATCACTGGAGAAGAAAATGTATTCTGGAGTTTGTGGTTGCATTGTTCTTTATATATCTGTCAGGTCTAGTTCATTTAACATGTTATTTAAGTTCTGTTTCCTTGTTGATCTTCTGCCTAGATATTCTATTTATTGATATCAGCAGTATATTGAATTCTATAAATGTAGAGACATCTATTTCTCCCTTCAGTTTTGCAGCATTTGCCTCATGTATTTTGGGACATCTGGTTAGGTGTATAGATATTTTTGATTGTTATTTATTCTTGGTGGATTGCCACTTTTTATAACATGTAATTCCTTATTTGTTTCTTATAATAGCTTTGCTTTTGTCTGATATTAATATAGCTTCATGTGGTAGGCAGAGAAAAGGGTGCTGATGCAAAGTACCAGAAATTTGTTGACTGTTATAAAGGTTATTTACTTGGTTTAGAAGCTTACAGTTACAAGACCCTAAAGAGTCCAATTCAAGCTTACTTTTCTCACCAAAATCTGTTGCCAATCTTTCAAGGGTTCAGCCTTCCTCCTTCCTCTTAAGGCTCCATGGTTCCACCTTCTGCCAAGCTCAAATGTTGGATTCATAGGGCTCATTTCTTTCCAAGTTCACCTGTTCTGGACTCTTCACAAGTTTAGCTGTAAACGATCAGGTAAATGGCTCTTCTATTACCAGGGCCTCCAGGATCAAAACTGAAGTTATCTTATTCTTCATCTTCTGTATCTTCTCCTGTGTGTTCTTGAGTGACTGTCCATTTATAGAGCTCACCATGGGGGTAGGAACTCAATCCTGACTCACAACATACCGACATGGTCAAATCAAAACCCTAATCTTGATTCAATCAAATAAACATAAAACCTTTGAATTTAATAAAATCAAAGTATATCACACACAGAGGAACAGACCAGTTTGCAAACATAATCAATATCTTTTTTTGGAATTCATAAATTATATCAAATTGCTACATTTCTAGACTCTCTGACAAGCTTCTCTCTCCTATCTTTTACTTTCAGACTGCAGCACTCTCTTCAATATTTCTTGTAAGGCCAGCCCCTGACAAACTCTCTCTGTGAATATTCTAAATTCACCCCCATTTTTTGAGGGATAATTTTGTCAGATCTAGAATTCTTCACTGGCAATTTTTCTCTTTCAATATCTTAAATCTCTCCAACCACTTTCTCACCTCCATGGTTTCTGATGGGAAATCAGTACTTAATCTTGTTGAGATACCCTTGTATGTGATGTATCAGTTTTCTTTTGCTGCTTTCAAAATTCTCTCATCCTTGGCATTTTTCAGTATGATTATATGTGTTGGATTGGTCTATTCAGATTTATTCAGATTGGAATACCTTGTGATTTTTGGACATGGATCTCTATGTTCTTCAAGAGAGTTTGGAAATCTTCTACCATTATTTCCTCAAATATACCTTCTGCCTATTTTATTTTGTCTTCTCTTCTCCTTGTGGGTCCCTCATTATGCAACTCTTTGAACACCTCATACTATCATTCATTTCCCTGAGTCCCTGATCAATTTTTCCACTCTTTTCTCTATCTTTTCTTCTGTATGTTCAATTTGGAAGCCTTGTCTTCTATCACGCTGATCTTTTATTCTGTCTCTTTAAAAATGCTGTTGTATGTCTCCATTTTATTTTTTTTATTTTGTTTTTTGCACCTTTCATTCCATAAGACCTATTATTTTTCTTCACATTCTTTCAAAATATTCTTTGTGTTCAACCAGTTACTTCTTATTATCCTTAATCTTTTTAGGCCTCTCATTGAATTTATTAAGGAGAGTTGTTTGAATATCTGCGATTAGTTGTCTCAAATCCTGTATGTTGCCTGAAGGTTTAATTTGTTTCTTTGCCTGGGCCACATTCTACTGTCTCTTAGTATGGCTTGTAATTTTTTACTGGCATCTTGTATTCTGACTTTCTTAATGTTTTTACTCTGGGCTCAGTTTCACACTTTAGCCTAGGACTTTCTTGTTGATTTCTGTGGTGCTAAAGCTCCTCTTTGACATTTGCTTAAACTTATTTTAGAAATTCATAATAGCTCATGTTTAACCAATCAGAATTTTTTATACTGTTATTCATTTTTTTCTTGCCATTTTTACTCTGCCAAGGGTAGTCTTGGTGCCAAGGATGTGGGTGGTAATTTGAGCCATGCAAGATGAAACTTCTCACTTTGCCCCAGAAACTAATGAAATTCTGCCCACTATGGGATCAGCTGACAATTAGAGATCCCTACTCTGACATTATCTTGCCTATCTCTCCTGAATGCATCTTTTGAGGAATTAAGAAAATAAAATTATTTCAGAGATTATAGAAGTGGGTGGCATGATGTAGTACAGTACCCCATCATCCCTCTAGAGGTCCCTGTCCTTTTGAGCTCCACTGCCCAAACCTGAGCTAAGTCTGAAGGTCTGTTAAGCTCCTCCATCCAAAGCACAGGGCCTACCCTTCTCTTATATCTCCTACCCAGCTTTTGCAAAGCACCTAACAACCTATAACAGCATTTCAGGTTCAGAGTGTTAATTTCTTCTTTCCCTTTATTGCTCTCCTGCTGTAATTCTTAGTTGATTACTCTTTCCCCATTCTCCCTCACTCCTTCTCTTATCTTTCCTTGTGCTGCCCTCCAGTGACCCAGCCCTGCTTCCTGTTCTCTTCTTGGTCCCTGGCCTGACCCATAACACCCACCCCCTAAGAGTTTCTTCCTCCCTGTCTTTTGTTTCTTGCTGGATTTTCATGCTGCCCCCATTCTCTGTCACCACAAGGCTCATGCTTCATCCTGAACTCTCCAATCTTTCCCTCTTATTCAGAAATCTATGAATACCCTTAGACTAACGTCACCTTGATTTCACAAACTTTACTTGAGGATTTTGTGTCATGGTCATCCGAGGCTTGTGGGATGAAAGCTTTCAAACATGGACATCTATTTTATATCTTCTAAATTTCTAATCTTCTAAATTAGAAATGTTCAAAATTTCTGAATTTTCTACCTTTTAATTTCTAATTTCTTAATTTGGAGTTCAGAAATACTGCCTCATGACTATGGTCAATTGTTTTTTAAAAACCTACCAAGACAACTCAATTGGGGAAGTATAGTCGTTTCAACAAATGGTTCTGGGAATACTGGATATTCATAGGAAAAGGAAAGAAGAGGGACACCTGTTTCATATAATATTCAAAAATTAACTCAAAATGCTTAAAATACCTAAATATAAGAACTGGGACTATAAAATGACCAGAAGAAAATATGGGGAGGCATTTTCAGGACATTGTCTTAGGCAATGTTTTATTACACTTTACACCTAAAGCACAAGCAACAAATGAATAATAGCTAAATGGGACCTTATGAAAATTAAAAACTTTTCTGCATGAAAGTAAAAAAGAAAAGCTTCTCATTGGTAGGAAATATTTGGAAATTACATATCCAATAAGAATCTAAAATAAGAATTTAATATCTAAAATACATAAAGAAATACCTACAAATCTGAAATAAAGACAAACAACCCATTTAAAAATGGACAAAGTATTTGAACAGACATTTCTCCAAAGAAGATATATAAATGACCAAAAAGCATATGAAAAGATCCTCAAATTCATTAGATATTAAGGAAATGCAAATCAGAACCACAATGTGATATCTTTTCACACGAACTAAAATGAAAAGTTACACGTTTTTGGGAGAATTTGGAAAAATAGCAACATTCATTGCTGATGGGAATGAGTAATAGCGGCAGGTTCTGTGGAAGACTGGAAGTTCCTCAGATATTTATGTATAGAATTACCACATGTACCTTCAATCCCACCTCTAGGTAAATATCAAGATGATTTGAAATCAGGGCACACCCAATCTTCATAAAGACATTATTTAAAATTGTTGAAAGGTGAAAGTAACCCAAGTGTCCATCAACCAATGAATAGATAAACAAAATGTGGTATATACATGAAATGGAATAGTATTCAGCCACCAAAAGTAACAAAGTTCAGATAAATATGTCAACTTGGATGAATCTTGAAGACCTCATGATGAGTAAAATAAGCCATATACAAAAGGACTAATATTGTTTGAAATAATTAAAATAAGCAAATGTAGAAAGTCAGAATCTAGAATATGAGTTATCAGGGTCTGTAGTGAGGGTAGGGAATTAGGAGTTAATGTCTAAATTGTAAAGTTCTAGTAAGGTTGATGGTAAAGTTTTGATAATGGATCGTGGTGATGGTAGCATAAACTTGTGTATGTAATTAACAGCACTCAAATACATATATGAATATGATTAACAGGAGAAATTTAAGTTGTTTATATATAAAAAGAATAATTTAAAAAACCAAATGAATGTACAATGTAAACAGAGAACCCTTTTGCAAATGGTGAAATATAGTTAATAGTACAATTGTAAAAGCATTCTTTCATGAATTGTAACAAATATACCACAGTAATGGAAGGTGTTAATAATAAGATGGTATATAGGGAACTTTGAATTTTATGCTTGGTTTTTAAGTATAACTACAACTTCTCTAATTTAAAAAATCAATATGTGAGAGATGTGAGGGTTTATTTCTGAATTTTCGATTCTCTTCCACTGGTATATTTGTCTGTCTTTATGCTAGTACCACACCTCTTTTGATTACTGTAACTTTTCAGTACAATTTGAAGTTGGAAAATCTGAAATAGTTGGAGTCCTCCAACTTTATTCTTTTTCAAAATTGTTTTGTATATTTGGGGCACCTTGAAATCCCATATGAATTTGAGGATTGAGTTTTCCATTTCTGCATAAATTGCTGCTGGAACTTCGATAGAGATTACATTGAATCTATAGAACACTTTGCATAATACTGAAAGCTCAACAATATTAACATTTCCATTGCATTAACTTGTAATACTTTATTACTTATTTATATATTATCTAATGTCTTTCATTAGTGTTTTTACCAGTTTTCACTGTAAAAGTCCTTTATATACTTGGTTAAATTTATTCCTAGATATTTTATTACTTTTTTTCCATTGTAAACGAAATTGTTTCCTTAATTTCCTCTTTGATTACCAGTGCATGAGGACAGAACTTTTTGTGTATATTGATCTGTTACACTGCTACTTTGGACTCATTTATTACCTCTAATAATTTTCCTGTAGATTTCATTGGATTATATATATATATATATATAATCATGTCATCTGCAAATAAAAATAGCTTTATTTCTTTCTTTCCAATTTCCATGTCTTTTACTTCTCATTTGCTTAAGTGCTCTGGCTAGAACTTCTAGTTCAATGTTGAATAGCAGTAGTAAAAGTTGGTATCCTTGACATATTCTCAATCTTAGAGGAACGGTTTCAGGATTTCAACATTGAGACTCATATTAGGTGTAGGTTTTTCATAAATTGGCTTTATCATGTTGAGAAATTTCCCTTTTAGCCCTAATGTTGTGAGTGTTCTTCACAAGAAATGGTGCTATATTTGGCCAAATGCATATTCTGCCTCTATTGAAATAATCATGGTTTAACCACCCTTGCATTCCTGGGATAAATATCACTTAGTCATGGTGTTTAATCTTTTCAATACGTTATTAATTCAGTTTGCTCGTGTTATATAAAGGATTTTTTGCTTTAGAGTCATAATGGAAATTGGTCTATAATTTTCATGTCTTTTGGTATCTTTGTTAGGCTTAGGTATCACTGGACTCTGTGTATCTGTCGAGATTGGAATAGGAATGAAAAGTTGACAATAGTGCTCAATGTAGAAATAACATCAATAATCCATTGTGTTTACATGATTCTGGGAGGGTATATCAAAGGTAAATCTCTAGATATTTGAGGATCTACTAGCTGCTATTGAAGACTTGAGAAAGATTATTGTTTACTTCAATGGAAAAGTTAGCTTCAATTTGACGTATATTTCAGTTTACAGGTCTGTGACACACACAAGGAGAGGTTAAAGCTGACAAATAAAATCTACACAATGGTTTTGAACACAGCATTGAAGAGGACTGACAAAAATGGAAGCAATTAAAGAAATGTATAAGATTTCTCAGTCACTGTATAGAATTTCATTTTGAGATGATTCAAAAGTATTGCTTTAGAAATTATTGGTGAGAACACTGGGAAGGAGTAGTTAGTGTAGACTGAAGACAGTCAAGAGATTCAGATATCAGAAAATCCTAATAAAAAGAAAGTTCTCCCAAAGAAGTCATGATTCAATTCTAGCTTGATTCCAAGGAAAAGGCAGACACAATCATTGGATTTAATTTTGAAGATATCACTGGTGATCTTAGTTTTAGTTATTTATAATGAAATCAAAGTTATCTTAGAATTTCAGAGGGTGATGGGATGTGAGAAAATGGTAACTAAATGTGGATGGTGCCACAAATTCAATTGTTAAGAGGGAAAACATCGGGCACAAGCTGGGATACTATAGTTTCAGAGATGGTTTTGGTTTTAAGATAGAAGACAGTGTGCTTAAGTAATGAGGGCACGGATCAAAAATATATGGAAATGTTGCTGATAAAGGTGGTTTAGTGTATTCAAATTTATACAGAAAGTAGAAGAGAAGGAACCATGTAGAAAGCCAGGGGAAGAGATGATTCCTAACTTTAATTTTAATCTTCACAGAAGAGGAGAATCCAAAGATTATAAATATATGAGTATTTCTAAATTTCATAACCATGAGTTGACATTAGTTTGCTTTTAAAGTCTGTTTTTTCCCATACTAGTACAGCTACCCCTGCTCTTTTATCATTACAGTTTGCATGGAATATCTTTCTCCAGCCTTTCACTTTCAACCAATTTGTATCTCTGTGTATAAAGTAAGTCTCCTGTAGACAGCATATCTATTCTGTCAGCCTATATCTTTTGAATGGGGAGTTTAATCCATTCAAATTCAAAGATATTGTTGTAATTATATTATTTACTTTCACCATATTATTCTTTGGCTTTCCTGTGGTGATATCTTATTTTTGTCTGTCATTTTGCCCTTTTGGTTATCCTTTCTAATAGTCTTACCTTCTACACTCTCCTTTGTCTTTCTGTCCCATCTTTTCCTTCTGGGCTGTAGGGCACCCTTTAGTGCTTCCTTCAGAGGTGTTTTCTTTTTTATGAGCTCTCAGTTTCTGTTTATTTGTGAATATTTTAAACTCACCTTCATATTTTAAGGACAATTTTGCTGGTTAAAAATTCTCAGCTGACAAATTTTCTCTTTCAGTAATCGAATTATATCACATGACTGTCTTCTCACATCCATGGCTTCTGATGAGACTTCAACAAAAAGTCTTACTGGGAATCACTTATATGTGTTGGCTTACTTCCCCCCTAGCTACTTTCAGAATTATCTTTTTATCTTTGGCATTTGACTTCTGAGTAGTATGTGTCTTGGAGTATGTCTCTTTGGATTTACTCTGATTGAAGTTTGCTGTGCTTCTTGAACATGTAAATTCATTTGTTCCATGAGAGTTGGGAAATTATCAACCATTATTTCCACAAATACACTTTCTGCCCCTTTTGCCTTCTCCTCTTCTGGGACTCCCATGACATGTATGTTGTTGTGCTTCATGCTATCATTCCATTTTTTTTCCCACTTTTATTCTCTCTTCAATTCCAGCAGTTCTTTCTTATACATCACTTATTCTTTCTTCTATGATTTTGATTCTGCCGTTTTATGTCTCTAACGTGCTTTTGATCTCACTTATTGTCTTTCATTCCCATAAACTCTTTTATTTTTCTATTCAATTTTTCTAATTATTCTTTGTGCTCACCCATTATCTCCTTGATGTTCTTTATCTCTTTAGCCATATTGTCTTTCAACTACTTGATTTGATTTAGATTTATATGAACATCACTGATTAGTTGTCTCAAATCATATATCTCATCTCGGCCTTTGATATCTTCCTTTGCTTGAGTTATAGCTTCCTTTTATTTAGTATGGCTTGTAATGTTTTGCTGATGTCTAGGTATCTGATTATGATTGTGAGTTATTCTGAGGCTCAAATTCTATCTATTGAATAGAGATTTACTGGTGGTAGTCTGTGTCTTACTATTGTTCTTTGATTTTCAGTTCAACCTGTTCTAGCTCTTTAGGATTTTACCTGTTTAGTTGCTCAAGTCTAGGCCATGCACCCTGTAATAGGTTGAATGTAAGCTTCCAAGGCCTTGGGGAGGAAGGCTGTAAAAGAAAAAAAAAGCATCTTTTATTTATTTACTTTTATTTTCCTTGCATGCACTTGGAAGGCCTCTCAGATCAAACCCTAGTCAGAATGTTTTCACTGTAACCCCAACCAGAACAATGCGACTGATGATCTTGTCTCAGGGCTACTCAGAGTCTCACAAATTAAACTTTTTCAGAAGCTGTTCTCCTTTTGCTGGCAGCCTTTTTACTGGATAGGAAATAATTCAACTCCCTTCTGCATCCTCAACAACCAGTCTCAGTCAGTAGGGAGATATTTTGAGAGGGTTGTATCTCTTTAGTCCAATGCCAGCTCCCAGGGCAAACAATTGTGTGGCCTTACCCATCTTGGAAGAGCACCTGTGTCACAGCAGATAAAATCTGTTGGCCAGAAGCTGAATCAACATTAAGATGCACCTCTATTTTCCCCTTTCTTGGGGACATGGGACCTTGCAGTGTCCTCTCTCTATTGTCACCAACAAGAAGGCAGATGACTCAAACCATTCTGTCTGAGGGTGGGGAGATGAGCACTGACAGATGCACCTGCAATTGCAGCTTTTTACTCACAGTCTTTTCCCATTGAGACCCTTTTTCATTTTTTCTTTGCCCTTTTCATTTCAGGGTGGTTTCCATCATTTCCCCAGTGTTCTAAGCCCTAGAATATTCTCTCAGCAGTTTCTGCATGACCTCTAGCAATGATTTCTGGGAAAGTAGTGAGTCTTGTATCTATCTAATTCTCCACCTTCCCAGAAGTCTCTTTGTTTCATTTTTAATAATATTTCTTTGTATTAGATGAACCCTCTCCTCTTGAAATAATTTCTTTCCTTACTTTTTCCAGTTAAAAATTTAATATCACGGGGCCAAGATGGTGTTAGGGTAGGAGGGCACACACTGCAAGCTCCCAGAGCAAGGCAGATTGTGGACGGGGTCCTGCCCGGGGTTCTGTGCTGTGCACGCGTGAAATGAGAAGCTTGGGACATCTATCTGTGCGGATCAACAGCGTGGATGGAACAGTAGAGATTCGTGAGTTTTAAGCCTGCCAGTGGTGGTTGGCATGGATGGTTGAGCCCCGTGGTTAGGGAGAAAAAAAAATAAAATGGCCAGTTGGAGCCACGAGTGGGACGAGAAATTTTTATTTTCTGGGGATCTGGCTGCCTGAAGCCCCTTGGACCTTGTGTGAACAGAACAGCTGAAGCAAATCAGCACCCCATGGATGGAAGGGGTGATTCTGTTCAGGGGAGGGAGTTGATTTCCCTAGCTGCTCAGGGATAAGCCCTGGGCTGCCATGGAGCAAGGAAGAGGGGAGACTCTCCAAAAGAGGGAGGGTTCTGTTGGAGGACAAGGAAGGGAATTTTTTATTTTTATTTTTTGACATCGATCTGGCTGCCTGCACTGCCCAATAACTTTGGGGAGCAGATAAGCTGACCTGAAGCAGCATCAGGCTGAGAGGAGACATGAATCTGCAGAGTGAAACTGATTTACATAGCAACCTGGTGATGCTGGTGCTCGGCTCCAGAAGGGGCGGAATTGGCCATCTTTAGCACTCTGCACTGACTAACATCAGAGCTACAGCTACCCTGGGGAGTCCAGGAAGTGGGACATGCTTGATTAATTTCCACGAGCCCAGCTAGGGTCCCTTCCATAAGGGGGTTGGTCTAGAGGAGGAATTATTTTGGGTCCAGTATTTCACCAAAAAAAAAAAAAAGTGAGAAGGTCACTTCAATAAATGAAAAATAAATTCTTTTAATTTAGTTTAATAGCTAAAAGCTGTTTCAGGACCTGCATATAGAACCCTGCGGGGAAATTGATTGATAAACACAAGCATGCAGAGAGGATCGATGTGGACCCTAGGGGAATCATTGACCCTCCTTAGCTCTGTTTGACTGCTTGTCTGTGTGGATCTTTGGTTTTTCTCTGTTTATTTTTGGTCTCTTGCTCTTCTTTCCTCTTTCCTCCGTCCTTTCGTTTTTCTTTCATTTTTTAAAAAATTAGGTGCTGCTAGCTTGTCGCTTCTTTGCTGTGCTTCTTCTTCAGTAATTTCCCACTCGCTGTCTATACTTATTTTGTATTCCAAACTATAGCTTATCCTTCTTTCATCTTTCTGCCTTCTGCTTTCTGAGGTGGCTCATAGATACAACATTTTTTCATAGGCCCACAACTTAAGGGTGTCAATTTCTATTCCATCTATTTTGTTTTCTTCTTCTTCTTTTTTTTTAATTAGTATTAACTTTTTCCTTTCAGACCTTTCTTTACTATTTCTCTCCCTCCTCATAATTCTAGCCTTCTATATCACTATATATATATATATATTCCTCCATTTGTTTTCCCAATCCATTGTAGGAACTCCACATTTTTTCCTATTACTCTACACTGCCTACACAAGATAAATATTCATCTCATTAAGTCTCTTTTGGCCCCTCTTCTAAATTTTATCAATATTACTATTATCCTTCTGCCTTCCTTACATCTTTTGATCCTCTAGCCCTAATCTTTTGCCTTCAAGGGAACATAGAAAGAAGCAAGGAAATAAAATAAGAAGAGAAAGTGTCAAAGAGATTACTCAACTCACATGCAGAACCACCAGCTAAATAAAACTCTAGAGCATAGATAAAAGATAATCAATTGAACAAACCCATCAAGATAATATGGTGACCAAAGGGCAACAAAAAAATACTAATGACTCTGAGAAACAGGAAAACATGCACCAGTACAATGAACAAAATAAAAACCAGGAAGCACTGCAGAACATCAAACATCTAATCAAAGCTATCCAAACAAATATCATGGACCAACTTAAAGAAGTGAAGGAAGAGATTAAGGATATAAAGAAGACACTGGGAGAACATACTGAAGAAATTGAAAATATGCCTAAAAAGGTAATGGATATGATGGTGAACAATGGCACAATCCCAGAAAAGAAAAAGATACTGGATTCACATAGCAGCAGATTTGAACAGGCAGAGGAAACAATTAGTGATATGGAAGACAATACAGCTGAAATCAAAGAGATAGTAGAACAGATAGACAAAAAGATAGAAAAAATCCAGCATGGACTCAGGGAATTAACCGATAATACAAAATGCACAAACATACAGATTATGGGCATCCCAGAAGAGAAGAGAAGGGAAAGGGAACAGAAGGAGTGTTGAAGGAAATAACAGCTGAAAACTTTCCAACCCTATTGAGAGAGGTGGATGTGCAATTCCAGGAAGCACAGCACACCACAAATAGTATAAATCCTAACAGGCCAACAACAAGGCATATACTTGTCAAAATGTCCAATGCTCAAGACAAAGAGAAAATACTCAAGGCAGCCAGAAAAAAGAGAGACATCACATACAAGGGAAGCACAATAAGATTAAGTGCTGATTTCTCAGCTGAAACCATGGAGGAAAGAAGACAGTGGTATGACATAATCAAAATACTAAAAGAAAAAAACTTCCAGCCACAAATTCTCTATCCAGCAAAACTGGCATTCAAAAATGATGGAGAGTTCAAAATATTCAAAGATAAACAGAAATTAAGAGAGTATGTCAATAAGAAACCAGCACTTCAAGAAATACTAAAGGAATCTCTACAAGTTGAAAGGAAAAAACAAGGGAGAGAGAGCTGGAAGAGTTTAAAAACAACTGAAAAGACAAAAAGAGAAACAAAACAACATATGACATACATTAACCCAAAGGAAAAATCACTGAAGAAAGGAATTTGTTACGAATAATAACACTGAATGTTAATGGATTAAATTCACCAATCAAAAGACACAGATTGGCAGAATGGATAAGAAAATATGATCCATCTATATGCTGTCTACAAGAAACCCACCTTTGACCCAGGGATTCAAGGAGGCTAAAAGTGAATAGCTGGAAAACCATTTTACAAGTTAACATTTGACAAAAATGGGAAGGAGTAGATATTCTAATATCAGACAAAATAGACATTAAATGAGAATATATTGAAAGAGACAAAGTTGGACACTACATATTAGTAAAAAGAGTAATCGCTCAAGAAGAAAGAACAATCATCAACATTTACGCAACTAATCAGGGTGCCTCAATATAAGTGCGGCAAACTCTGGAAAAAGTAAGAGGAGAAATAAGTACTGCTTATCTTATAGTAGGAGACTTCAACACACCACTATGATCATTAGACAGAACATCTAGACAGAGAATCAATAAAGAAACTAAGGCACTCAACAATACATTAGAAGACCTGGACTTAATAGACATATACAGAACACTACACCCAAATAAAATGGGATTTACATTCTTCTCGAGAGCACATGGAACATACACCAAAATAGACCACATGCTAGGCCACAGAACAACTCTCAATGAATTCAGAAAGATTGAGATTATACAAAGTAATTTCTCTGACCACAACGGAATGAAGTTGGAAATCACTAAGGGCCAGAGAAACAGGTTAGGCACAAGGATAAGGAAGTTAAACAACACACTCTTAGACAAACAGTGGGTCAAAGAGGAAATCTCAAAAGAAATCAGTAACTACCTTGAAACTAATGAAATGACAACACAACATATCAAAACCTATGGGATGCAGTGAAAACAGTCCTGAGAGGGAAGTTCATAGCCATAAATTCATATATTAAAAAAGAAGAAAGAGCTAAAATTGAAGACCTAACTGCACAGTTGGAGGAATTGGAAAAACAAAACAAACTAAACCTAAAGGAAGTAGAAAAAAGAAAATATCAAAGAATAGAGCAGAACTAAATGAAATAGAGAATAAGAGAGCACTGGAAACAATAAACAAAACCAAAAGCAGTTTCTTTGAGAATATCAATAAAATTGACAAATCCTTAGCCAGACTAACAAAGAAAAAGAGAGAACAGATGCAAATACATAAAATAAGGAATGAGCAAGGGGACATCATTACTGATCCCACAGAAATAAAGAGTATCATAAGAGGATACATTGAAAAATTATATGCCAACAAGAATGATAATTTAGAGGAAATGGACAAGTTTCTAGAAATCCACAAACAGCCTCCATTGATGAAAGAAGAAATAGATGAACTCAACAGTCCAATTACAGGTAAAGAGATAGACTCAGTCATCACAAACCTCCCAATTAAGAAGAGCCCAGGACCAGATGGCTTCACAGTTGATTTCTACCAAACATTCCGGAAAGAGATAACACCAATTCTGCTTAAGCTCTTCCAAAATATAGAAGTAGAAGGAATATTGCCTAACACATTCTACGATGCCAACATTACCCTAATACCAAAACCAAATAAAGATACAAGAAAGGAAAATTACATACCAATTTCTCTAATGAACCTACATGATAAAATCCTCAAGTAAATACTTGCTAATCGCATTCAACAACATATCAAAAAGATTATACACCATGATTAATTGGGTTTCATCCCGGGTATGCAAGGATGGTTCAGTATAAGAAAATCAATAACTGTAATACACCACATAAACAGATTGAAAGAAAAAAATCACATGATCATCTCTTTGGATGCAGAAAAAGCATTCAACAAAATACAGCATTCTTAACTCATAAAAACACTACAAAAGATAGGAGTAGATGGAAACTTTCTGAATATGATAAAGGGTGTATAGGAAAAACCCAAAGATAACATCATTTTCAACGGTGAAATCCTAAAAGACTTCCCTCTGAGATCGTGAACTAGACAAGGATGCCCACTATCACCACTCCTATTTAACATTGTCTTAGAAGTACTTGCATGAGCAATGAGACAAGAAAAGGACATAACAGGCATCCAGATTGGAAATGAAGAATAAAAATTTCATTATTTGCAGATGACATGATCCTATACATAGAAAGCCCTGAGAAATCTACATCAAGTATTCTAGAACATATAAAGGAGTTCAGTAATGTTGCACGCTATAAGATCAATGCTCAAAAATCAGTAGCATTACTATACACCAATAACGAGTAAACTGAGGAGGAAATCAGGAAAAAAATACCATTTACAATAGTAACTAAAAGAATCAAATACCTAGGAACAAATTTAACTAAAGATGTAAAGGTCTTATATACAGAAAATTACACAACTCTGTTAAAGGAAATCAAAGAAGACTTAAATAAATGGAAAAAATATTCCCTGTTCATGGATAGGAAGACTAAACATCATCAAGATGTCTATCCTACCCAAACTAATGTACAGATTTAATGCAATCCCAATAAAATTCAACATTGTATTTTTTAAGGAACTGGAAAAACTAACCACAAAATATATTTAGAGAGGTAAGAGGCCACGAATTGCCAAAGACATATTGAAAAAGAAAAATGAAGTTGGAGGTATCACACTACCTGACTTTAAAACATACTACAAAGCTACAGTGATCAAAACTGCATGGTATTGGCACAAGAATAGACCTACTGACCAATGGAACCAAATTGAGAGTTCTGATATAGATCCTCGCATATACAGTCATCTGATATTTGACAAGGCCACGAAGCCTACTAGGTTGGGAGAGAATGGCCTCTTAACAAGTGGTGCTTGGATAACTGGATATCCATATACTAAAGAATGAGAGAAGAATACCATCTCACACCTTTTACAAAAATCAACTCAAGATGGATCAAAGATCTAAATATAAGAGCCAAAACCATAAAGACCTTGGAAGATAATGTAGGGAAGCATCTACAGGACCTTGTAAGAGGAAATGGTTTCATGAACTTCACAGCCAAAGCACGAGCAGCAAGAGAATGAATAGATAAATGGATCTCATCAAAATTAAAAACTTCTGCACCTCAAAGGATGTTATTAAGAAAATAAGAAGGCAGCCTACCCAATGGGAGAAAATATTTGGCAAATATTTATCTGATAGGAGCCTACTATCCTGCATATATAAAGAAATGCTACACCTTGAAAATAAAAAGACAAACAACCTATTTGAAAAATGGGCAAGTGACCTGTAAAGAACTTCTCCAAGGAAGAAATACAAATGGCTTAAAAGCACATGAAAAAATGCTCAACATCGCTTGCTATCAGGGAAATGCAAATCAAAACTACAATGAGATACCATCTTACAGCTATTAAAAAAACAGGAGACACTAAATATTGGAGAGGATGTGGAGGAATAGGATCCCTCATCCACTGCTGGTGGGACTGTGGTATGGTCCAGCCACTGTGCAGGACAGTTTTATGGTTCCTCAGAAAACAATAGATCTTCCGTATGATCCAGCAATTCCACTGCTGGGTATATACACAGAAGAACTGAAAGGAAAGACACCAACAGATATATGAATACCAATGTTCATAGCGACATTGTTCACCATTGCCAAAAGTTGGAATCAGCCCTGGTGCCCATCAACAGAAGAATGGATAAGCAAAATGTGGTACATACATACAATGGAATATTACTCAGCTGTAAGAAGGAATAAAGTGCTAACACATGGAATAACATGGATGAATCTTGAAGACCTTATGTTGAGTGAAGCAAGCCAGGCACTGAAGGATGAACAGTATATGACCTCACTGATTTGAACTGAGAAAAGTGAGCAGTCTCTGAGAACCATTGTCCGAAAGATGGGTTAACAAGGGAGAATAAGAGAATAAGAGAAGAGCAGGCTTTGAGCTATCACCCATATGGACATAATCTATGGTAAAGAGATAGAGTATAGTTGCATATTGAAGGACAGGACAGATGTGTAGTGATATTACTGGGCTTGGTGGTGCAGCATTGTCAGGTGGGTAAATTAGGAAGGGCAGGTTCAAATACCAAGGGCATGTAACTATGAATCTTGACATTCCATGAGTCAAGACAGGGTAGTGTCATATGCCCCAGGAGGGTGGGGAAGAAAGAACAGTTAAGATCTAATGGGGTATTTAGTGGTCAGGGGAAAGGTTTTTAATTACCTTACAATAATGGACAGAGGACATGGTAAATATCATCAAAAGTTATTAAATTGTATCATCTATTGTAAACTATATTGTAAATCATTGACAATGTTTTGTTGCTATATTTTGCTATGTGTATAACAGTTATAACAATGTTAACATCCAAAAAAGGGGGGAGGTTTAATATGGGGTGGTGAAGGGGGCGGTGGTTTGGTATCTGGGAGTCTCTGGTACTCCGTGTGTGACTTTGCTGTGACCTAAAACTTCTTTGAGAATTAAATGAAAATTTGGGAGACAATAGGGATTGAGAGGGGGAAGGTGTCACAGCACACCGGACATCCTATAACACAGGGATAAAAGGAAAATAAGAATATATATATATATATATATAAAGGCATTTCTTTTGCTTTTTTCCTCATTTTTTTGAATGTCCCAATCCACTAATTATATTTTGGTGTTTTTTTTTGTTTTTTGTTTGATTGTTTGTTTGTTTTTTTCCTGAGTTTCCTTATGTTTGTCTCTTGCATGTAAGCTTAACATTGTTGTTTCTTTTTCCTATTAAGTGTATTTGATTATTTTATGGACTACGTGTTCATGGAAGATTTGGATCACAGAAGGGTTACAGTGGGTACTGCAGGGGATTATTGGTGGGGGGTGTCTGGGAGGGAGGATTCATGGGAGTTAGTTCATCTGAATATACATGAAAGATATACAAAATTGTTCAAAAGATCAAAAGATTGGGCATGGTCACCATGGGTGGACAATCACACAATAAATGAGGGAATCTGAATTCCTAGCCTGGAGAGCTCTGCCACATTCTCCAAGGGAGTAGCAATAGTCCTCTGAGTGCAGGGACAGTGTCTGTCAAAAGAGGACGACCCACTGATGAGTTCTTTTTATTGATGACTACCCTTATGAGTCTTTGCTCTTGTAACTGAAACTTAGCTTACTGTTATGGAGTGCCTAAGGGTTGCCACCTGAGGGCCTCCTTGTTGCTCAAATGTGGCCTCTCTCTAAGCCAAACTCAGCATATGAATGCATTACCTTCCCCCCAACATGGGACATGACTCTGGGGGAAGAGCCTCCCTGAGAAGGAGGGATTAATACCAAGTGCCAACTGGCAACACAACAGGAAAAAAACCTTGAATAAAAGGTTAAAAGGTAAAGACAAATGAGTTCAAGTGGCTAAGAGACTTCAAAGATAGTCGGGATGTCCTCCCAGAGGTAACGTTTACGCACACCTCAGTAGGAGCTCATAGAAGATCAAAGTGTATATCACCTCCCACAGAGTGGCTCCTGAGAGCTCTGGACACACCCAGGTCCTATATAAGGGGGGATAGCCCCGGAGACTGACACCTTATCAGTGGGCTCTATTTTGGAATCTGTGCTCCTGAGAGTGACAGAATTGGACTCAAATAAGTCCTCCCTGCACATGGTTCATCAGTACCTTCTATTCAAACCTATATGTGATGTTGGAGTTTTTAGGTATACTTCCAGAGACTGGAGCCTCTGGCCTACCTATGTGCCAGGTGTGTGTGGAAACTCGGTGGAGCTGCAACTCCTACCCTACAGCTCAATGGACTCATCCAAGTCACCTGGCGAGGGAACAACGATGGGCAACAGCCATCCCAGGGAATGGAGAGGGCTTGAATCTGCAGGCAGGATCATCCCACCCACCATATCCATGGGATATAAGCCCTCTCTTATTTGGAGGTGGAGTGGACATCACCATCCCAGTCCCCTCAGGATTGGGGGAAGAACTATGGACTAGAGTAGACTTGATGGTATTCTGTTGTACACATATGGTGATTCTAGTAATGGAAGAAATTAAAACAGTGAGGTGGAGCCAGTGGCCACTGGACACTTTTGTGGCAGGGAGGGGATGTGCAGTTGAAATACAGGGCCTTTTTCGGGATTTGGAGCTTGTCCTGAGTGCCCTTGTGACAACAGATGTAGGCCATTTTAAATCAGCACACACCATTCAGAACTGTTTGGGAGAGAGTGTGGTCTACGATGGAAACTGTGGTCTATGGTCGGTGGAAAGGCCCCAGGATGTGTAAGTCCATTGAGGTTGATGGACCACACTTCTGGGAGAAATTTGTGTGGGATGTGGTGGGAGGTGTGGGAAGTGGGGAACATGGGAATCCTGGTAGGTTCCATGTAATATTTTAGGTAATCTAAGCACCTCTTAAAAATATATATATATATATAGATAGATATATATATAGATATATATATCATTTTTGTAAGCAAATGCACATATATGCATATATATTTATATATGATTTTACAAATATCGGTACGTATTGTGAAAATTTTCATTTTTACCCACAATAAAAAATAAACTAATTAAAAATAAAATAAAATAAAATAAAGTAAAATTTAAAAAAAATGGAAATATCAGATACGTTAAAGGTAATCTTTAAAATATGATGGCCACTACTTACTATATTTTGGTGATTTCAATTTCAATTAAATTTAAACTAAAAATCCATTTCTCAGTTACACTAACCAAATTTCAAGGGAACATATAAAATCTTTCTAATATATATAGAATAAATATAAAACAAAGGGCAGTTCAGTAACCAACACATAAGAAATAGAACAATATCAGTAACTCTGCTGCATTCGCCATGCATTACACTCATAACACCTCCCTCACATCCAGACCCTTACTTTTGTGATTATCAATCATTTGGTTTTTTTTTTTTAAAGGAGGTAAAGTGGTTTGAACCCAGGACTTCATACACAGGAAGCAGTTGTTCAACCACTTGAGATTCATCCACTCCCCAATCATTTGCTTTCTATTAAAGGTTCATCACATTTTAAAATCCCCAAACAATATAGTGAATTTTTGGTAGGTTTTCTACTTGTTGCATTTTGTCACGTCAGCTTCTATTTGTTTATTAAAGGTTTTTCAAATGCCAATTACAGTGTTAGGTGTTGAACTGGAAGCATCACATTTATTTTAATTAATTTCTTCCCATAAAAACTCTATAAGGTGTTTAATGGTTGAATACATAAACAAAAGTTTTTCAGGATCTATATAACAGTATCAGGATGGGAATGCAAGTCCACCTATCTCCAAATTATGATCTAAATATCTTACTTTCCAACACATTTAATAATATCTGAAATTCTACTTTGAATTATTCATTCTTTTAAAATCATATAGCTTCTGTATCCTTTAGGCAATTTGATGTAATCATTAATTACAAAAATATAATTGGATCATGCTTGTAAACT
>JAKSZT010053823.1:574782-595676 GCA_026826555.1 Tolypeutes matacus | reverse complement strand
GTCTTCAGACTGTCAATAGTCTGAGTGTACAATTTTTAGGATGTCCAATTTTCAGTAAGAAGGGAACTTCCTCACCTCCAATTTGGAAATGGGGATTTTCCCCATAATATCACTGCAGCTTAGTCCACAAACCACCCTCTGGGAGTGCATTGCAGTGGGAAAATGGAAAGAGTAGTTGGGTATATTGAGAATGAGATTTTGCATTTGTAACCTAAACACTGAACTCCACGATCATCCACTCCCTCAAAGCTTATTTTCCAACATACATTCCAGCATCTTTTTTCTTTATATTGACATCTTCTCTGCAAAATACCTTTAGATGGGGTCACCACCCAATAAGTTCTTCCTAATGACCTTTATGTAGCTGCTATAAGTTTTCTGTTCCAATGTCCTTTCACTCCTTTGCTGGTGGGTTGGAGTATGCCTAGTGCAGGGTCACTTGTGCTGTAAACCAGGAACCTAGATCTGATTGGATTCCAGTCAGAGATCTAAATACTTTCCAAAGGTGTTTCTCCATATTTACAATAGTGGTTCCAGCTGCCACATTATGCATGAGAATTACTTTCCCATATCCAGAGTATGTGTCTATAATTACTTTTGTTTATGGCAGAACTCATCTCCTTTGAGTTTTGCCATTTTCTCCATGAACAAAGCCATACCATCTGTAGGAATGAATTTTGTCATCCACTTTTTTGCCTTCTCTAAAGAGGCCAGGGATTTTCCCCACTTATGCACCTGTGTCTAACAGACCCATGATAGTTTGCACCCCCCTTTTCCCATCCACCTTAATGGGGACATAGGGCTTCTGATCACTGGCAGGGACCCACCATTTCCTTGGTTTCATCACTAAGCATTTTTTTTCATCAAGTAAGATGAGAGTTCAGGTGTTGGGGAGCATCCTTCTTATCTGATTCAACATGCTCACCATAAGAATTATCTTTCTTACCATCTTGGACCATGCACAAGAAGGCCTTAGCAACCCATATGTTTCTCTTTCCTGAGCTGCATCTGGTGCTTGTTGGTCAGCTCTGCAAAGTTGTAAACCTTTCCAGGTATGTGAGTCCTCTTCCTCCTGCTATGTTATGGAGGGTAACGGGACCTTAATCTCTTACTTAAAGGGACCACTTCTGTCCCATAATGTTGGCAGTTTTTCTGTAGGGATCCAATCCAATTCTTCTTTGTCTATCCCCTGTTTTGTTAACCAAAATCACATTGCCCTGTGGGAGGGCCAACCCTGTTCCCTCTTTCATCTCTCTTTGGTATTTCTTTATGGTCCTTTTATGACCTTTCTGGCTCAGCTTCCCATTTCTGGGCTTCTAGCATATGGTCCACCTCAATGAAAATGACAGATGCTGTGCTGTTAATTCCACTCCAAAACAAGGCATTGTGGTGGATCTTTTCTACCACTTCATGCACTAATGTCTCTGAGGATAATAGAAAGGATACAGTAGTCTTACCCTGGGCATGCCCTCATTTCATTAATGCTTTCAATGCTGTCCAAGGCACAGCTGTCTCATCAACATCCTGTCCAGGAAATGGATGATGTAGCCATGTGCCTTTACTTGAATGGCAGTTATGACCTCATGAGCAGTCTTCCAGGGGATTTACTTTTTGAGACATTGCTCACAGTTAGGCATACCACTCTCATGTTCCTAGCCTTACAGACTAAGGGTAGCATGTGTTTGTCTCCATCCCTATCCTATTTGTTGACAAAAAATAAATTGCAGCAGGGTGTCCATGGTTAGCTTCCCCAGGAGACATCTGAGTCTGAACAGATGTACTAAAGAAGCAAGAGTGAACTCCCCCAGTCTTTTGCCCAAATCTGTCTAAACTCTTCCATTGTAACCAATGCTGAGATGGTTCTTTGTTGAGTAAGTCTAACAAGCTTTGGACCTGAAAACAGCCTTCATTTATTGGAACTTCCTACATGGGTCCCAAACTCCCCTTGGGAGTAATTTGAAAACACGGAAACACTGTGTGGGTCAGTGGTGTCATGGAAGTGTGCAGGTGTCCAGCCAATTGGGTATAATTTCCCTTCTCTTCCCATGATATACATCTTGCCTATCTGCCCCTATCCACTACACATTATGTCACTGTTCACATGGATATTGCTTGTTTCTCACTTGCACTCAAACAGCCAGCACCTCAGTGAATTACCCCCCAGTGAGCTGGTACCACCCTGGGATGAGTGAACTGTTGAATTCTAACACCTCCTCCATGCCTTGGAGTGCTTTGTTGACATACAAACTGTTGGGGCAAGACACCAATTACCACTTATAAGGAGGGAGCCTTACCACATGGGGAAGAGCAAAGAGTTCATGCAGGTTTTGGGTCATCAAGAAACACATGTCTTTCACATTCACTGGAACAATATTAACTCAGAAAGAGAAGAGACAAAGAAAGTTCAGCTTCACTAGTGGGATTTGATGCCCCATGACCAGTGGACCTTACTCCACAGATGATGCAGAGTAGTTGTTCATATACAACCCTCTTGTGTATTGTAGGTGAGGGACTTGGCTCCCTCCTCATCAAGAACAGATGTAACCACAGGCTTCGGCCAGCTGCTATAAAATAATGCACATAATTGGCCAAGCAGGTTCCAGTGAATGTTTACACACTGCTCTGGGCAATAGGAGAAGTAATGTTCCAATAGGCCACCATCTGCTAGGGAATGTTTTTTATCTCCAATCACCCCTGAGAAAGAATTGAGCACATATTTATTATCTCATTGAAGGAGTCAGACTAACATACCCACTTGTAAGCACAGGATTATTTGTGGGTCACAGGAAAGGGGGCAGGCCTCACTCAGGGTGTCTCTTTTCACATTATCTTTTACTTTCCACATAATCTGAATTCTAACAAGTTCCTTCTATTTCTGTTGATTGATGCTATTTATTTGGATTAGAGATATAAAATGAGAATTTTCGAGGAGCAAAATTCTCTTAATGACATGTTAATTATAACTATTCCTTCAGGCCAATATTTACCCCTACAACCTTCTTTAACTGAACTTTAAATGAATTGTTATTTATCTACTCTAAGAAATTGCATTAGAAATGCAAGACCATGTAAACTACCATATCCTAAAGCTGATTCTGGTTGATGGCAGAATTCAGTTCCTTGTGATTGGTGGACAGACACATCCATTTCTTTGCTGAATATCAACATACACATTCAAAATTGTTTTCCCATTGTAATGAAATGTAATTTTATGGGGTAATATCCTAAGAATGTCAATATCATGGTCCCCATACAACTTTATTTAGAACACTAAACATCTTGATAAACAATATTATTCAATTTTCTCTTAAAACACACACCATCCTTTAGGAAACATGAAGATTCATAAGATTCACAAATATTCTATCAAATAGAACATATGAAATGAATAGTTTATCCTATGAGCCACCGAATTTAAAATCTCTCCTTATTTTCTAATTTTGCCAATTTTCTCCTTAATCTTTCACAAGTCTTTCCCTGTTCACTGAGGAAATAAAGAGTGTAGTGAAAGAGAATCCTCACATGCTGAAATTCAGATTTCATATTTTGTATTGATGGCTTGGTTTATGCAAATATTCTAATTAACATAGAAAATAGTTGGTTTATATTTTAAGGACACCATAAAATCATCCTAAATATCTTTTTTATTTATTTTGTATGGTTATCCTATGGGTTGCTTTTCCATTTGCTGTATTTTCTCGCCCAAACCAATCCTAAAACATCCCTTGATGGAATTTACATTTTATGAAAATTAATAGATACACAAAATAGAAGGAAAATGAGAGTAATAGAACAAGTTTTAATTGCCCACAATGCAATGAGATGATTGGATACCACAGTGCTCAGAGAGGGGTACTGAGGATCAGAATGTTGGAGGGTAATTAGCCTAGATCTGTGTTGTGTTTTGTCCTGGACCTCATATTAACACTGGAATATTCTATATCAAGAGCTTCTTCAGCTAAATCAGTGCTTGGTGCTGTATCTAGGAGTCAGGTCTCATCCTCAGTCCTATCACAGGGAGCACAGGGTCAGACCCAACTGACTTGGGGAAGTCCATTTAAGTCCAGGCATAGCAGGAAGTCTCCAGGCAGATAGAAATCTACAAAATCTTGTAAGCTGAAAGTCCATCAACAGGTGTGATCCTAGGAATTTGCATTAGTAATCTCCAAAGCATTAAGCATTTAAGGTGATCCATGAAGAAATTCTGCAACCTGACTAGGCAAAATGGCACATTACAACAATTCACAATATGTCTTTGGCTGTTGGGGATTTTTCTCTGGGGTTCAATTTTCCCAAAAACAACAGCTGGGCAATTTGTGTCTAAGAATTAATTGACTAGGAGGAAAATTTGAATTTTTAATCTATAATTTATATTAATCTTCTAGATGGCACAGAGAATATTGGCCACATGGCAAAAACTGAATCTGGGTTATTTCTTCTCGTTGCTCTGGGTAACACTGATTTACTCATAAACATGTGAATGGGTGGTTGGTACTGCATTAAGGAGAGCCACTGAGTAGGGAAATGAAGAGACATCACTTTCTCTGCTGGCCACACTAGAACCAGTATCGGATACAGTTTTTTGTGTCATTCATACCTTTGAATACTTTCAACTTCAGAAAGCTCCAGTTCTCATCCAAGTCATAGAGGAAGTTTTCAGAGGTGATTTGAGGTTCTCCTTTGTCATTTGGAACATTTTTTCTGCATGTACCTGCAGTAGGAAGTATTGAAGCATACTAGGGGTAAAAAAAAAAAAAAATCCTGGTTCCATTGTCATGTGAGGTTATAAGTCTAGATAACAGAGTTGCTAGCTGATATTCAATGATAAATATACTTTACCACATGGATGCAAGGTGTCCTCTCAGAATGCATGATTTTTCTTTAAGTGTCATTAACTTTTCATAATTGGCAATAGTATGCATGGTATTAGGAGTTGATGAAACTGTTGGTTCTTCACCCACACAATCTGCTATGATGTTCAGGGTAGGGGAGATGTGCACTTCCCATCTGGGTGATCATGTAATGTCTGATATTTAGTCAACTTGGATTTTTGCTCTTCAATAAACCAGATTTTGCAGAGATTATTCAAATCATGTTGATATGCAACAACAACACTATGGGTGGTTTCTACTTCACACCTGGAAGACCACAGTCAGAGATCACCACAATAAATGCAATGAAATCATGAAGGAAGGAACCCATTGTAAAATCCATAGTGATAGACATTGAAAGAGACACATTGAATTCATTTGTATTCAATGAGCAAGTGCTTTTATAATTATTTTGAGATGACATGTGACATTGTGAAATTGTTTGCCTTTAAAACTCTTCTATATTTCTATTAACTTGAGAAAAAAAAAACACTGAAATTCTGTTACAAAGAGTTTAACTTAATGTTGGAATTCTCACATGAATTGGTAGTGCTTGCATTGGGACAATCCCTCTGTAAATGTTTTGGCAGTTTATATTGTTATAACCCAGGAGATCGACCACACTCAGACTTTAACCACTTTTATGAAGTTTATTGTGCTAAGCCTGTGGGTGTCTGCAGCACCTCTCATGCAGGAGAGAACTGCAGCCCCCAGGTTCTAAAATGGCTCCCTTTTATAGGGGGTTGCTGACGCAGTTTGCAAGCAAGCAGGATGTACAGAAGCGGATTTTGGCAGTTAGCTAGCGTTTGCACAGAATGCCCTGATAGTCTGGGGCATAGCTGCAGGGTTGAGATGTCCTTGCAGGATTGTTCAAGGGAAGGGAGGTTGTGTGCTTGTCTGTCCTTACAAGATTGTTCAAGGGAGGTGAGGTTGTGTGCTTGTCTGTCCTTGCAAGATTGTTCAAGGGAGGGGAGATTGTGTGCTTTTCAGATAGGACACTTAGGGACAGTGGAAAATTTTCTTCTCTACGTTACTCTGGTTCTGGTTGCCATAAAGGCCTATGAATAGGCTAATTTAGGGTTCAACATTCCCCACTTCTCTTCTTAGTGGGTTAAATCATTGACTCATCATAGTGGTCTCCAGTCGTTGGCAGGTGTTGGTAGCGTTGGGCTAATACCATTAGTTTGACCGATTGGACTCTGTCCTTGACAAAAGCTGCAAGCCTATTGATAATGATAGGTCCACAAGTGAGACCTAAAAGTAACAGTATGAGAGGGCCTACTAGGGCTGAAATTAAAGTAGTCAGCCATGGAGACCAATTGAAAAGGTTCTGAAACCAAGATTCAGAGGATTGTTCTTCTAGATCTCTCTCTCTCTGAGTCTCCTTTGTAGTTCTTGCATTGATTGTTTAATAATTCCTGAATGGTTTACATAAAAACAGCAGGCTTCTCTGAGGGGGCACATAAGCCACCCTGTTTCAGAAGCAGTAAACCTAGTCCTCTTCTGTTCTGTATAGCTACTTTTGCTAAGGAGTCAACTTGTTTTTCAAGATACTGTACTTGGGTTTGAAGGAGAGCAATATCAGCAGAGAAAGTAGCTGAAAGTTTTCTAATACCAATATCAGAGGTAATCATGGCTGCAGCTCCTATGGCTGCTGAACCTGCAATCCCTAAGGTGGTTAAGATAGGGATTAGAATTGGAGGTGTTTTTTTTTGCAGTTTAAAATGTTGATCCTGAGCTAGGAAGTGGGCAGTACCTGAGGGTCCAGCATAAAGGTAAACCTGGGGAATTATATAAATACCAATACATAGGTTAGAAGCATTATTAGGGGCAATAGAGCCGGTGATACCAGATGAGCAGGCAAACTAGGTACCGTTGGAGGTGATTAAAGTTCAAGTGGATCCTGAAGCAGTGAGGGGGACAGTGTTCAGGCGATTGTCCTTATAAGGTGAGTTGTTCATGGAGTAGCTGCCACTGGTGAAACAGATCCCTTGTCCTTGGAGATTGCTGAGGGTGAGTTTTCTCTGATGAGAACAATCAGACAGGATACCAGTTCCAAAGTTGTTGGCATCGGTGTAGGAGACGTTCCGGGGGGCCATTTTTTCCCATTAGGTTGGCACCAATCCCCATGTAGTATGGTGGTGCTGGATCGACGCAGAGCCAACACTCAGTGGTGATGGCCAGCTGAGTTTTATTTAGAAGGGAGAAAACAGAGTTTAGCATAGTTAGCAAAGAATTACTAAAGGAGTTTAATGGGTGCGATGGCACTAGGAGTTGGGGATTATGGGAGGTGGTTTTCCATAGATTATTTCAAAAGGGGTTGAATGTTTCAAGTAAGGGGTACATCTGGTTCTTAGTAAGGTGAAAGAGAGAAGACTTACCCAACTCTTTCCAGTCTCCAATTTTAATTTAGTTAAAGTCTCTTTTAAAGTCCTATTCATCCTCTCTACCTGTCCTGAGCTCTGAGGCCTTTAAATGCAATGTAATTTCTAGTTTATTTTAAGTGCCTCAGCTAGACTTTTGGATATCTTGGCTATGAAAGCCAGGCCACTGTCAGACCCCAACACCAAGGGTAAGCCAAATTGTGGGAGGATTCTTGTCAGGAGGTGCCTGGCGACTATATTGGCAGTCTCATGCTTGGTGGCAAAAGCTTCAGTCCATCCAGAGTAAGTATCTATAAAGACCAGGAGATATTTATAGCCATATTTGCTTTTTCTAATTTTAGTAAAATCTAATTCCCAATGTTCCCCTAGTTCATGGCCTCTGATTCGGACCCCTACACTGAGAGAGATTAGGGGCCCTGGGTTGACCTGAGCGCATGCTGAGCAACAGGTTACCTCTGAGTTGGCGATGGTCTTCAAATCTGGAACATATAAATGTTTATTAATTAGAGCAATTAATTTCGAGGTACCAAGGTGAGTGCTATAATGGAGGTCCCAAAGTAAGGCAATGCCTAATGTTTTTGGTGGCAGCAGGCACCCGTCGGGCAATCGTTGCCAAAATCCAGCCTCAGTGGTGCAATTCTGTTTTTGTCCTAATTCTTGTTCTTCTTGGTTATAGCTAGGAGAAGTAGGTAGGGCTCATTGGGGAAGAAGTGGCAAAATTTCGAGTGATTTCACTTCTCCCAATGCTACCCACTTCACAGTCAGGTCTGCAAGATCATTCCCTTTCTTGGTGCGACTTGGTTGGGTTTCATGCCCTTTGCAATGGATAATGGCTACCTCCTTAGGTTTTCATATAGCTGCTAAAAGAGCTAAAATCTTTTGCTTATTTTTAATTTCTTTTCCAGCCGATGTTAAAAGTTCTCTTTTTTGCTCATGTACCAGGGCAGTTGCAAATGCATACCGGCTGTCAGTATAGATATTGACTTTTTTTGCCTTTTGCCCAGTGAAGCGCCTGGGTCAGAGCAATTAGTTCTGCTTTCTGGGCGGAGGTTCCTTGGGGCAAGGCCTGTGATCAGAGTACTTGATTTTCCGTGGTTACCACTGTGCCTGCATATCTCAGTTCATCTTTTAGATAACTGCTTCCATTAGTATAAACCTCGTAGTCTGGGTTTTCTAGGGGAGTGTCCCGGAGGTTAGGTCTAGATCCAGTGATAGTTTCTAAAATGTCCAGGCAATCATGGACAATTTTTCCATATTTAGAATCTGGCAACAGAGTAGCTGGGTTGAGAGCCGTGGACTTAGAGAAAGTGACTTGAGGAGGATTTAGTAGCAGCACCTGATATTGAGTAAGACGTGCATTCGAAATTCAACAGTCATGTGGGGATCTAAGGAGGGCCTCGGTGGTGTGGCCCCCGATAATCTGCAAGTTCTGGCCCAAGGTCAATTTTTGTGCCCCCTTGACAAGAAGAGTGGTCGCAGCTATCGCTCTCATGCTTGATGGCCATCCTGCAGCTACAGGGTCTTGTTGCTTGGAGAGATAGGCCACTGGGCATTTCCAAGACCCTAAGGTTTGAGTGAGGACCCCTTTGGAAATCCCCTTCTTTTCAGCTACAAACTGCTGAAAAGGTTTCGTGATGTCGGGTAGGGCTAAGGCAGGGGTTGAGGCTAAGGCTTGCTTGAGGGCTATAAAGGCCTGTTCTTCTTCCCGAGTCCAATGAAAGTTAGGGTCCTTTCTGCCTGTGCAGGCGTATAAGAGTTTTGCAATTTTAGCAAACCCAAGTATCCAAAGCCTGCAGTAGCCTACTGCCCCTAGGAATTCCTGTACATGGTGCTTGGTGGTTGGAGTTGGGATATTCAGGATAGCTTCTATCCATCCCAGAGATAGGGTCCTCTTACCTTCTTCCAGATGGTAGCCCAAATATGTGGCTTTTTGCACGCAGATCTGAGCCTTTTTCATGGACACCCAGTAGCCGAGGCGTGCTAGTTCAGAGAGCAGTTCGTTGGTGGTGATTAGGCAATCCTCTTCTGATGCTGCTGCAAGAAGAAGGTCATCTACATATTGCAAAAGGGTTACCTGAGGGTGGGATTCCCTGAATCCCAGGAGGTCTCGGCTCAGGGCTTCATCAAAGATGGTTGGAGAATTCTTAAATCCTTGCGGGAGTCTAGTCCAGGTTAGCTGGCCTGAAAATCCCCCTTCAGGGTCCGTCTACTCAAAGGCAAAGATGGGTTGGCTCTGAGGTGCCAATGGTAAGGTGAAGAAGGCATCTTTCAGGTCTAGTACAGAATAGAAAGTCCGTCCTGGAGGCAGAGAGCTCAGAAGGGTATAAGGGTTAGGTACAGTGGGGTGAATGGTTTCAACCCTCCTATTGACTTCTCTTAGGTCCTGTACTGGTCTATAATCTTCGGTCCCTGTTTTTTTTACTGGTAAAAGGGGGGTATTCCAGGGTGATTGGCAGGGAGTCAGTATCCCTGCTTCTCTTAATCTCTTGATATGTTTCGCTATGCCTTCCCTTGCCTTCTGAGGTATAGGGTATTGCTTGACTTGGATGGGGAGAGCAGTACTCATGAGTTGCACAATGATAGGAGGTTGATGCAAAGCCAATCCTGGTGGGTTGCTCTCTGCCCAGACCTCAGGGATTTTAGTAAGTAGTTCCTGGATATAGCTTTCTCCTATAGCCCCCTTGAGCTCTTGTTCAAATAGAATATATTCTTCGGAGATAGGGACAGTTAACATAATTGATTGAGGGAGCTGATCTCCCAATTGCAAAATTGTTTCCCCATCTTTAAAGGAGATGGTTGCCTTTAATTTCTGCAGGAAGTTTCAGCCTAAGAGGGGGTCTGGGCATTCTTGCATTACTAAGAAGGAATGGGTAATAGTACCCTTTTCCTAAGTCAGTAATTTGGGCTTGAGTCCAGGGGTAAGATTTAGGTTTTCATGTTGCCCCTATGATAGAAGTCTTCTGGGATGAAAGTTCCCCAGTTGTCTCTTGGAGAACTGAAAAGGTGGCCCCTGTGTCTATTAGGAATTCAGTTGGCTTCCCTTCGACTGTTAACTTTATCATGGGATCCTGAGGGCCAAGCTCGAAGGAACCCTGACCCCCTCAATCTTCAGTTTCTACTAAGAGGCAGGCCGGTTCCTTAGGTTCCTGAGCCCTTCTGCCTATCAACTTAGGACAATCCTTTTTCCAGTGCCCCATTCCCTTGCAAAAGGCACATTGGTTCTTCTTTAGGTCTCCTCTCTCCGGCTGTCCCTTAGAGGGATGGGGTTTCCAGGTTGGTGCTGCCAGCAAGATTCGTGAGAGCTGCTTGGTCTGCTCCCGAATAGGATCTTTTCTATTTTGGAAAACTTTCTGAGCTATTTCTATCAATTCACTTCTAGCTTTTCCTTCAAACCCTTCTTGCTTTTGAAGTTTCTTTTCTAATATCTGGGGCTGACTGGGAGACGAACGCCATGTTTACCATTCATCTGTTATTTTCATCTTCTGGGTCTAAGGGGGTGTACATTCGATATGCCTCCAATAATCTCTCTAAGAAAGCAGCCGGGGACTCGTCCTTACCCTGCATGACTGCACTAACCTTAGTTAAATTAGTAGGCTTTTTAGCTGCAGCCCTTAGACCCCTAAGTAGAGTCTGGTGATAGTGGCACAATGCTGTCATCTCTACATCAGTGTTAGGGTTCCAACGAGGAGGACTCGAAGGGAGTGATTCCTCTAATTCATCCCTTCTAGTTTGGGAGTCCCCCAAGATAATCTTAGCAGCCTCCCGATGGATTCTCTCTCTCTCTTCAGAAGTGAACAAAGTCTGTAAAATCTATTGACAATCATCCCAAGTAGGCTGATGAGTGTGGAAAATAGTTTCCAAAAGTAAAATCAGCCTCTGGGGGTCCTCTGAAAAAGGAGGGTTCTGGTGTTTCCAATTATAGAGATCAGAGGTGGAAAATGGGACATAAATCATTCAAGTATGGCCCGGAGGCGCCCCTGGTTGAGGAGGAACTTCCCTGAGTGGCAACAGGGGCACTGAAAAATCAGGCCCTGGTGGAGGGGGCTGATAGGGAGTTCCCCCTCTCGTGTGGGGAGGACTCTGGACTTCCCCTTGGGGCGAGCACCCTGGGGCCTGTTGCTGCGAGGGGGTTCTTGGGTAAGGTGGGGGGTCAAATAAGCTTTCAGCTATATCATCAGTTTCCCCCGGCAGAACAGGATATAAACGGGGTTTCTGTTTCTCTGGTTTCTCACCTTTCTTTTCTTCTGGGGGATCCTGTGCCCCTGGAGGTTTCGGGGCAGTTATTAAAATGGTTTTTCCGCCTACCCTTGCATACATATCCCCCTTCCTTGGTTTCTGGCATTTCTGGATATAATCTACTTTATCATACACAATGTCAATCCAAACATCTATATAAACCCTCTGGTCGGGGTGGGGAACCCCATAAACAACAGACCGTACAGCAAACAATAGCGATAAATCAAATGATCCTTCCGAAGGCCAATCTATTTGGAAGGCTGGCCATTCAAGTTCACAGAGGGTCCATAGGAAGCCTGGATCTGCTGGCTTCCCATAGTCACAGGATCTCTTAAAGAAATCAGAAAAATTAGCAAGAATGCATTCAAGAGGAGTCCGTGGAGTGGATTTTCCTTGTCTCATCCTGTTAGGGTTGAAACAGTTAAAACACCAATAAACACTGAACATAGACAGACAAACGAACAAAACACTGGAGATTAGTCTCACTCCCACTCACACAGCCAAATACCAAAGTGAAACCTAACGGTTTCCAAAATCAGGAGAGGGCGTCCTGTCCCTGATTCAGGGTGTGCAGTACCACGGCGTCCTGCCTGCAACAGCCCCCACAAATGCTCTGGAGCCAACACAAAAGGGAGAATCCCTTACCAGATTCCTCATGGCCACTGTCCTAGTCCGAATCCGATCACGAATCGAAAGCAAAGGCGAGGAAGTGGAGGCACTACTCGCTTAGTCTGAGGAGGTCGACCCCAATTAAGGGAGACCTCGCGGTTGATCTAGCTGGGGCCTCCAAATGTTATAACCCAGGAGATCGACCACACTCAGACTTTAACCACTTTTATGAAGTTTACTGAGCTAAGCCCGCGGGTGTCTGCAGCACCTCTCATGCAGGAAAGAACTGCAGCCCCCAGGTTCTAAAATGGCTCCCTTTTATAGGAGGTTGCTGACACAGTTTGCAAGCAAGCAGGATTTACAGAAGTGGATTTTGGCAGTTAGCTAGTGTTTGCACAGAATGCCCTGATAGCCTGGGGCATAGCTGCAGGGTTGAGATGTCCTTGCAAGGTTGTTCAAGGGAGGGGAGGTTGTGTGCTTTTCAGATAGGACACTTAGGGACAGTGGAAAATTTTCTTCTCTACGTTACTCTGGTTCTGGTTGCCATAAAGGCCTATGAATAGGCTAATTTAGGGTTTAACAATATTAATGTAAACATAGTCATGTCTTGTGACTCCTGGGTCATGTCCATCAGAAATTCTTCCATATGGTCTCCAAACACATGGAAAAGAATACTTATAACAGGACTATTTATAATTCCTAAACCCTATAATATTCACAAATACCTGTTAAAAGTAGAATGGATAAATAGGAGACATGTTCTTTCATAATGTGAATGTATAGTCCAAAAATCCATAAAAAACTGGAATGGATTGCACAGACATCATGTGAAACAATGATAGCCAAAAGCAAAAGAGCATATATTCTGCAAATTCATTATATAGTGAACATAATGAATCTGTGCTCACAAGGGTTATGAGAAGGGTTACTTTTGAGGTTATCAAGTAAATGGCAGCACAGGGTAGCTTGGGAGTATTTTTAATGTGTTTTCTAATCACGGTGCAACTTGCAGTGATTTCATTTTGCAAAACTTTATCAAGAATCTGTTTGTTGAATGTATTTCAATAATTTTTTTTAAAAAGAGGAAAAAATTTTCAAACTACTTTAAACTAATAGAAACTGATGTTTTCACACAGGATTGAGGAGTCAGAATATTAACCAAAACCACTCATTTTTCACTGTGATGATGTCAAGATTGATACAGCTCCAAGAAGCCCCACAGAACTGCCACAGCACATCCATCAGAATTCATATCTAGTTGAATAAGTGGCCAAGATCATAAAAAAGCAAGTGTTGGAAAGGATTCACTCTTGATTGTTTCCCCAGCACAGTTCTCTAGAAGTATGTTTTTGTGGTTGTCTCTTCTTCCATTTGGGTAAGTGGTTTTTGGTGTTGAACACAATTCTACTCTGCTGACAGGCACTTTTAAGAAGGAAAGTGATATACTGTGTGCCAAAATTCATTATCAAATCATTTTAACAATTAAAGATTTTTCATTATAGATATATTCTGTAATTGTGGTTTGCCACAACATACTTTTAATTTATGCCCATCTAAGTCATGAATTGGGAATTCAAATCAACTCTTTCAGTAAATTCCCTATTACATCACCTACTCTAAGAAACTGCAGATCCCAACACACTATTTGGAGTGGGGTGTACATATATTTTCCCATTCTCACATTTTTATTTTCTACAATTTGCTTAGTTTTCTGATCCTCTCTCCATTTCCTCCTGGCAACACCATCATTTTTTTAAATGCAGAAATCATTTTCCTAACACTGTAAGGTCTGTGCATATCTCCACATGAGAATTTACTCAATGACTCAGTCATTTTTCTTCAGTCATTTATCATGATATATACTTTACCAATAAAGGAAATTTGGAGAACAGGTGATTGTGTACATGGATTAAACAAATGAAATTGGTAGGACACAAATACATATCAAGAAATAGTGAAGATAACTTCTAAACTATTTTGGTTTGTATATCCCTGGATTTTTTCTTGCTGAATTTTGTTCTTTTCTCCTTCTTTAAAAAAAAATGTATTAGAGAAGTTGTGAGCTTACAAAATAATCATGCAAAATGTGCAGAATTCCTATACATCACCCCTCCACCAGCATATTACATTGATGTGGAATATTTCATACAGATTATGAAAGAACATGATCAGATTATTACCACTAACAATGGTCCATAGTGTACATTTGGTATCTGTTTCCATACACCCCTATTATTAACATTATACATTACTATTGTACATTTGTTATAGTTCCTGAAAGAACTCTCCATTTGTTCTGTTAACCACAGTCCATCTTGCACCAGATGGCTCACTGTGTTATACAGGCCCATGCCTTGTACATTCTATCCAAAGTATACCCTCAGTGGCTTTCACATTCATCACAGAGCTGTGCTGTCATTGCCTGAGTAAACCTTTGAATGTTTTCCTTAGTCAAAAAGAAAAAATTCATAACCCCTAATATTGACCCTTAGCATTGATATAGTACCTTCTTTGACACTGATGAAAGATTGATATTGCTGTTAACCAAAAGTTACATTGTTTTCCACTTTGGCTACAATCCCATTTATAAACCAGCTGTATTAGTTATACTCACTAAAATATGTTATGATGTACTCTATCTATTTTCACATTCTACTGTCAAGCTAATTAAAAATTATCTCTATATTAAGCATTATCAGTCCTTCTCAGTCCTCATCCTGTCTCCTAGTAACCTATAATCTAGTAAAACCTAGTTCAAAATTCTTCAATTTTTCTCATATTAGTGAGATCATACACTATTTGTCCTTTTGTATCAGGCTTATGTCAGTTAGAATAAAGTCCTCAAGGTTCTATTCTATGAGGTCTGAGATTGTAGTTTTGGTTTGCATTTCTTTTAAAGCTAGTGATATTATAGTTTTTCATGTGCTTTTTGGCCATTTCTATTTCCTCTTTGGAAAAATGTCTACTAGAGTCTTTTCCCCATTCTTTAATTGGATTGCTTGCTCTTTTATCATTGAGTTATACAACCTCTTCATATATCATGGAAATCAAACCTTTATCAGATATATGGTTTCCAAATATTTTCTTTCTTTTGAGTGCATTGACATTTCACATTCTCAACAAAGTCCTTTGAAGCAGAAAATTTTTGCTCATGCTTTGGTGTAAGGTTTAAGAAACCATCACCTACCACCAGGTCTTTAAGATGTTTCCCTATATTTTCTTCCAGGAGTTTTGTGTTTCTTGCTTTAATATTTAGGTCTTTGATCCATTTTGAGTTAATTTTTGCATAAAGTGTGAGGTAGGAGTACTTTTTTCTTTTGGATCTGGATTTCCAGTTCTCCTAGTGACACTTGTTAAACAGACAGTCCTGCCCCAGCTGGGTAGGTTTGACAGCCTTGTCAAAAACCACTTGCCAATAGATGTTAAGGTATGCTTCTGAAACATCAATTTGGTTCCATTGGCTATATATCTATCTTTATGGCAGTTCCATGCTGTTTTTAACCATTGTAGCTAGGTAATATGGCTTAAAGTGTGGAAGTGAGAGTTCTCCAGTTTTGTTCTTCCTTTTTAAGATGTTTCTGGCTATTTGAGGCCCCTTACCCTTCCAAATAAATTTGATAATTGGGTTTTCAATTTTTGCAAAAAAGACTGTTGGAATTTTTGTTGGGATTGCATTGAATTTGTATATCAATTTGAGTAGACTTGACATCTTAATGATATTTCATCTTTCCATCCATGAACACTTAGTGTTCTTCCATTCATTTAGTTCTTATTTGATTTCTTTTAGCAATGTATGGTAGTTTTCACAATGCAAGTGCTTTATGTCCTTGGTTAGGTTTATTACTGAGTATTTGATTCTTTTTTCTGCTATTATAAATGGAATTTTTTTCTTGCCGTCCTCTTCAGATTGCTCATTACTAGTGTATAGAAACACTACTGGCTTTTGCATATTAATAATGTATACTGCACCTCTGCTGAAATTGTTTATTAGCTCTGGTAGCTTCTTGTACATTTTTCAGGATTTTCTAGATATAGGGTCATATCTGTGAATAGTGAAAGTTTTACTTCTTCCTTTCCAATTTGGATACATTTTATTTCTTTATCTTGCCTGATTGCTGTAGCTAGAACAACTAGCACAATATTGAACAACTGTGGTGACAGTGAGCATCTTTGTCTTGTTCCTGATCTCATGAATGCTTTCAGACTTTCACACTGAGTGTAATGTTAGCTGTGGGTTTTTCATATATACCCATTATCATGCTTAGAAAGTTTCTTTTATTCCTATCATTTGGAGTTCTTTTTATCAAGAAAGAATGCTGGATTTTGTCAAATGCCTTTTCTGCATCGATTGAGGTATTCATATGATTTTTCTTTGATTTATTAATGTGGTGTATTATGCTGATGGATTTTCTTGTGTTGAACAACCTTTGCAAGTCTGGGATAAAACCCACTTGATCATTCTCAATAATTCTTTAAATGTGTTGTTGGATTCAATTAGTGAATACTTTGTTGAGGATTTTTGCATGTATATTAATTAAGGAAATGAGTCTGTAATTTTCTTTTTTCATAATATCTTTATCTGTCAGGGGTGACAATTGAGTCAGAGATGTGTCCAACAGTCTAACCTATGCTGGCTGAAAGTGGCTGCAGTTGCCCTGAGATGGTGAGGAAGAACTGCCCCTCCCCCTGCTCTGTCAGAGATGGGGGTAGAGCCACAGATGTGTCCAATAATGTAGCTCATGTGGGTCAAAAGTGCCAGTAGTTGCCCAGAGAGGCTGGTGCATATCCCCCTAGATTCCTTCCTGCTATTGGTAGGGCTGCAGCCTAGGCTTGGGTTACAATCCAATGTAGATGGAAAAAGGCCAGTCCCTATCTTCATTGTGATTTTGAATCAGCCTGGCTTCCCTTCATGCTGGGGACAGAGTTAAAATGTAGTCTATCAGCCTTTTTCTGACTTGGATATTTTCAAACTTTAGCTGTTCTTAGGATTGGACTTTAGCCAGCAAAATTTTCTAATCAGAAGATGAAATCAGTGTCCAACCATGTCTTTCTGTCCCATTTTTTGAAATGGAGCTTCCAAATCCACATCTGGGAATAGCTCCCAAAGTGGCTTGCACCACAAGTGGGGGATGGGCACTGCAAATAGCCTGTTACTATGAGGAAGCCTGAGTCCCAACAAAAAGGAAGGACATTGCTGGCCAATGGGATCCTGGGCTGTTCTGTTTCCCAACAGATAAACAAAGGAGTAAGTGTCATACCAAAGTTAAATTCTGGCACCCCAAAGCTTAGGTTGGAAATTAGAAAATCATGGAGTCTTCCACCACCCACCTTAACAGGTTTAAAATGTGGGTCAAAATCCAGCCCTAATCCACAATGAACACTCATTTTGCAGACACACACCAATCAAGATCCACTTCACCACACTTATGGATTCCCCCAAGACTGAAGCCCCCACCATGGAAGCCCAATTTCCCAGCCCTCACCCAGAGGATGGGGCTCTCCCACAGCTCTTCAGGATCATCTAACCCTACATAGATGCCCAGTCTCTCCCCAGTAACCCCTTTACCCTCTTTGCCAGCCCTGATTCCTACCCAGTACAGACCCTCAGCCAGGACCCAAGCTAAAGCCATGGTCAAAGGACCCCTCCTGGTAGTCTGAGGTGGGGACTGAGATTGAATAGTCTAGATCAGTCTCCAAAGCAACTAGCAGGCTCCATGGCCAGGGGCAAGAGGGAGCTACCCATTACTAGACTGGCCCCAGGCTCTGACATACAAGGGTGGGCTCTTGGCAATCTTGGGTAGTCAGAGAGACAGCAGGTGATCCAGTGACTGCTTAGACCTGTGGGCTGTGGATGTCCTGACCAATAGGGAACACAATTGGTCTGTTACTAGGCAGAAACTGAAAGCAAAAAACAATAAGTAATCCAAAAAAGAGAAGAGTTAGACATATGGATTTCCTTCCAATCTGCACAGGCAGATTGTCCCCTTCTCCAACTCAGCTTTGCAGTATATGGGAAAGATAAGATAGAGGCTGTGAATTTATAGACATGGGTATAGGTGAGGAGGGGGTGAGAAGCCCACTGAAAGCAGAGCCCCAAATAAAGGCTGTAGACTGAGCCTACCTCCTACTGCCCCTCCTTAGTCCTCAGAATGCTGGTGGCCCAGCTCACTACCCCCAGGTAGAAGTCTGGAGTATGCTTTGGTGGAGATCTGAAGCTGCCCAAGGCAAATGCCTCAGGTCCATGTGGGTTCTCAGCCAGTGAACCCCCAGGAGCCCTGAGAGACACAGGCCCCACCCAGGCACACAGAGCCCCACTCAGCAGTTCCCCACAAGCACAGGGATGTGAAAGTGTGGCCAGGACCACCAGATACTTGAGAACAGACTCTGTCCTGGGAGGTGGAGAACAAAACTCTCGTTAAATAGAGGGAAGGAAGGGAACACACACCGACCTCAGCAGCCTGCAGGTCTCTGCAGAACAGATCCTGGAGCTGACCCTTCTCTTTGTCTCCACTGCTCTCCCCACACCTCCATCCCAGTGTAGCAATCAACATCATCATCTCAAAGAGTCCCTGTCAAGGTCTCCACCTGTTCTTTCTGCTAAACCCTTTCCCCTCATCACAGCCACTGTTCTCTTAAATTAAAATTAATCTCTTTACCCTCATGACAACATCTACCACCCTCAAATCTGGCCACCATTCACTCACTGCATTTAGGCTTCTTGGGCCACTGGCTAACCCTCAAACATCCCTTTCACACTCCCTTCATAGCCATCACCTGTCCTGTGCCTTCAGCCTATGATGCTTGTCTGCTCAGGTGTACCCTCTTTGTAGGGGATTCCCTGACCTCTCCTCCCAAGCACCCCTTTCCCACACCCATCAATCATCCCTTTCCCTGTACATTCTATTTTTAAGATTTATTTATTTCTCTATCCCCTCATTGTTTGCACTCACTGCTCTGTGTCTATTTGTTGTGGATTCTCTGTCTGCTCATCTTTTTAGTAGGCACTGGGAACTGAACCCAGGACCTACCATGTGGGAGAGAGGTGCCCAATTGCTCAAGCCACAACCACTCCCTGATTTTCCCACTTGTGTCTCTCATTGTAACACCCCTTTTTGTCATCCTGTTGCCTCATCACATTGTGTCAGCTTGCTGGTGCTGGGCCTTTATATCAGCTCACTTTCTTGCTTGTCTTCTTTAGGAGACACAAGGAAGTGAACCCAGGATGTCCCATATGAGAGGCAGGTGCTCAACTGCTTGAGCCACATACACTCCCCTCCCTGTGCATTCTTCTCCTTTACATTATCCTCATATGACATCCTCTGTGCTGTTTTATTTCCCTGTTTTGTATCTACCCCTCTCCAAATATCTCCACGAAGACAGCAACATTCTTTCTCATCTTTACTATTCTATACCTAGATGGTTTTTGAGAAAAAAATCATTTATCTTTTTATGATATTTTTGTCCTTTGTCTTATTTCCCCACCCAACATCCTCAAAAAAAAAGTGTCACTTCCTGCTTTCCTTCCACCATCACTAATAATTCCCAGTTAGAGCTCATTGTCTGTAGAAGGAGTGTCATTTATGCCTGAAATTACTAATTTTGGGTATGCCAGTTACTTATGCAGGAGGCAAACCCCTGTTGCTCCCTCAGTTTTACTGTGAGGTGTGTTAGATGGTGAGGGAGAGGCATGAGGGGTGGGATGTAGAGATTTCTACAAATTGTCCAAGGAAGATTTCTTCATGGTCAGAAAACTCTCAGGGCAGCACATGACAGAAAAAGAATATCATCTACATGTGAACTTGTTAATTTTATTTTTAACCTTTCTTATTTTAATATATAAATATTAAATGATATAAAGTTCTCTCCAAGAATACAGTCTACATCCCCCAAAATTATTTTTTAATGTATTAAGTAATACATATTTAGAAAATAATACATATTTAAAAAATAAAGTTGAATTTATTTAAGAATTGTGACTATTAGGAATTCAACTTAGCCAAAAAATATTGTTGATGATATTTAAATATCTCTTATAGCTAAACAACATATATATGTGTATGTGTATATACATTGTTTATATATATTTTAAATTAAAATACAATATTTATAATATATAGGTGGAATAATAAAGTAGAAATAGATCTTTTAAGATCACTTAAGATATAAATAAGCTATAAATAAAATGGAAAATATTGTTTTGGAATATGTAGTTTGATCAAGTTTCAATTTGAATAAAGGTTTAAATAGTAGGATTTTTTGATTCCTGGGAGATAATTGAAACTTTCTTTGAAAAGAAAGACAGTCCCACATTTCATGGTGTTTTTCTAGAAGTTGAGAGTCTTTTCATATAAAAGAAGGAGTTTAACATGTCTCTGTCCAGAATGAGAAGATGGAGGAACTCCAATCAATAGAGTGCTCCATTGGGTCCACTGGCATCTAGGACCTTCAGAGGGAGACTTGGTGAGTGAACACATCCTGGAGGCTCTGGAGGCCTGAGTGGAGGGGAGAGGACAGCACTGCTTTAACTCTCATACCCACCCCTGGGTAAAAGGCCATCAGAGGGTGGATGGGGGACACATGCTATGTTTGGAAAAGGCACTGTGCTGTGGTGGTTCTCGTGACCCATTTGAGAGACTTCAGTGTATCTAGCATCTCCATTATCACCTCCTCTAGTTTGGAGCCTTTCCTTCTCTCTTCCTTTAGTTTATGAGCCAAAGAAGCTAATCTCATAAGCATCTCTTTCATTCTCTTTGCCTTTCTGTAGGTATCTACAAGGCTAGGTATTGTTATAGCC
>JAKSZT010053823.1:522618-544237 GCA_026826555.1 Tolypeutes matacus | reverse complement strand
GACTTGCTTTTAATCTTTATTAGGTGGTTCCAGAGCAACCTCAAGTCTCTTAGGCATACACCTACCAACTCCAGCACCAACTATAGGTTCAATTAGAAGGAACAGAAGAGGCATGTGTACAGAAGTCACAACTGAGTCTAACTCTGTCACACTCAGGAGCATAAATTCCAAAGTAGGGCTCACTGACAAAGCACCAAACTCCAGAGCTATCTGACCTAACCATAGGACCAGGGTGGTTCTAGAGCCCTCAGGAGCCCCGCCATTTGGGGTAGTTCTATTTTGGCAGCCTATATGATCCTATGAGACATGCATAAGTGTTAACTCTGGGACGACCTCCCGATTCACTTTGAAGGCTCTTAGCCATATAAACTCATTTGTCTTTACATTTCCCCCCTTTTATTTGAGGTTTTCTCCAGGTGCATTTTGAGTTGCTGCTTGTTAGTAATCCCTTGGCACCAGGGAGGCTCATCCCCAGGAATCATATCTTATGTTGGGGGGAAGGTAATCCATTTATATGCTGAGTTGGCTTAGAGAGAGGCCACATTTGAGCAACATGGAGGCTTTCAAGTGGTAACTCTTAAGCACCCTACAACACTAGGCTAGGTTGCAATTTCTAGAGCAAAGACTCATAAGCATAGGGTTCAATATCAAGGGTCCATCAATGGACTATCCTTCTTCACTAGTCATTGCCCCTGTATTCAGGGGATTATTGCTATTCCATTACAAAATGTGGCAAAGCTCCCCAGGATGGGAATTCAATACTCTTTCAGTTATTTGTGATAATCTCTACCCACTGTGACAATGCCCCATGAATATTTGAACACATTGATATACCTTATATGTATGCTGAGGTGAACTTCCTCCCACATGTCCCCCATCACTTATATTCCACACCATTGATCCTCCCCTGCCACAGTTGTAACCCTTCTGAAGTCCAAAACATCTTCAAAAATGAAGTCAAGAATATTACCAAATAGAATTAATAGGAAAATGAAATAATAATATTAGGTTTAAACAAAAGAAATAAAATGCATAATAATTTAGAAAAATTAAACTAAATTAACATTTAAAAACTGGGATATTAAAAAAATGGAAAAATATTTTTAAAAATATTTTGATGGTTTACCTTTCATCACTGTAATATCTGTTGTCTTGTATGTACAGGGACATTTTCTTCAATTTCTTCCCCAGTGTATTACTTTTTTTTTTTGTCTTCAAAGAAGTTTTAGGTCACAGTAAAGTCACGTAAAGAATATAGGGGACTGCATATACTCAACATCCTCTCCCTTTTCCCCGTTCCCATATTAGTAACCTAGATGAACCAAGATTCGTAGTTACTTGCAGCAACACCGAGGGCTTGACACATTGGTCTGTCCTCCCCTATTTGAAACTGCCCATGCTCTTAAGAGACACCATACCCTCTGTTTGAGAAATATCGGGCCTCCCCAGGATGAGAGTCCCAGTCCTTTGCACTCATTGTTTGGGTTTCCACCCACTGATACAACACACTATGACAAAATGATCACTTGCACATTCTCTTGAAAACTGCCCAAGGTGTGACCTTTCCCGAATTCTCCCCCATCCAATACCCTAAAGCAGTAACCCTTCCTTGTCATATTGCCCAAAGAGCTTTCCCAACATTGTAATTTCAACCACATACACACCAATCCCCATTGTTCAGTTGTGCCCTCCCCAACCCTCCCCCAAGTTCACTGGACCATCCAAACTATCCTCCCACCCTACCCCCTGGTAAACATGCTCTGCCTAACCCAATATTATCCCTACAACCCTGTCATATCCCTTCAGTGCACAACTACTCACTTACACCTTATCATAGAATTGGTCCATATGGGAGTTGGATCACAACCTTCTTTTACCTTTCTATTTCCTGTAAACCTATATTCCGCCTCTAGCTCTCTGAGTCTGCTCAATTTGCTTAATTCATATCAGAGAGGTTATGTAATATTTTTCCTTCAATGTCTGGTTTGCTTCACTCAATATAAGAGCCTCAAGATTCATCCATGTCATCCCATATGTTAGTACTGTATTCCTTCTTATAGCTGAGTAATATTCCATTGTATGTATATACCACATTTTGTTTATCTATTCATCTGTTAATGGGCATTTGGGTTGATTCCAACTTTTGCATTAATAAATAATGTCGCTATGAACATTAGTGTGCACATACCTGTTCATGTCCTTGCTTTCAATTCTTCTTGGTATATACCCAGCAGTGGAATTGCTGCATCACATGGCAGATCTATAATTAGTTTCTTTTGAGGAACCACTAAACTGTCCTCCAAAATGGAAGGACCTTTCTGTATTTCCCCAGCAGTGGATGAGGTTTCCCATTTCTCCACATCCTTTCCAACACTTGTAGTCCTCTATTTTTTTTTATAGCCACCAGTCTAATGGATGTAAGATGGTATCTCATTGTAGTTTTGATTTGCATTTCCCCAATAACTAGTGCTGGTGAACATCTTTTCATGTCTTTTTTTTTAGTCATTTGTATTTCTTCTTTGGAGAAGTATCTGTTCAAATCACTTGCCCATTTTTCAAATGGGTTGTTTGTCTTTTTGTTTTTTAGGTGTAAGTTTTCTTTATATATCCTGTATATTAGGCTGCTATCAGGTATATGGTTACCAAATATTTTCTCCCATTGGGTCAGCTGTCTTTTCACTTTCTTGACAAATTCCTGTGAGGTGTAAAAGTTTTTTTTTTTATTTTGAGGAGGTCACACTTATCTATTTTTTTCTTTCACTGCTCATGCTTTGAATGTAAGCTTCATGAAACTGTGTCTTATTACAAGGTCCTGTAGATGCTTCCCTACATTATCCTCCAAGGTCTTTATGGTCTTGGTCTTATATTTAGATCTTTGATCCATTCAGGGTTGACTTTTGTATAAGGTGTGAGATGGTGTTCCTCTCTCATTCTTTTGGATATGGATATCCAGTTCTCCAAGTACTATATGCTGAATAGGCCATTCTCTCTCAGTTGAGTGGGCTTGGTGGCCTTGTCAAACATCAGATGACTGTATATGGGAGAATCTATATCAGAACTCTTAATTCAGTTCCACTGGTCAATATGTCTATCTTTGTGTCAGGACAATGCTCTTTTAAACACTGTAGCTTTGTAGTATGTTTTAAAGTCAGGTAGAGTGATTCCTCCAATATCATTTATCTTTTTCAATATGTCTTTGGGTGTTCAGGTCCTCTTGCACTTCAAAATAAATTTCATAGTTTTTCCAATCTGGTAAAAAGTGATGTGTTGATTTTTATTGGAATTGCATTAAATCTGTTGATCAGTTTGGGTAGGATAGACATTTTAATGATGTTTAGTCTTCCTGTCTATGAATGGGGACTATTCTTCCATTTATTGAAGTCTTCTTTGATTTCCTTTAACAGTGTTTTGTAGTTTTCCATATATAAATCATTTACATCTTTAGTTAAATTTATTCCTAGATATTTGATTTTTTTTACTATTGTAAATGGTATTTTTTTCTTGATTTCCTCCTCATATTGCTCATTGTTGCTGTACAGAAATGTTAGTGATTTTTGTGCATTGATCTTATAACCTGCAACTTTACTGACCTCATTTATATACTCTAGATGCTTTGTTGTAGATTTCTCAGGGCTTCTATGCATAGGATCATGTCATTGACAAATAGTGAAATTTTGACTTCTTCCTTTCCAATTTGGATGTCTTATATATCTTTTTCTTGCCTAAGTGGTTGAGCAAGTACTTCTAACACAATATTAAATTGGAGTAGTGATACTGGGCATCCCTGTATTGTTCCTTATCTTTCAGGGAAAGTTTTTAGGATTTCAGCATTGTATATGATGTTAGCGATGGGTTTTTCATATATACCCTTTAACATGTTGAGGAAGTTTCCTTCTATTCCTATTCTTTTCAGTATTTTTATGAGGAAAGTGTGTTGTATTTTGTTAAAATATTTTTCTTGGTCTATATAGATGATCATGTGATTTTTTCTTTCAATCTGTTTATGTGGTATATTGCATTGATTGATTTTCTTATGATGAACCATCCTTGCAAACCCGTGATAAAACCCACTTGGTCATGGTGTATAAGTCATTTGACACATTGTTGAATGTGATTAGCAAATATTTTGTTAAGGATTTTAAAATCTAGGTTCATTAGAGAGATTGGACTGTATTTTTTCTTTTTTTAATAATATATATTTTTTTAATTTTTAAAAGATACTTAGAGAGCTATAGACTAGAGTGGACTTAATTGTATTCTGTTGTAGACATAATGTGATTCAAGCAGTGGAAGAAATTACAAAGTGGGATGGAGCCAGTGACCACTGGACACTTTTGGGGCAGGGAAGGGAAAAACAGCTGTAATACAGGTTCTTTTTCAGGACTTGGGAATTATCCTGAGTAACATTACAATGACAGATATAGGGCATTTTACATCAGTACATAACATGCAGAACTGTGTGGGAGAGAATGGGGTGTACAATGTGAACTATGGACCATGCTTATTGGCAAAGCCCCAGGATGTGTATAGCCATTGCAGGTGATGTGCCACACTAATGAAAGATGTTTATGTGTGATGTTATGGGAGGTGTGGGAGGTGGGGAATACAGAAATCCCTGTAATTTTTGTGTAACATTTATGTAATCTAAGCATCTTTTAAAATATAAAGAAAAAAGTACACTGTAAAGTATAATCCAACCTTAGTGGCAATGCTCCAAAATGTGCTCATCAATTGCAATGAATGTACCACAGTAATGAAAGAAGTTGTTAATATGGGGGAAAGTGGGAGGTGGGCGGTGTGGGGTATATGGGACTACCTTATATTTTTTTATGTAGCATTTTATGTAATCTAAGTATCTTTTAAAAATAAATAAAATATATATTTTAAAAAAAAGACATGTAGACATTCATGGCCATTAAATTAACTTTTTATTCCTCACTTTCTGATGATACCTATTTTCTGTAAACTAATTAAAACATGCATATTAATAAGGTCTTTATAGTCTCTTACATGTTTTCCCACCCTTAAAATATGTATAAGATGATGTGTGTAATTATGCAAAATAGCGGCTCATTTAATAAAAACACAAAAGGCATGCAAAAAAAAAAAAGATACTTAAACTACATAAACATTACAAAAAATTATAGGTGTTCCCATATGCCTCAACTACCCCACCTCCCACAACTTCCCACATAACCATTCTTCATAAATGTGGCACATTAATTGAAATTGACAAACACAATCTGGGGCTTTGCCATTAAGCATGGACGATAGTTCACATTGTAGACCACACTCACTCCCACACAGTTGTGTATGTTATATGAGGATATAAAATGGCCTATATCTGTTATTGCAATGTCACTCAGGATAATTCCCAAGTCCCAATTAAGCCCCTGTATTACAACTGCTTTTCCCTCTCCCTGCCCCCAAAGCATCCAGTTGCCACTGGCTCCACATTAATGTAGTAATTTTTTCATTGCTTGAATCACAACATGTCTATAACAAAATACTAGTAAGTCCACAGCTCTTCCCCCAATCTTGAGGAGTCTGGGATGGTGATGCCCACTCCAACTCCAAGTGAAAGGGGGCTTATATCCCATGGATAAGATGGATGGGATTATCCTGTGTGCAGCTGTAGAATCTCTCCATTCCCTGGGATTGCCATTGTCCTTCATCATCTCCCCAACAGGTGTACTAAGTCCACTGATCTGTAGAATAAGAGTTGCAGCTCCACTGAGATTCTGGGCCCAGCTGGTACTTGGAGAGACCAAAGACTCCAGCCCCTGAAAGTACACCTACAAACTCCAGCACCACATATAGCTTTGAATAGAAGGGACAGATGGACCATGTGCAGGGAAGACATAGTTGAGTCCAGCTTTGTCACTCTCAGGAGCACAGATACCAAAGAAGGGCTCACTGATAAGCCACCAAACTCCAGAAGCTCTCTTCCCTGGTATAGGATCTGGGTGTCTCCAGAGCTTTCAGGAGCCCCTCTGTTTGGGATGATATCCACAATGGAAGCCTATGAGGTCCTACTGAGATGTGCATACGTGTTACTTCTGGGATGACCTCCCAATTCACTTTGAAGTTTCTTAGCCATATGAACTCATTTGTCTTTACCTTTTCCCCCTTTTATTTGAGGTCTTTTTCTAGTCATATTGCCTGTTGGCACTTGGTAGTAATACCTCATTGCCAGAGAGGCTTATCCCCGGGAGTCATGTCCCATGCTGGGAGGAAGGTAATGCATTCATATGCTGATATTGGCTTAGGGAGAGGCCACATTTGAGCAAAAAGGAGGCTCTCAGGAGGCAACACTTAGGCACCTCATAAGAATAAGGTAAGTTTCAATTTCAAGAGCAAAGACTAGTAAGGCTAGTCATCAAATACAAGAGCCCATCAGTTGATCATCCTCCTTTGCCAGCACTGCCTCTGCACTTGGGGGACTGTTGCTGCTCCCTTGGAGAATGTGACAGACCTCTCCAGGATGGGATTTCAGTATTCTCTCATTTATTGAATGATTTTCCACCCACTGTGATGATGTCCTTTGAGTATTTGAACAATTTATATACCTTTTATATATGTTCATGTGAACTACATTCCATGCACCCCCATCCCTGACACCCCAACCTACGATCCTCTCCAACCCCACTTGCAACCCTTCTGTGACCCAAAGCTTCTTTAAAGATGAAGCCAATACAAAAGCCAAATACATTTAATAGGAATATGAAATAAGAATATAAGTTTAAGTGTAAGAGCTAAAATACATGAAAACTTAAAAAAATTTAAAACTAAAATAAAATTGAAAGATTGGGATATTCAAAAATGGGGGGGAATTAAAAATTAAAAATTTTTAAATGAAAAATTAAATTTTTTTGACATTTTGCTTTTGTCACTGCAATATCTGGTGCTCAGTCTGTACCGTGGCATCTTCCCCCTCTCACTTCCCAGTGTCTCACTATTTTTCATTTAATTTTCAAAGACGTTTTAGGTCGAGCAAAGTCACACAGACAATAAAAGAGATGCTCATATACCCAACCTCCTCCCCCTATTCTCACCTCATATTAAAACCTTTTTGTATGTGGATGGTAGCATTGTTACAACTGATATACAGATAATGAAACATCGCTTCAAAACATTGTCAATGTTTTATAGAATGGTTTAAATTTTAGATTGTACACTTTTACAAATTTTGTTGATATTTACCATGTCTTGTTTCCATCACTGTAAGGTAATGGAAAACATTTCCACTGACCACTACATACCCTCTGTTTGATCTATTCTGTTTCACCCTCCCCATCTCCCTGGGGCCCATGACGACCCCCTGGCTTGTCTCATTGGATGACAACATTCATAGTTACATGCACCAAGAGGTCTTGACACCCTGGTTTGTCCTTCCCTATTGGGAAGTGCCCATGCTCTTGAAACATTCCCACCTGTCTCTTTGTGAACAAATCGATCCTCACAAGGATGGGAGTCCAACTCTATTCTGCTCATTGTGTAGGTCTCCACCAACTGATACAGCACATTATGACAATATGAACACTCACAAACTCCCTAGATGCTCACTCTAGATGTGTCCTGTCCCAAATGCCCCCCCAACACCCTAAACCAGTTACACTTCCTTGTCATATTGCCATAAGAGCATTCCCACCACTGTACTTTCAACATGACATCCAGAAATCGCAAGTGTTCACCAGGTCCCTCTCCCACCTCCCCACCAAGTATCTTGTGTATTCTAACCCACCATTCCCAATCTACCCACCTGTCAATCCTGCATCACAAAAGCCAGTAATATCACTATCCACCTTACCTATCCCTTCGATAGGCAACTACACTCTATCACTTTACCATACATTACGTCTGTATGGGTCATGACTCACAACTTTCTCTTCTCTTTCTATTACTTATAAACCTATCTTTCATACAATAGTTCTCAGAGATTGGTAAATTTCCTTAATTCATATCAGTGAGTTCATGTATTGTACATCATTCAATGCCTGGCTTGCTTGACTCAACATAAGGTCTTCCAGATTCATACATGTTATCTCATGTTTTATCACTTCATTCCTTCTTACACATGAGTAATATTCCATTGTATGTATGTACCATATTTTCTTTACCCATTCATCTGTTGATGGGCACCTGGGTTAATTCCAACTTTTGGCAATAGTGAACAATGCTGCTATGAACATTGGTGTGCATATATCTGTTCGTGTATTTGTTTTCAATTCTTCTGGGTATATACCCAGCAGTGGAATCTGGGATCATACAGAAGATCTATAGTTAGTGTTTTAAGTAACTGTCCTCCAAAGTGGCTGGACCATTCCAAAATCCAACCAGCAGTGGATGAGGGTTCCCATTCCACCACATCATCTCCAACACTTATAGTCTACTGTTTCTTTTATTAGCTGCCATTCTAATGGGTGTAAGATGATATCTCATTGTACTTTTGATTTGCATTTCCCTAATAGATAATTAGGGATGTTGAGCATTTTTCATGCGCTTTTTAGCCATTTGTATTTCTTCCTTGGAGAAGTGTATTTTCAGGTCATTTGAACATATTTTAAATGGGTTGTTTGTCTTTTTATTTTTGAGGTGAAGGATTTCTTTTTATATGCATGATATCAGGCTCCTATCAGATATATGGTTACCAAATATTTTCTCCCATTGGGTAGGCTGTCTTTATTTTCTTGATAACATCTTTTGAGGTGCAAAAGCTTTTAATTTTGAGAAGATCCCATTTATCTATTTATTATTTTGCTGCTTGTGCTTTGGGTGTGAAGTTCATGAACCCATTTCCTATTACAAGGTCCTGTAGATGCTTCCCTACATTATTTTCTAAAGTCTTTATAGTCTTGGCTCTTATATTTAGATCTTTGACCCATCTTGAGTTGATTTTTGTATAAGGTTTGAGATGGTGTTCCTCTCTCATTCTTTTGGATATGGATATCCAGTTCTCCTAGTACCACTTGTTAAGAGGTCATTCTCTCACAACTGAGTGGGCAATGTGGCCTTGTCAAATATCAGGTGACTCTATATGTGAGGATTTATATCAGAACTCTCAATTCAGTTCCATTGGTCAGTATGTCTATCCTTGTGCCAATTGCATGCACTTTTGACCACTGTGTCTTTGTAGTATGTTTTAAAGTCAGATAGTGTGATACCTCCGACTACATTTTTCTTTTTAAATATGTCTTTGGTGATTCAGGGCCTCTTAACCTTCCAAATAAATTTTGTAGTTGGTTTTTCCAATTCTTTAAAAACTACAGTGTTGAAATTTATTGGAATTGCATTAAATCTATAGATTAGTTTGGGTAGGATAGACATCTTGATGATGTTTAGTTTTCAATCCATGAACAGGGAATATTCTTCCATTTATTTAAGTCTTCTTTGATTTCCTTTAATAGTGTTCTGTAATTTTCTGTGTATAAGTCCTTTACATCTTTAAATTTATTCCTAGGTATTTGATTCTTTTAGTTACTATTGTAAATGGTATTTTTTTTCTTGATTTCCTCCTCAGATTGCTCATTATTGGTGTACAGAAATGCTACTGATTTTTGAGTGTTGATCTTATAGCCTGCGATGTTACTGAACTCCTTTATAGGTTCTAAAAGGTTTGTTGTATGTTTCTCAGGGCTTTCTACATATAGGATCATGTTATCTGCAAATAATGAAATTTTTACTTCTTTTCCAATTTGGATGCCTTTTACATCTTTTTCTTGCCCCAGTTCTTGAGCAAGTACTTCTAAGACAATGTCAAATAGGAGTGGTGATAGAGGGCATCCTTGTCTTCATCCGTCTCAGAGGGAAGGCTCTTAGGACTTCACCATTGAAGATGGTTTTAGCTTTGGGTTTTTCATATATACCCTTTATCATATTCAAAATGTTTCCTTATATTCCTATCTTTTGCAGTGTTTTTATAAGGGAAGGGTGCTGGATTTTGTTGATTGCTTTTTCTGCATCTATAGGAATGATCATGTGATATTTTTTTTCAATCTATTTATGTGGTGTAGTACATTGGTTGATTGTCTTATGCTGATCCATCCTTGAATACCCATGATGAAACCCACTTGTTCATGGTGTATTATTCTTTTGATATCGTTTTGAATTCAATTAGCTAGTATTTTGTTGAGGATTTTAACATCTAGGTTCATTAGAGAAATGGTCTGTAATTTTCCTTTTTTTGGTATCTTTGTTTGGCTTTGTTATTAGGGTAATGTTGGCATCATAGAATGAATTATACAATGTTCCTTCTACTTCTATTTTTTAGAAGAGCTTAAGCAGGATTGGTGTTAACTCTTTCCAGAATGTTTCCTAGAATTCAGCTGTGAAGCCATCTGGTCTGGGCTCTTTTTAGTTGGGAGGTTTTTGATGACTGAGTCTATCTCTTTTCTTGAACATTGGACTGCAGATTTTATCAATTTCTTCTTTTGTCAGTGTAGGCTGCTTGTGAGTTTGTAGGAATTTGTCCATTTCCTCTAAATTATCATTCTTGTTGGCATATGATATTTCAGAGTATCCTCTTATGATACTCTTTATTTCTGTGGGGTCAGTAGTGATATCCCCTTCTTCATTCCTTATTTTCTGTATTTGCATCTGCTCTCTCTTTTTCTTTGTTAGTCTGGCTAAGGGTTTGTCAATTTTATTGATCTTCTTAAAGAATCAGCTTTTGGTTTTCTTTATTTCCTCTAGAGCTTCCTTATTTTCTATTTCATTTGGTTTTGCTTTAATCTTTGTTATTTCCTTCTTTCTACTTCCTTTGGGGTTACTTTGTTGTTGCTTTTCCAATTCTTCCAGGTTTGCAGTTAGGTCTTCAATTTTAGCTCTTTCTTCTTTTTTAATATATGTATTTATGGGTACGAATTTTCCTCTCAGTACTACTTTGTCTGCATGCCATATATTTTGATATGTTGTGCTGTCATTTTCATTCATTTCGAGGTAGTTACTGATGTCTTTTGAGATTTTCTCCTTGACTCTCTGTTTGTCTAAGAGTGTGCTTTGTAACTTCCATATCTTTGTGCCAAATTGGTTCTCTGGCTCTTACTGATTTCCAGCTTCATTCCATTGTGGTCAAAGAAATTATTTTATAAAATTTTAATCTTTCTTAATTTTTTGATAGTTGTTCTGTCACTTAGCATGTGGCCTATCTTGGAGAATGGTTCATGGGCACTTGAGAAGAATATTTATCTCACTGTATTTGGATCTGATATTCTGTGTAAGTCTATTAGGTCCAGATCATCTAATGTATTATTCAAGGCCATTTTTTCTTTATTATCTTTCAAGATGTTCTGTCTAATCATTACAATGGTTTATTCCAGTATCCCGAAATAATTTTAGATATATTTGTTTCTCCACTTAGCCTTCCCAGTGTTTGCCTCATGAATTTTCAGGCACCCTGGTTAGGTGCATAAATGTTTAAAATTGTTCTTTCTTCTTGATAGATAACCCCTTTTACTAATATATAGTGGTCTTCTTTGTCTCTTACAATAGTTTTGTATTTAAAGAATATTTTGTCTGATATTATAGCTACTTCTACCCTTTTTTGGTTGTTGTTTGCTTTTAAAATTATTTTCTAGGCATTCACTTTCAGCCCCTTGAATCCCTGTGTCTAAGTTAGGTTTCTTGTAGACTGCACATGGATGGGTCAATTTCCTTATCCATTCTGCCAATCTATGTCTCTTGACTGGTGCATTTAATCCATTAACATTCAGTGCTATTGCTGTTAGGGGATTACTTACATTAGCCATATTTTCTTTGGGTTTACATATGTCACATGTTGTTTTTATTTTTCTTTTTGTTTTTTTATTTTTTCTTACACTCTTCTCTATCTCTCTGTCCTGTTTTTTTTTTTTTTTTTTTTTCTTCAAGCTGCAGCACTCCCTTTAGTATTTCTTGAAGGGCAGGTTTCTTATTGTCATACACTCAATTTCTGTCTATCTGTAAATATTTTCAATTCTCCATCATTTTTAAATGCCAGCTTTGCTGGATACAGAATTCTTGGCTGGGATTATTTTCTTTTAGCACCTTGACTTTGTCATCCCATGGCCTTCTTGCCTCCATGGTTTCAAATGAGAGATAAGCACTTAAGTTGTATTAATTCAAATGAGAGATAAGCATTTCTTTGTATATGGGTCTTTCTTTTTCTCTCTCAGTATTCTCTCTTTGTCTTAAGCACAGGACAAGTTGACAGGTATCTGTCTTTGAATAAGCCTGTTGGGATTTATACTGTTTGGGGTGCATTGTGCTTCCTGGACATGTACATCTATCTCCAGGAATAGGGTTGGGAATTTTTCAGCTATTATTTCTTCCAACATTCCTTCTGTCCCCTTTCCCTTCTCTTCTCCCTCTGGGATGCCTATAATGTGTATGCTTGTGGATTTTGCATTGTTTCTCAGTTCCCTAAATCCCTGCTGGATTTTTTCTATCTTTTTGTCTATCTATTCTACTATCTGTTTGTTTTCAGATGTACTGTCTTCCACATCACAAATTCTTTCCTCTGCCTCTCCAAATCTGCTGTTATGTGCTTCCAGTGTATTTTTGACTTCTTGGATTTTACCTTTCATCACTATCATATCCATTATCTTTTTATGTATGTTTACAATTTCTTCAATATATTATCCCAGTGTCTTCTTAATGTCCTAATTTCTTCCTGCACTTCATTAATGTGGTTCATAATTTTTGTTTGGACAGCTCTGATTGGTTGTTCCATGTTCTGTATCTCCTCCTGATTTTTAGTTTGTTCATTGGACTGAGCCATGTCTTCCTGTTTCTTAGTATGGTTTATAATTTTTTGTTGGTGTTTAGACATCTCTTTGTCATGATAGGTTTATTCAGTTAATTACTTTCTCTATTTTGGGGGTATTTTAGTTGCTATTTTTGTGTGTGTGGTAAGTTTTCTCTTTGACACTTTGTTCCTCTTATTCCATTTCCTTACTGTTGTCTATGTTCCCTTGAAAGAAAAATATTTGGACCAGAAAAAGGGAAATAGGTAAAATGAAAAAAAGGATATTAGTAAAAATAATACTAAAAGATTGAAGACGAGCCCCATAAGATCTAGGAAAATGAATAATTGACTCGTGGAAGTGCAGAGCAATAAGTATAAAAGAGTGGGGTACAAACAGTGAAATGAAAAACTGAATCGATAAAAATATTTATAATGAATTAACAGGTCTGAATGATGAGTAGAGAAGGAAAGAGAAAATAAAAGACACTAAGAAAAAAAGTTTAAAATGAAAGAAAGGGGAGTAGAGAAGATAGAAATAACAACATGAAAAATTGAAGACTAAACAAAGAGGTGGAATATAGGAACAAAAACAGAAAGCAGAAAATTGGAAGATGAAGGTAGGAAAAGAATTAGCATAGGTAGACAAAATTGGTTTACAAAAAAAGGGGGGGGGAACAAAGGGAAGGGGGAAACACAGCAAACAAGAAACAATACAGCAGCACCTAATTTAAAAAAAGAAAAAAATCAGGGGGGAAGAAAGAGGGAAAAAATAGAACAAAAAACAAACAAGCAATGAAACAAAAACTTAGGAAAAACAGCTTTTCCTCTTAATCCCCTGAGGCACTTCTCAGGGTGCCAGTGTTCATCAATCAATTACCCTGCAGCTTGTCCTCTGCATGTTTTAAATCAGGTTTTAGAAAGTAAACTAAGTTAAATTTTTAAAAAAGGAACCTTTTTAAAGAAAAATAGAGACCCAAGAGAAGCTAATACATAAATGATGTCTATGTGTTCCCTGTCCTAAAGTATCAGCTGGGTGTTTGATAACTCAGTGGATCACTATTCTAAGGAGAGCCAGGAATTGAACCAGGGACCTTGTATTTTTAAAGTGGGGACTACTCCACTGACCTAAACTTTCTCATTGGTTCATTTAGCTAGAGAGCTATCCAGTCACTTTCCCTAGGCATATTTGACTCTGCAGTTGGGTAGATTCCTGCTGGTTAGAAGCTTGTCTGTCCCTGCCCCTTTTCCATTCTTATTGCTTTCTCTCATAGGGCCGCAGGGCATGATAACCTGTTTGATCAGATCCCCACCCTTGCCTCTCTTGGTCAGGTGGAGTTCCCTTCTGAAATTCAAATGGGACCCTTGTATACAAACTCACCACAGAGAAATGACTTTCAATCCTCTTCCAGACCCCACCCCTCCTCCCAGGGGACAATAAATAGGCTCTTGGAAGGTTATTCAGTGCTTCCTACTGCTCACCTCCCTTAGAGGAGTTAGAATTTTGATAGTTTTCAGCACTGCAGTAGTCAATAGCCTGACTCCACCCTTTCCCAGTTCATCTCTCCTAGGTCAGCTAGGTAAATCAGGCTGCCTTAGCAGCTTTGCCTCTCTCCTCTTCCTGAAGCCAACACTTGCCAGCCGGTATGCTCCCTAAAGCTCAAAGCAGGCCCAGGTAATCAAACCCACAGAAAGGAAACCCCAACTCCACCCTTCACCAAAACCCTCCTTCTCCCAGAGTACACTCCCTCTCACTCAGTGGCTGGCGGCAGTCAAGGGGTTCAGAGCAGATTTTTGCTTTGAGGGTGGGGCTTAGTTGCCCACTGTTTCCAGCCACCAGGGCAAGAAACTCATGGTTTTCCCTTGGGCTTTTTATCTCTTTGTCCAATACCCTCCAGATCGATGCCCTGAAGCCTCCTGCTCTGTGGGTTCCCAAAACAGCTCACTCAGGCAGGATCTTGTCGCTTCTCAGCTGTTTTTTGTGAGAGAGCTGGTGAGTGCCCACTTAAATTTATGCTATCTTGCTCTATCCTCCCCCTGATTCTTTTTTTTTTTTTTTTTGCTTACAAAAATGTTATTTATATATATAAATATACATATATTTTAAGAGGTGCTTAGATTACCTAAAATATTACACGGAACCCACTGGGATTCCCATGTTGCCCACCTCCCACACCTCCCACCACATCCCACACAAACATCTCCCACAGTGTGGAGCCAGTGGCCCCTGATTCTTGATCTCAGTTTTGAGTTTGATTTCTTGGGATATTTGCATGGCCTAAGTAGGAAACTTCCAAAGAGTAAGGCATAAATTGATCTAAATGTTATAGAAGTTATTATGATAGTCAAAATGAAGAAATCAAGTAGAAACATGAGAAGTTCTTCAAAACTGTCTTGTAGAAGGACACCCCAATTGTTTGGCATTAACCAGGAGAAAAAAAAGTCATGTATAGCAGGGGCTTCTAGTAATATTTTGATTGAATTATGGCATGTGCTAAAGGTGTGGTTCATGCTTTATATGGTGGTGATTTTGTGGTCCAGGCCTTTAGTTAGAGTGGCCACTTGTCCAATGCCATTAATCCACATACAAGTATTAACATTACAAACACCTCCTCGATTATCTAATACTTAATCAAGGACCAATCTATTTTCAGAAACCATTTTTGCAACGGTTATCTGCCCTTGATTAAACAGACCTAATATTTGTTATCTTTTAGAAATATGAAATACTGGAGTTGTAGTATCCCTAATTAGATGTCAATGATTTGTATTAGCTGGGTTAGAGCAACAGTTCCTGCAGCCATTCCAGCAAGACTTAAATGGATTGCAAATACAAGTATAATAGGTATGATTATGGCATCTGAATAATGTTTGGTTGGGATGGATGGAGAATGAGTAATATTTACATAACTGGGAATACCAAAGTAGGCCAGAATATCTGTTTATGAGAGAGGTATTGGAAGAGCAAGCAGTAGATATTAACTTCCTTGTTTATTGGGCCACAATTGTATTTCCAGGAAATTATCTTTAGATTTGAAAATTGTTGCTCACTTAGATAACTGAGAATTACTAAAGAACAGGACTGGAGGAAGACAGTGACTTTTGTTGGACATGGAGTGTGGGTGTGGTGGTGTACATAAAGTCACTCGTATGTGCTGCATGTTGAAGAAACATGAGAACAATCACCAGTGGCTATGAGGGTACAGGCAACCCAGATAGAGGAGGAGTAGCAATTTAGAATAGGTTTTAATTTTAATTTCCCAATATTTTCCATCTCTGTGCCAGATATGAGCTGGATAAAGGTTTGTAAGAAGCGCAATTGAAAATCCAGCCGTTTTAGTTAGTCTATGCATAAGAGACCAGTTCAATTAATGAATGTATGTATAAATTGGACATCTGTGTAAATATCTGAGGCGCTGGAGTGATGGTTTTTGCTTTAATTTGCCATGTAGTCTTTTGGAGGACAAGAGAGACAGTTGTTATTAGTGTAGGAGAGACTGAGGTGAAAATATGGGTGATGAATATAGACAATGGGGGAAGGAAAGAGAGTGGAGGGGAACAGATAGATAGCACGTTAGGAAGCCAGCAGAATTCTCCTGCTTCACCTAAGAGAACACATAGCATGGATACCTCAGTAGGCCACCCTTTAAGCAAGAAAGGTGATATAAGTGAGAACCATAATCTTGTAGGCACTGCAGAATTATTGGACTGGGTCCCACAGGGAGTTAACATGGTAAAAAAAAAAAAAGTTTTATTACATCCATGAGGGACATAAATTAAATTACAATTTTCCAAGTATCATCAAAGCAAAGCTGGGTCACAGGGCAAACTCCATTGTCTGGAAAATCACTCAGACTGGTGATTCTCATGATTTAAACAGGACTTGACAATGTTATTAGTCACTGAAAATTTGAGGGTGCCTGGGGTCTTTCATGGGTGGTGAGACTTTCCTAGCTCAGGTGTAGTTCAGACCCCTGAAAATTGGTCAGGATGCAGAGGTGAGTGATCTCCAACAGTGAATTCTTGTGGGGTAACTATTGTCTGAGGTGATGTCCTTTTAAGCTGTGATCTCCTGGGCTGGGATGATGTCATCTGGGATGTGGGGCAGGGATATCCTTCCCAGATGGAGACCCACTTGGATTGCATGTTTTTGTGGCTCTGTGGCATTAAAATGAGGCTGAGCTGCATGTAAAATTTGAAGGTAACATTAGGTAGAGACTGACATGCAAATATCTTTTAAATCAAAGGATTTTGTGTGTGCACAGTTAGCAAGGATGATACTTTTGTAATTAGACCAAAGTGCTAGGATCTGATTAGCACAATTGAAGCCCCAATTAATGGTAGCTGAATCTGAAAGCTCCCAAGGGTCAAAGTTTAGCCCAGATAGGTGCTGAGAGGGATTCTTTTGCAAATGGTTTTTAAGTCATATGACCTGATTTCGGTGTATGTTGCTAATATAATATCAGATTATTTGGTAATTAAAATATTTGTAACTGAGGTTGGAGCTCCAGCATTAGCCTTTAGTCAACTCCTCCAATTTATCCAATTACTATGAACCACTTGCCTCATTTGTGGGTTCAGTTGGTGATAGACAAGTCAGCTAGGTCTTTAGCTACAGGGTTTTATTAACCAAATTTGATCACTTGTGGACCTCAGCTTTTGCCATGTTTGTTTGAAACAATGGCTTATTTGAAAGGTTTGAGCCTCTGGATTGCAAACCAAGGAAAGCACCCATATGAATAAGAAGAAAACAAAGAGCCAACAGAAAGGTGTGCACCTTCAAATAATTTACTTTTTCTTATTTGATGCTCTTCCCCCAAACATGGCAAGAATTTTACCAAGGAGGGATTGTCTGGTTTCATCACTGTTGGTTAGGGCTTTTGCTCTCTCATTGTTTTCTAATATGATTATTATTTACCAAGTGGAGTTGCTTTTTCCTTCTTGGTGGTACAAAATTCAAAGGAAATGGCCCTGGAGAAATAATTTCAATTAACTAAAGGAAATTGGTGAGGGAAGATTAATCACCCATCCCTTATATCCTGAAAAATGAGGAACATTTCTAGCTGGTGGAAATTTAGATTTAAATAGGTCCCATAATAAATGGTCCCATAACAGATGCTGGGACTCTATGATAATCTGTCATCAATGGGCCCCAGGAGTGTATCTGACCTCAATCTAGTCTCCAATCCTTATGAGTAGGGGGAAGAATAGAAACTCCATTATCATAAGGAGAGAGATTTTTAAAGGATCTCGTATATACAGAATCCTCATAAACATGATGATGAGACATGCTCCCTTTAAATACAGAAAAGGGTAATGGGAAGGCTTGTAAAAACTAATATGTCATGTAAGTCTTCCCAAAGGCCTGGCAGTAAAAGAAATTAGAGCTTGGGCAAAAATGAAACTCAAATAACAGGAATCAGTACTAGAGTGGGTGATGCCACCAACAAAGTGAGAAGACATCATCTGAAAACCTTCCACAGAGATTCAGCAAATTTAAGGACAAACTTCACTTGCTTAGAACTCTGGAGGAGGGTAGAGATTGGAGTGAGACTCCACAAATCCTGGACCACCTGGCCCTTTCCCCTTCCTCTCACTGGATCCCAAGCGAACCTTGGAAGCTCTCCAGAGGCAGCAAGCAGCCTGGATCCTTTCATAGGGGAAACAGACTTGAGACTAGGAATGCACAGCAGTGAGTTAGATCCCCATGCACATCCAGCACAAAGAGTGAAGTCTACCGAGATTCAGGGCAAAACAGGAGCTACTGAAGTGTGCAGTAAACAAAAGGGCCCCTTGTTGAGGGGAGGAAAAAACTGAGGCAGAATGGTGGTGGTGAACTGCTGCACTGAATCTAGTTCCTGATGATGGGACTCCCTAAATGCAGAACACACTTTTCTGGAGTGACCCACATTTCTGGATTTATCCCAACTGTCTCCCTGGGGCAGGATAACATAGCAAGGAAGAAATGTAAGACAAAAAAGCCTTACAAAGACTAAAAAATGGAGGATTAAACTGAATTGCTATAAGACTGGAGGGTCCCAAAACTGAAAAGTGTAAGGAAAATAGGTCAATGAGTGAGGGAGAGAGTTTAAACAAATCATGGTTGTTGGGGAGAAAATTCTGAACAAAATCCAACAGAACTGATCAAGGTTGTCTTTAGAAGGAATAGAGGAAAGGAAACTGACAAGTTATGACAGGTTGTTCTCACATTCCAGGTTCTGGGTGAATGAGCACTTACAAGAGACAGGAATTAGCTAAGATTCAGTTTGGTGATGTAGGGCTTAGCATGAGGGACTGCACCTGGGGCCAACTTAATGTATTTAATAATTTCCTCCAATTTGTTCTGGCTCTCAGCCATTGAGAGCTGTGATAAAAATGGAAGGTAATGAGAACCACTTTCAGTTCCTGCCTAAGGTCTTGGAGTTGAACTTGCTGAGTGTTTCATGTTATGATGTTGTCAGTTTTAACTTGATCATCACTTTTATGTCATCCTAGACATAAAGAAATCATTTGCTGCATCACAAAAAGCTGGGAACACACATTCAAAACTCTTGAGAGAAAACAGTGCACCAGGGAGACTATAATGAGTACTGTGAGTGATAACTGCCCAGATACCCACCTCATAGTATGTGCATATGCTCCTAACCGCAAGCCAGATGATTTAAACCACCCAAAATCATAGTGGTCAAATCAGGACCCTGAGGAAGGCCTTACATTTTTAAGTCAGGTGACTCATTTAATTATTTCATACAACTGTGTCTCTATTGCCCCAGAACAACAGGTGGTGTTCACAAGGCAAAAATGCCTCCCTGTTCAGCTACATAATCAAGTACAGAAATGCTATTGTCTAAAACAAATTAAGCTAATAAATCTAATGACTTACTGTGTAACTATACCTTTTGCCATAAATTCAGTAATTTCTCCTATTGTGATTGAGAGATTTCTAATAAAGTTTTCATTTATGTTAACCGCAAGCCAAGGTAGCAGAAATCAGCCAAAAGAGGTGAACCCAGAATCATTAACTCCTTGGCTAATTGCAAGCCTGAGAATGTAGACTGAGAGAAGTAGTCCAGTGAGAAGTTTCAGATTGACTGTAAATCCCTAAGGTGCTGTGAGGAGGCCAAGTGTACATTTACCAGCTATAAAGGCAAATTGCTGCCCAGGCCAACATATTATCAAAACCTCCACAGTAAAAATATAGCCTGATTGAGCAATGTAACTTTAGCCAAAGTGATGTTTATAGATCCATTACTAGGAATAATATCACTTATCCTTATTATCCAAGAGTTTGTTTAATTGACAAAACAAATGAGGAGCTGGCCAAAATTTACTTGTGTTGTGAATATTTTGCAGAGAGAAGGACCTAAACATGAAAGTGGACGTGCATTGTTATAGTAACTTGTAGTTCATGGAGGCATGTGGAATTTTATAGTGAGGTCTCTGAACTCTTCTAATATATCTGTAAAGTTCTTTAGATCAGTTGTGGCCATAGTGAGGTCACAGTTCCAAGAAAGCTTAAAGCAGAGTAAAGAGGACCTTGGGTCTAATATACATATTTGATATGGAAAAAATGGTGCAGTTTGATCCAAAGAGGCTGAAATATTAGGGATAAGAAAGAAAAATTGTTATGGATAGAAAATGGGGCCCATTGCAATGTTTATAGATAGGACTTTATGGTGTCAAATTCAACAGTCTCTGAGGTTACCTCCCTTTGGAATGTCCTAGACAGTGATGTAGTTATTCCAGGCCAGTGTAAGGACAAAGCATAGGGATATATGTAGGATTTTATGCATTATAAGTTTTAGTAATGTAAATTCTGTTAAGGATGTGGTCTGTCACTATGGGAATAAGTAGTCTACCTTGTGACATTGTCTATTTTATTTATTGACTAGTTTGATTTTTAAGTGTCCAGAGTTAGAACAAGACCAGGAGTGTGATGAAGCCTTTTATGATTGAGTGAAATCTACCCATGTCTCAAGACCCTGTAATTACATTGCAGGGTCAGATGCTAGGAGTACTTGCCAGGGTTCCTTTTAATTAGGACCTAGGGCTGTCTTTTTTCTGTGTCATTTCCAGGAGATCCATTATCCAATGTCAGCTTATGATTAATAGGGTGTATGTCATGTGGGTCAGGAAAGGTGTCCTTTACATGTTGATGTTAATCTTTGGCATAATGCATTAGAGATTTGCAAATTGTGTCCTGTCAAAGTGTGACAAAAAATTATCATTTCTCCATTTTATTCCTAGAGATAGGCTTGCCAGTAACAATTTCATATGGGGATAGTTTGTCTTTTCCAAAGAAAGTGCTATGAATAAAGATCAGCACCAACTGTAAAATTTTTGGCAAGGGAAGGCCAGGATCTTCAGTTAATTTTGATAGTTTTATTTTAAGTTTATAATATCAGCTATTTTAATGATGGCTCTTCTTGCAAGGAAATATGCAAGTGATTTAAAAAAATATATTCAGGCTCAGTCCTTTTTGTGGAAGCCTCTATCTTAATGATGGCAACCATTAATGATGAGAGCAAAATGCCAGGAAGGAGATAATTTACATGCCACCATTTTCAATTGGCATACCAGAAGAGGTGAAGTACCCTCTTTGTTTCCATAGCATGCTGAAATCATGAATCATGAATTGCACCAGAACCATACCTGTTACCACTATAGATGTTAGCAGAATTTCCATCAGATATAATGCAGGCCTGAGTAAAAGCATAATGTCAACCTTTATGACAGGAGAAAATTGTTGAAGGCTATCACATTCAATCAGTTCATAGTGGGTAGTAACCACATAGCCTGCTTGGAATTTACCACTGGAATTTCTAGTATAAGAAGTATCAACAAATAGGAAGACATCTGGGTTGATCATTAGCACATGTATGGAGTCATTAATTTTGA
>JAKSZT010053823.1:485311-519220 GCA_026826555.1 Tolypeutes matacus | reverse complement strand
GTAACAGGTGGGAACCTGGAGGGTGTGGGGGACTTACATGCAGGGGGAGAGGTCTCTGGTGGTTGTAAGATCAAAGACTCTGTCATCAGACTGGATCCCCATCAGACAAGCTTGAGGTGATGCATTGGAAGGCAATCAGGTCAAGGAGTGTGAGTTGGGAAGCAGGCAATGGGGCCCTAGACTCAGAGCAAAAGAGTGAGAGACAGATGGGAGGGGGAAGGGGGAAGGGGAAAGGTGAAGGGAGAGGGAGGAAGGTATTGTGTGGTCTCTGGACAAGGCCTGAAAGGTGTCATGAATTGCACTGGCCCAAAGCCTTAAGCATCACTTCCCTGGTCAGACCAGAGGTAAAGACATGTGCGTGTTTGGGGCTGGTGGAGGGCAGGGCTGGAAGAATGAAAATAAAAGAAAAAGAAAAAAGAAAAATAAAAGCAAAGGGGCTTTCTCACATCTATTGTTTGGAGAACTCACCAGAACCCCAAAATTGGAAAATGTGGTGAGGTCCACTAGGTTCTGAGACCGGAAATTTGCCTTTTTGCAAAGTTCTGCCCTGTTCAGTTTCTTCTTCTCAATGTGAATATGATCTCTATATTTGCATATGCTTTTAAAACAGCCAATAAATCAAATAAGCACTGTATTACAGGGATTGCTCCCTGATTACACACACATAAAATAAAACAAGTGAATGCTTAATTCTGTGGGACACTGATTGGATTTACCAAGTACTTTCAAAATTATAACCCTCAGATGATGTTGGATATGTAAGGCTATTGGAAAGAGTAATTATTAAGTCTCATTCATTCCATTCTTCATTCATAAATCCTTTTGATGGCATTATGTGTACTAAGAAATATAATCTGTTCAGGAGATTCATCAGGGATCCTAACACACTGGTTCACTATAGATAAAAGGGTAGAATTATCTGAAATAAATTTGGAAATAAAAATAGAAGACTAATAAATATGAACATTTTCAACATTCCTAATGAGACAAAAATGAAAGAGGTTATGCATGAAAAAGAAATGTAAGAATAAATATTCATTAAAATTTAAAACTATTAATGTTTGTATTCACATTTATACATTAAAATGTATGTTTTATGTTCTAGAGAAAATTAGATTTCTGTGAATAAAATCTCATGCAATTTCTGTGCTTGACATTATCTGTGTATTATTTATTGAGGTGAAATTCACATAACATAAAATTTAACCATTATAAAAATACAGTCAGTGGTATTTAGTACATCCACAATGATATGCATCAGCTTTATCTAATTTCAGAACATTTTTATCTCCTCCAAAGTAGACCTCATACCCACAAAAGGAGTTACTCCACATTTCTCACTACCCTAAATCCCTGTCAACCAATAATCTTCTTTCTGTCCCTATGGATTTGCCTATTCTGGATATTGTATATAAATAAATCTTCTAAAATGTGAACTTTTGTATTTCGCGTCTTTGAGCATGTTTTCATGATTTTTCTATGTTATAGGTTATACCATTACTTCATCCCTTTTTATTGTTTTTTATTACTGAACCAAATTCCAAAGTATGGGCAAAATACATTTTGATTATCACTCATTAGGTGATAGATATTTGTTTTGTTTCCAGCTGTTTGCAATATTAAATTATGCTAGTATGAAAATTTTGTACATACTTGAATATTACTCTTCAATTTTTGAAGTTACATATCAAGGTAGGGAATTGCTGGATCATCATATAATTCTGTGTATAACTTATTGAGGAATTGCCCAAATATTTTCCACAGTGTTTGCCCATTGTATATAACCACAAGCAATGTACAAGGATTCCAATTTCTCCATATCTTCACCAACAGTTATTTCAGATTTTCAAAAATACCATAACATTTCTAGGGGTGTGAAGTGGTGTCTCTTTTGTGGTGTTGATGTGTATATCTCTGAAGATTAAAGATGTTGAACAATACTCCATGCGGTTGTTGGTCAATTGAATACACTCCTTAAAGAAATGTCTATCCAAATACTTTCCCCATTTTTAGATTATTTGACTTTTGTCTCTTATATTTAGCTCTCTAATGACATTATTTTGTAAATATTTTAAGGTAAGGATCAAAATTCACACTGCATGTGCATATACAGTTAATCTGTCACCATTTTGTGAAGACACAATTCTTTCCTGAGTGCAAGACTTTGTTGCCATGTATGATGAAAATTAATTGTATGGGCTTATTTATGGAGTATTATTTCTACTTCATAGTTTTATATGTTTACCTTTATCCCAGTATCACACTATTTTAATTACTGTAGATTTGTATTATGCTTTATAGTAGAGGATTAGTTATCCCCACACTATGTTCTCCTTTTTCAATATAATTTTAACTATTTAGAGCCTCTTATAATTCTAAGATTATAAGGATCAACTTTTACATTTCTTTTTAAAAGATGGTCTTAGGTTTTTGAAAGGTGTTTCATGTATCCCTAAATCAATTGGAGAGTATTGCCACCTTAGCTATATTAAATCTCCCTTTATATTAAATGGGATGTCTTCCCATTTATTTAGGTCCTCTTTAATTTCTTTCAGCAACATTTTCTTCATATTACCATATATATCTTCCATAGCTTGGTTAAATTTATTCCTAGCAACTTTACACTTTTTGATTCCATTGTAATTTAATTTTCTTTTTGGATTCTCACAAAATGTATACCTAAATACTACTGATTTATGCATGTTAATCTTTTACCCTGCAACTTTACTGCATTTATTTATTAGCTGTAATATTTAGGGTGTGTGTTTGTGCATGAGTGTCAGTGGGGTTGTGTGTGGATGCAATAGGATTTTCTACATATAAGATGATATCATGTCAGAATAGAGATAATTTTATTTCTTCTTTTCCAATTTGCATGCCTTTTATTTACTTGTTTGGGGTGGGGGGTAGGCAAGGGAATAAAGAGTCTATTAAGAAACAAGAAAAGAAAAACAGTATACAACCTTAGACATGATTGCAGGCATGCTATAGGATAACACACGCCTATTTACTTTTATAACTGAACTGCTCTGGCAAGAATATCCAGTACAATGTTTAATAGCAGAAAGTGAAAGCAAGCATCCTTCACTTCCTAGTTTGTTGATTGCTTTTATCATGAAATGATGTTAGGTTTCGTCAAATGATTTTTCTGCATCAAAGTAGATGACCTTGTTTTATTCAGTCTACTAGTGGGAAATATTACATTGGTTGATTTCTGTATGTTGACACATCCCTTGAATTATTAAGTCATATTTCTGTTTATGTCACTATCATTATTTGTCCATGAAATGTATGTAATTATTAATGATATTTTAGAGTTCAAGTTTTACTATACATATACATTCACACACATAAATAATGAAATGTAGAGATGTTGGAGTTTATGGTGATTAATATAGGGCAAGATTTCAGCTACCACCTCACTAAAATATCAGATTGCTCTAATAGATTTTCTTCCAAATCCCTTAATTCTCTATCTACTAAGCCTCCTAATCCTGTGGGGATTGTGGGAAATGACAATGACATAAATATACATATACTTCTGATATTTTTTGATACAGGTGATTTTCATAACAATAATTCCATAATTGGAGACATTGATCCCTTCCAACAGATCAATATCTTTATTTGATCAATCCCATAATAAAATATATTCTTACCTTTTATTGCATTTCCTTTGATATGCAAATTATTTGAGGGAGAAATCCAGAAATCATTGTTGAGGGAGTTACATGATTAGACACCACATGGAAGAACCAAAATGATTTAGGACAAGTGTATCCAGAAGGTCAGGTTCACAGTAGATCAGAAAGGGAGTGGGAGTCCAGAAAACAGGAAAGGATGTTGGAAAGCCAATGCTAGTGCAAAAAACAAGAATAATTATATCTGAGAAATTTCAGACTACTTTCTCTGGTGGTAGATGCCTAATTCCAGATGTGACATGAGTTGGGGTCCCTATGTTTTGGAATAAAGGACAGAATTGAAAGACTCTGAACATCATGGGCTAATTAATAAATAAAATCCAGTAATTTATACGATCTTATCTGTACAATGAGGGTATTCATATCATCTTTTGAGCCAGAGAAGCCAATGTCTTAGAACTTTGACTTTGGAAATGAGAGTCCTTTCCCTATTTCTCTTGGAGCACAACTTATGTTCCTGTTTATTGGGGCCAAGTTATCCACAGGTGAAGAGTTTGGCATTCCTGACTTGTGCATCTGGAAATTGTGTTCAAAAATTGAGTCTAAAGCTTTCTTTCTCCATTTGCAGCACTGCTTACCACTGCTTGGCTGGCTGAAATTGAAAATCCAGAGGAAGACAGTTGTCAGAGAGCTATTGACAATGCAACCAGGGGTGAGTAGGACATTCTACTTTAACTGAATTTGAACCTCTGTTATTAGTTGATGGGAAGCTTCCTGTTACTGCCATGGACATTCCAAGTGCATGCAGGTGGGTTTCAAGAATCTGATCTTCAATTAAATTTATACAGGACTCAAGAATAATTATAAGTTAATGACTCATCAATAAGTAATCTCCTCCCAAATTGAGATGATTTAATTTTCTCACCAAACCCATAGCCACATTGGAGAACTAATGCATGCATGGATCATGTTAGTACCTGAAATTTGCTTAAGCATGTAGTGAACAGAGTTGGAAAGGATGAGTAAGAATAGAAGTTTACAGTCAGTAGGGAGGCTGAGGTTTCAGTAGGTGCATTCAATCAATCTAATTTTTTAATAAATCAATTTATTGATATATATTAATGAAACATAAAACCACCAAAAGTGTACAATCAATGGTACACTATAATTGTACACTATAATTGGTATAATTGCATAGTTGTCCAGTTGTCACTTCAATCATTATTAGAGCACTTTCTTTATTCCAATAACAATAATAAACAAAAACAAACAAAAAACTCATCACCTCTCAATTTTCTCTATACTCCCCATGTCATACATAGCTACTAATTTGTTTCCATTTCTCTAATTTATTTGTATTTATATGTTGTAAAAACCATCTTATATATGCCACATTACCCCTATTCATATTTTACATGAGGTTTAACTCTTATACAGTCCCCATGCTACATATTCTTAGACTTTCCCTTTCAACCACTGTCATACCCATATAATAGTTGTGCTAGTTCCAAACAGTATGATGTATTTCACCATTTCTATTCATTTCCAAAGATTTACAACCAATCTTTATACCAATTCTGCACATAATAACCCTTAAATTTCCATTCTCTATCCTCATTCTATTTTCTGATGACCTGTATTCTAATTATTAACTCCATATGTTTATGCAATATTAGTTCATCATACAGGATTTGTTCTTTTGTGTCTGGCTTGCTTCACTCAGCATAATGACCTCCAGGTTCATCCATGTTGTCATATGATTCATGATTTCATTTCTTCTTGCCACTATATAATATCCCATCATGTCTATACACCACAATTTGTTTACCCATTCATAGGTTTATGGACACCTGGGTTGTTTCCATCTTTTGACAGTTGTGAATAATGCTGCTATCAACATTGATGTGGAGATGTCTGTTCATGTTACTGCTCTCAGTTCTCCTGGGTATATACCTAGTAGTGCTACTGGAGGTCACATCACTACTCTATGTTCAACTTCCTTAGGAACTGCCAGAGTCCTCCACAGTGGCTATATCATTCTACATTCCCACCAACAATAAATAAGTGTTTTTATCTCTCCAAATCCTCACCAACACCTATAGTTTTCCAACTTTTTAGTAGTGGCAATTCTAATAGGTGTGAAATAATAAATCTTTGTACTTTGGATTTATATTTCTCTGATGAACATTTTTTTTCATGTGTCTTTTCATCATTTGTATTTTTTCTACGGAAAAATGTCTATTAATTCCTTTGCCCATTTGTTAATTGTGTACTTTGTCTTTTTGTTGTTGAGTTGTAGTATCTCTTTATATATCATGGATATTAAACCCTTATTGGACATGTGATTTCCAAATATTTTCTTCAATTGAGTCAGCTGCCTTTTCACCCTTTTGAAAAAGTCTTTTGAAGTGCAAAAGGGTTTAATTCTGAGAAGGTCTCATTTATCTATTTTTTTTTTCTTTTTTTGTTCGTGCATTGGGAGTAAGGTTTAAGAAACTACAATCAACCACAAGGTCTTGAAAACGTTTTCCTACCTTTTCTTCAGGGAGTTTTATGGTTGTCACTTTTATGTTTAGGTCGTTGATCCATTTTGAGTTAATTTTTGCATAAGGTGTTAGATAGGGGTAATATTTCTTTCATTTCGATATGGATATCCAGTTCTCTCCCAACATCATTTGTTGAATCGACTGCTTTGGCCCAACTGGGACGTCTTGACAGCCTTGTAAAAGATCACTTGCTCATAGATGTGAGGGTCTTTTTTGAGTCTCAGTTTGGTTCCATTGGTCAATTTGTCTGTCTTTATGTCAATACCATGCCGTTTTTGTTTTGTTTTGTTTTATCACTGTGGCTAAGTAATAAGCTTTAAAGTCTGGAAATGAGAGTCCTCCAACTTTGCTCTTTTTTAAAAAGACATTTTCAGCTATTTGGGACACCTTACCATTCCAAATAAGTTTGAGAATTAACTTTTCCATTTCTTTTTTCTTTTTTTTTTTTTTAAAGATATTTTTTGCTCAATTCATCTTTGTAAAAACATTGGTCACCATTTAACATACAATGGCAACAAAATGCACTCAATTTACATGCATCAACAAGTCAAAAAGTCATAATACACAGACAACATGAATTTCAAACATACATTACTGAAGCAGCTTACATTGCATTTAACCATAGTTCTAGTGCTTCTAATAAAGAAAAAACTAATATGAAAAACAAAGAGTTCCAGTTTCAATCTGAAATAAAGTTCTCTGTGAGTGACAAAAACATAAAATAATGATAATAAGAAGTAATTATCTTAAAGGAAACAGTTCTTCAGAAATCACTTTGAGCAAAGCACCAAACTAGTGTAAAATGAGATCTTACATGTACCTTCAGTTAAGGACAAAAGGGCTTTTTAAAAAAAATTAATTACCTGAATGATCTAAATTTTTATTGTGTCAATAAATTAAAATATCTTTCAATATGAAGGTTATATATTCTTATTTTGACACCTTAAATAATTCTGAAGATGTTCAACTGACAGATTCTACAGGACTGGATTAGTTTCAAGAGCAAAAAAAGAAACCAATTATCAAAAGCCCTTTCTAAATTCATAGGCAAGGCTTCTGGATATGGGATTTAATTAAAAGAAAAAAGTTTAATCACCACAATAAAATACTTTTTTTTAGAAAACAGAAAAACTGGCAACATACAAGTTAGGGGCAAAAGCACTTAAGCATTTACAAACATAATTTTTTAATAAGCACACTAATCCATTATCACCAATTATCAAAATTTTTTGGGGGGTATGAGAGTATGATTATGTGGAAGATACATACCACAATTCTGTGTAGTTCTGAAGTTCTGTAATTCTAATTGATCAAATGAGACTGTCAAATTATTTTTGCACAATAAAGATTTTATGTATTTATTTTGAAAGTGTATAATTTAGTTTCATAAGTTTCCCCTTAATTCTATGATTAAAAGATAGCACTAAGTCATCTTCAAGTGTACAGGAGAGAATTTATGACACATTGCTTTGTGGAGAAAAAAGTATCTCCTCTGAAAAGAAGAACTTTAAGTAAATATGTGCAAATGAAACTTTAAAATAAGATTGGTGTAGTACAACCATCTTATAAGTTTCTCTTCTTTTGCATCTATTTAGCAGCATACATAATTTCTAACTTTTCCATTTCTGTAAAAAAAAAAAAAAAAAAAAGGCTGTTGGGATTTTTATTGGGATTGTGTTGAGTCTCTAAATCAGTTTGTGTAGAATTGACAACTTAAAAATATTTAGTATTGCAGTCCACAAACACAGAATGTCCTTCCATTTATTTGTATTCTTCATTATCTTTAAACAATGTTTTATAGTTTTCTGAATACAGCTCCTTTTCGTTCTTGGTTAAGTTTATTCTTAAATATTTGATTCTTTTAGTCGCTATTATACACGGAATTTTAAAATTTCCTCCTCAGATTGCTCATCAGTAGTGTATAGAAATGCTTTTGATTTTTGCATATTAATTTTGTATCCTACCACTTTTTTTAACTCAGCTATTCATTCTAGTAGCTTTGTTGTGGGGTTTTCAGGGTTTTCTAGGTATAGGATCATATCATCAGTGAATAGTGAAAGTTTTACTTCCTCCTTTCCTATTTGGGTGCCTTTTATTTCTTTGTCTAACCTAATTGCTATAGCTAGATCTTCTAGCTCAATATTGAATAACAGTGGTGAGAATGGGCATCCTTGTCTTGATCCTGATCTCAGTGGGAAATCATTCAGTCTTTCACTATTGAGTACAATACTATTTATGGGTTTTTCATATATGCACTTTATTCCTATCTTTTGGAGTGTTTTCATGTAGAAAGACTGCTACATTTTGTCAAATGCTTTTTCTGCATGAATCAAGAGGATCATGATTATTCTTCTTCAATTTATCAATGTGGTTTATTACACTAATTGATTTTCCTGTGTTGAAGACTGTTGCATACCTGAGATAAAACCCACTTGTTAATGGTGTGTAGTTCTTTTAATGTGCTTTTGTACTCAGTTTGCAAATATTTTCTTGAGGGTTTTTGTATCTATATTTATTAGGGATATTGGTCAATAATTTTATTTTTTCAAAGTATCTTTATCTGATTTTGGTATTAGGGTGATGTTGGCTTCATAGAATGAGTTTGGTAACATTCTTTCCTGTTTAATTTTTTGGAAGAGCTTGAGAAAGATCTGCATTAGATCATCTTTGAATGATTGGTAGAATTCACCTGTGAAGCCATCTTGTCCCAGGCTTTTCATGTTTCAGATGGTTTTGATGACTGTTTCAATCTCTTCACATGTGATTGGTTTCTTCTAGGTCAGTGAAGGTGGTTCGTGTGTTTCTAGGAATTTGTCCATTTCACCTATCTAGATTTTGGTGTACAGTCGCTCATAGTATCCTCTTATGATACCTCTTATTTCTGCAGGGTCAGTGGTAATGCCCCCCTCTTATGTCTGATTTTATTTGTTTGCATCTTCTCTCTTTTTTCTTTGTCAATGTAGCCAAGTGTTTGTTGATTTTGTTGATCTTCTCAAAGAACCAACTTTTCATTTTGTTGATTCTCTCTACTGTTCTTTTTGCTTGTGATTTCATTTATTTCTCCTCTGATCTTTACTATTTCTTTCCTTTGACCTAGTTTGGGATTAGTTTCTTATTCATTTACCAGTTCCTCCATGTGTGCAATTATATCTTCAATTTTTGCTCTTTTTTTTTCTTTTTTAATGTAAGCATTACATTAATTTCCCTCTCAGCACTGCCTTTTTGATATCCAATAGGTTTTGATATAATGTGTTCTCATTTTCATTCATCTCAAGATATTTACTGAGTTCTCTTACTATTTCTGCTTTGACCCACTGATTATTTAAGTGTGTGTTGTTTAATCTCATATATTTATAAATTTCCTTTCTTCCATCCATTATTGTTTTTCATTCTGTTATGACAAAATAGTGTTCATATAACTTCAGTTAATTGAGACTTGTCTTGTGACCCAACATATGCTCTATCTTGGAGAAGGATCCATGAGCCCTTGTAAAGAAAATATATCCTGCTGTCTTGCGGTACTGTGCTCTATAGATATCTGTTATCTCTAGTTGATTTATCACATTATTCAATCTGTTTATTTATTTATACTCTGTTCAGATGTTCTATCCAATTCTGAGAATGGTGAATTGAAATCTACAACTATTTTTGTAAAGATATCTATTTCTCCCTTCAGTCTTGCCAGTGCAGGCCTCGCGTATCTTGGGACACCATGGTTAGGTGCATTTATATTTATAATAGTTATTTCCTCTTGGTTAATTGCCCCTTTTGTTAATATATAATGACTTTCTTCATTCCTTAAAACAGTTTTGCATTTAAAATCTCTTTTTTCAGGTATTAGTATTGATACAGATCTTTTTTTGTTATTGTTTGCATGGAATATCTTTTTCCAACCGTTACCTTTCAACCTTGTTGTGTCTTTACATCTGAGGTGAGTCTCTTATAGATATCATATAGATGGCTCATAGTTTTTTTTTTTTAATCCATTCTGCCATTCTATGTCTTTTGATTGGGGAGTTCAAGCCATTAACATTCAATGTAATTTCTGTAAAGGAATGACTTACTTTGTCCATTTTTTCCTTTGGAATTCCATTATCAAATATTACTATTGTCTTCTACACTTTAATTTACCCTTCCTTATAATCTTCACTTGTATACTCTTCTCCATCTCTCATCACTGTTTTTTTTTCCTTTCAAACTTCTGTACTCCCTTTAGAATCTCCTGTAATTCATGTCTTTTGTAACATACTCTCTCAGTTTTTGTTTGTGAAGAGGTTCAACTCACCTTCATTTTGAAGGACAATCTTGCTAGACACAGAATTCTTTGCTGGCAGTTTTTCAATATCTTAAATGCATCATACCACATTCTTCTCTCCTCCATGGTTTCTGATGAAAGTTTGGTACTTAGTCTTATCGAGTTTCCCTTGTATGTGATGCTTTGCTTTTTTCTTAGTGCATTAGAATCCTCTCTTTAGCTTTGATGGTATATCTTTCTTAATAGCAGGTATATCAGAGTAGGTCTATTCAGATTTATTCTGTTTGGGAAGTGTTTCCTTCTTGGATATGAATGTTTATGTCTTTCACAAGGATTGGAAAATTTTTGGTCATTATTTCCTCAAATATTCTTTCTGCATCTTATCCATTCTCTTCTCCTTATGGCACATATATAACTAACTCATATTTGTGATTTCATGTTGTCATTCAATTTCCTGAGTCCCTGTTTCAGTTTTTTTCTTCATTTCCTCTTTCTGTTCCTGGTCTTTTCAAGTACAGGTGTGCTGTTCTGGCTCACTTATTTTGTTCTCAATGAATTCAAATCTGCTTAAATGCCTCTAATGTATTTTTTAAGGAGGTACTGGGGATTTAACCCAGGATCTCATATGTGTGATGCAGTCACCGAACCACCGAGCTACACTCACTCCCCAATGAGAGTTGTTTTTTTAAATTTATTTATTTGTTTTTGTTTTTAGTATGTACTAAGGATCAAACCCAGGACTTTGTACATAGGAAGCAGACATTCAACTACTTGAACTACATCTGGTCCCCTCTAATGTAGTTTGTTTGATGTACTGGTGTCGAGGAATTGATCCCAGGACCTCATATGTGGGAAGCCAGTGTTCAACCTCTGAGCCACATTGGCTTCCCTGAGTTGGGTTTATCATTTGTTTTGCTTTTTGAATTTTTTTTTTATTTTGTAAAAGGCACTGGGAACTGAACCAGGAACTTCTCATGTGGGAAGCACATGCTTAGCTATTTGAGCCACATCCACTCCCCTAATGTATTTTTTTAATTTCCTCTAATGTATTTTTAATCTCATCCATTGTGTCTTTCATTGCCACAAGCTTAGTTACTTTTCTTTGCAGGCTTTCCAATTGTTCTTTATGATCACCCCGTATCTTCTTAACTCTTTAACTCTTTAGTCATATTTTTGTTCAATTCTTTGAATTGATTAAGGGGATTTGTGTTTATCATTGATTTTGTTGTCTTAAATGTTGTATCACTCAGGATATTTGGTTTATTACTTTGGCTAGGCCATCTCATCCTGTTTCTTAGTATGGCTTGTGAATATTTTGCTGATTTTTTGGTATCTGAAGATGTTGGTGAATTTATTCTGATGTTTAACTTCTCTCTTGCATAGTGTTTTATTTTCACAGTTCTTTTTTGATTTTTGGTTCAACTTACTCTGATTCTTTAAAATAGCCCAGCTTAAGTTATCAAAATCAGGCCAGGTACTTACTAATGGGGCACAGATTATCTCCCAAGATTTGGGGCTAAACAGCGACCTGAAAGCAGGTTTGCATGCAAATATTCTCACTGTCCTGATTTTGTGATAATAAGGGCAGGCTAAATATTTGCTATATTAGAAACCATGCATGTGTCTCCAGACCTAGTTTTTCTCCCTAGGTTTGGTTTTCAGAATGCTGGTGATAAACTAAGTCTGATTTATTATATGACTATCCTGTATGGGAAATGACTGTAACTCTAGGTATCTTTGGTCAACCTTAAGAGATATAGCAGGGGGATGGATGTGGCTCAAATGTTTGGGCATCCATCTCCCATATGGAGGGACTTGGGTTTGATCCCCAGGGCCTCCTGATAAAAATAAAAAAGAGAAAACTATGGAAGGCACATGGGCTACCAGGGTCCATGTATGGATGTACCATCAGGCCCCACAAGTGAGTGAGCCCTGCAGGCCCCACATGTGAGTGTGCCACCAGGCCCCAGGAGTGGGTATGCCCCCAGGCCCCGTGTGTGGGTTCATTTTCAGGCCCTGCAAGTGGGTGTGCCAACAGGCCATGTGAGTGGGTGAGACCCCCTGGCCCCATTTATGAGTGCTCCATCAGGCCCCATGAGCCACACAGCAAGATGATGATGCAACAGCAGAGTGACAAAGGGATAACCAAAATGATATGTGCCAAAAAAACAGGAACTAAGGTGGCACAGACAGTAGGACACCTCTCTCCCACATTGGAGTTTCCTAGGATCGAATCCCAGTGAAGACGAGAGGAGAAGGATGAGAAGAGAGGGCAGGAAACAGACATAGGGAATTGCTCAGTGAATGGACACAGACACACAAAAAAACAGCAAAATCGTGGGGGTGTTAAAATGAATATAAATAAATAAATCCTTAATAAAGTTTAGGGGAGTAAGATAAAGACAATAGTTATCATTTCACAACAATGTTTAATACAGGCAAAGTATTTGTGTGTGGGGGGGTGATGTATGGGATCCCTGTACACTGTTATGCATGTTTGTTTTGTAAGTTCACAATGTTTACTGAACACTTATAGTTTATGTATGTTCATGTATGAATGACATACATCAATAAATTGTTTTAAAAATGAAATAAATAAAAGCAGGTTTTCTCCTTGCAGTTTCCTGTCCAGCCAGCAGATGGCACTTGATAGCATATCTTTCCATGGAGGTGTTTCTTTCAACCTCCTATTTCCCATGTTTCTGGTCTTCCCAGAGCTGAGATTCAAAGCAGGCTCTTCTGGCTGAATTTACTGAAGATAAATATTCTGTCCCTCCAACATACTCTCCCTCTTCCCTTGTAAAGGATGACAGGGAGGAAGATGTCTGTTCCTCTCTCAGTTGGCTGCAGTGAGCCAGGGGTATTATCAAGAATTAATGCTTTGAGTGTGAGGGTAAATGCCATTCCTCTCCACTGCAATGGTTTAGTGACTCATGTTTGTTTTTACAGATTCTTTTTCTCAGTGTCTCTCTCCTCTTGGGGTTTGCACAGCACTGTCCTTGTCTGCTGACCCCCAAAGTATGTCATTGGATACATTTAGGCCCTTTCTCCATTATTTTTGTGAGAGAATTGAGTCATGCCTTCCTACTCTGATGCCACTTCTCAGAACTCTCAGTCTCAATCCAATGTTAAAGCTAATGGTGTGAAGGTCTGTGCATTGTTGCCAGAGGCACAAAAGATTGGTAAATAAAAGGAAATGAGGTATCATTTATTTCCCCAATTTTAATTTTCTTAAAGTTTTGATGGAATATATATGCACATTTTGAAATATTCAAAAATGAAACTAATATTCTCCTTACCACTATTGGTCCTAATTGCCCAGCTTCAAGTTTTATGAATCACATTTTTTTTCAAACTTTATTAATAGATGCAATGTATAGGAAGTATTTTTCCTTAATGGCAGTGAGCATTCAGGAGATGTAAAATTGTAGATAAAAATTTATGTCTATGTGAACACTTTTGAAGATATGTTGAGACCAGTAACAATGATGGGGCTTCTTTTAATCTTTAACAGAGTAATTGAAGATACAAGTGAGACAATGGAAACTGGTGCTTATAGAAAAATTTGTGAATGGGAGGTCTTCTACCACAGGATTGGTCAGGCTCATCTTTCACTACAACCATCTCACAAGTCCCTTGTTTGTGATCCTGAACAATATGCACCTATATATGATACTGAATAAAGTTATGTATAGCTGAGGGAGGCAGCCCTTACTGATACTGAGTTCTGTGTGAAACCTCTTCAGTTCTGCAGAATTCTGGATATTTACTTCAAAGTCTCCTCTCATTTTAATGAAGATTATACCTGTGAATGGAATTTAGATAGAAAGCACTTCATGCATGAATTAATTGGATTTATCAAAATGCATAACATATTAAACAATTTTATAAATGAGAGATAAATGAGGTAATCTATAAAGAGGAATAATATACCCATACTCATTGTTTAAAAGTGAAATACCATGCATATTTCTTGCATTATGTTGAGTCTGTAGATTTAATTGAAATTAGTGTAATTGAGGGTTTTAGTTATGAATTCTCAAGAGAAAATATTATAACCAGCAGCAAGAATTCATAATTACAATTTTATTGGGAAATATATAATTTTATATCACACTACGTCATGTGCTATTCTTTTACAATAGAATTGTATGTATTCAGAGTATGTATGTGTCTGTGAGTGTATCTGAAAGTTCAGCATTGGGAATGATCTGACTAGAACCCCAAATATATTTTGAACTTTATATACAAAGTCTCTGCTTCCTAAATGCTGTCTGTTTGTGATCACATTCATGACTTTGACAAAATTGGCCCTCGGTGGACTCAAATCTGTGATTTTTTTAAGAGTGAATCACCTTCAATGATGTGGCTGTAGACTTCATTCAGGAAGAATTGGTCCAGCTAGAGACATCTGGGAGAAAGATGTTCAGAAAAGTGAGGCTGGATAATATAAATCACCTATCCTCATTGGGTGAGGTACTCAAAATTTATCGATCATCTATCTATCTATCATCTATCTATCTATCTATCTATCTATCATCTATCTATCTATCTATCTATCTAACATATCTATTATCTACCTATATATCTATAGTTTTCAATTTTTCATTTAAAAACAATTTATTTAGTATTTCATTCATATGCAAACATACATAAGCACTAAGTGTATAGTAAAAGTAGTGAACTTACAAAACAAACATGCATAGTATCTTACAGGGCTCCCATACATCATCCCAAAACAAATAACTTGCATTACTTTGAAACATTTGTGGCAAGTTATGAAAGAGCATCATCAAAGAATTACTATAAATCATAGTCTGTATCTTAATTTTGGTGTTCTTTCTCCCCAACACACCCTATATTATTTTGTCCATAAACCATATGATTTATCTAAAGTGTACAGACAATGGCATTTGGAATAATCACCAAATTGTGCATTTATCACTTCGGTCAATGTGAGTGCATATTCATTACTCCATATAAAAAGAAAAGCAACATAAAACAACCACTATCTTTCCCATATATTAGTGCTACTAATTACAAATCCTATGATATAGTTTCACCATTTGTAGTCATTCCAAACATTTACAAACAACTTTCTACCAATTCTGCAAGACAAAACCTCAAGTTTTCATTCTTTAACCATATTATTTTCTCTGATAGCATATTCTAGCTATTAATCCATGAGTTTGCTCATTGTATTTAATCATAATAGCAAAATAATACATTATTAGTTTTTTTGTGCCAGCTTGCTTACCTCAATAAAATGTCCACCAGGCTCATCCATGTCATCACATGCCTCATGACTTCATTTCTTCTTACAGTTGTATAATATTCCATTGTATGTATATAGCACAATTTGTTTATCCATTTGCTAGTTGATGGACACCTGAATTGTTTCCATCTTTTGGCAATTGTGAATAATGACACTATGAACATCAGTGTCAAGATCTCAGCTCATGCCACTGTTCTCAGTTTTTTGGGGTATAGACCTAGTAGTGGTATTGCCAAGTCACATGGTAGGTCTATATCTAACTTCCATAGGACCACAAAACTGACTTCCACAGTGATTGTACCACTCTACATTCCCATCAGCAGTGAATAAGCATCCTATCTCTCCAGATCCTCTCCAACACTTGCAGTTTTCTGTTTTGTTAATAGTGGCCATTCTAGTAGGTGTGAAATGATATCTCATTGTAGTTTTGATTTGCATTTCCCTACTAGCCAGTAATGTAAACATTTTTTCATGTGTTTTTTCCACCATTTGTATTTTTTCTTTATAAATATGTCTATTCAGGTCTTTTGCCCATTTTTAGTCAGACATTTGTCTTTTCATTGTTGAGTTGAAGGATCTCTTGATATATCATGGATATTAGACCATTATCAGATGTGTGATTTCCATATATTTTCTCCCATTGTGTTGGCTGCCTTTTTTTTTTTTTTTGCTCTTCAAATAGTCCTTTGTGGTGCGGAGGTGTTTTATTTTGAGGAGTTCCCATTTATTTATATTTTCTTTTGGTGCTCATGTTTTAGATGTATTGTTTAAGAGATCCCTATCAACTACAAGATCTTATAGAGATTTCCCTATGTTATCTTCTAGGAGTTTTGAGGTCCTGAGTTTTATGTTTATGTTACTGATCCATTTTGAGTTGATTCTTGTATAGGGAGTGAGATAGAGGTTCTCTCTCATCCTTTTGGTTATGGATACCCAGTTCTTCCAGCACCATTTATTGAAGAGACTGTTCTGTCCCAGAAAAGTGGACTTGGTAGGCTTATAAAAAATCAGTTGACCATAGAGATGGGGGTCTATTTCTGAACTCTCAATTCAATTTTATTGATCAATGCATTCATCTTTATGCCAATGTGATGCTGTTTTGACCACTTTGGCTTTATATTACACTTCAAGGTCAGGAAGTTTGAGTCCTCTGACTTTGCTCTTATGTTTCAGGATATCTTTGGTTATTCAGGATCCCTTTCCCTTCAAATAAATTTGGTAATTGATGTTTTCATTTCTGAAAATAGATTGTTGGAATTTTGATTGGTATTGCATTGAATCTATAATTAAATTTGAGTGGAATTGACAAATTCATGATTTTTAGTCTTCCAATCCATGAACACAGAATGTCTGTCCATTTGTGTTGGTCTTTAATTTCTTTTAGCAGTGTTTTGTAGTTTTCTTAATACAAATCTTTTACATTCCAGGTTAACTTAACTCCTAGATATTTGAGTCTTTTTGTTGCTACTGTTAATGGAATTTTTTTGTCTTTATTTCTTTCTTAGCTTGATCATCACTAGAATGTAGACATCCTACTGATATTTCCATGCTGATCTTGTTCCATGCCACTTTGCTGAACTCATTTATTAGCTCAAGTAGATTTGTTGCAGATATTTCAGGATTTTCTAAATATAGAATTATGTTATCTTCAAATAGTGAGAGATTTACTTCCTCTTTTCCAATTTGAATGCCTTTTATTATTTGTTTGGCTTAATTGCTCTAGCTAGAACTTCTAGCACAATGTTGAATAACAGAGCTAGCAGAGGACATCCTTGTCTTGTTCCTGATCTTATATTGAGTATGATGTTGGCTGTGGGATTTTCATATATGCCCTTTATTTTATTGAGAGACTTTCTTTCCATACTTATCTTTTAAAGTATTTTTATAAATAAAGGATGTTGGATTTTTTTCAAATACCTTTTCTGCTTGAATCAAGATAATCATGTGATTTTTCCCTTCAGTTTGTTAATGTGGTATATTACATTAATTGTTATTCTTAAATTGTACCGTGCTTGCACATACCAGTAATAAAACCCACATGATCTTGTTGTCTAATTATTTTTACATGCTGTTGTATTCAATTTGCAAGTATTTTGTTGAAAAATTTTTCATCTATGTTCATTAGAGGGATTGTTTTGTAATTTTCTATTTTGTAGTATCTTTTTCTGGCTTTGGTATTAGGATGATGTTTGCTTCAGGAAATGTATTGGGTAATTTTCCCTCCTCTTCAATTTTTTGGAAGAGTTTAAACAGAATAGGTATTGATTATTCTCAAAATGTTTAGTAGAATTCACCTGTGAACCCATATGGACCTAGACTTTTTCTGTAGGAAGATTTTTGATGACTAATTCAATCTCATTGCTTGTGATTGGTTTTGGTGGACTTCTATTTTTCTATGGTCAGTGTAGCTTGTTTGAGTGTTTCTAGGAATCCGTCCATTTCACCTACAGAACTTTCTCATCTAAAATCCTGGGAAATGGATGTTGCTCAAGTGATTGAGCACCCACTTCCCACATGAGAGGTCCCCAGTTCGATCCCTGGTGCCTCTTTAAGAAAGCAAGCAAACAAATGAAAAAAACAACTCAGGGGAGCAGATGTGGCTCAGTGGTTAAGTAACAGCTACCCACATATGAGGTCCCAGTTTCAATTCCTGGCCTCAGTTCCTTAAAAAAAGTCCTATGGCTCTGCTTTCAGCATGATCCAATAGAGAGGTTCCAGGTAGATATCAAGATGTATAATATGCTGGCACCAATACAAAAATAGCCTAAAAACTGCTGGGCTTCCTTTATGGAGGTGGGGGACTTTAGAGGCAGTAATTTGTCCTATACCAGGTCAGGAACAAATGCCAGGCTCTGGCCCATATACTACCTAAAAATGTAACTTACTGGGCAGAGCCTTGTATCTTGTTGGAATTTATGGCCCAATTGGATTATTGAAGCCAATTTAGCAACATATGCAATCCCTGGGCAGTTTGTTTGTTCACTGGCCCACTAACATCATGTCAACAATATATTGAAACACTCTCTGTCCTTTGGGCAGGGGCAGCCTATTCAAATACTATGTGGCCCATTGGATCAGATAGTGGGTGAGTTTGCCTACTCATGTGGCAGTACAGTGAAGGTATGTTGTAGACCTTGCCATTGTAAAGCAACTTGATCCTGGTCCTCTTCTCAGAGGGGAATGGCAAAACAAGGCATTCTAAGCTCAACAATTCCAGACCGAACATCAGTGAAGCTCATAATAATTTCCAGGTGCTTCATAAAGTCTGGGAGCACAGGTGCCAAAGGGTGCATTTCTGCATTCAAGTGACTGTAGTCTATGTTTACCCCCATATTCAACATGCCTTTTTCACTGACCAAACCAAGCCCTTATAGGTAAAAATGTTGGAGCTGAGAACAGTCAGACAGCTCTTTTAAGAGGTCTGTAAGGTGATTTTCTCCACCTGAAAGACAGTATTGCTGCCGTTGGGCAAATTAAAGTGATGGAGGGGGAAGCGGCTGTGGCTCAATCAGTAGAGCTCCTGTTTACCATATGGGAGGCCCCAGGTTCGGTTCCCGGGGCCTCCTGGTGAAGGCAAGCCCGCCCGCACGGCGTGGTTAGCTGACCCAGCAAGCACAAGCAGCAAGGGGGGGATAAATGAATAAATAAATAAAATCTTTTAAAAAAATAATAAATTGATGGAGGCACTGGGGGTGCATGGTTCAACACTCCCCCAATCTCGATGGCCAGAATTTGTTGGGATGGGTGACATACAATTTTATTTAACACTTGGAGGGACACTGGTGCAGGATGTATGTACACTGAAATTCCACCCATTTTAAGTATTAATTTCCCATTCTCTATCGCAACCCCATACCCTGGTAATCTATATTATAGATTCTAACTCTGAGTGTTTTTTTTAAAAAGGTACCAGGGATTGGACACAGGAACTTGTATTTGGGAAGCAGGTTTTCAACTACTGAGTACATCTGCTTCCCAAATAAAGTTGGTGTTTTTGTTTGTTTTGTTTTTAGGAGGTGCTGGAGATTGAATCCAGCACCTTGTACATGGGAAGCATGCACTCCTTGTACATGGGAAGCATGCACTCAACCACTCAAGCTACATCTTTCCCCTCTCTGAGTGCTTTGATTGTAATTATTTCATATCAGTGAGATTACACAATATTTGTTCTTTGATTATAGCTTATTTCACTCAAGATGATATTTTTGTATCATCCATGTTTTGCATATAAGAATTTCATTCCTTTTTTAATGTAAAAGATTCTATTGTGTATACATAACCATATTTTATTTACCATTCATTGGTTGATGAACATGGGTTGCTTCCATCTTTTTGCAACTGTGAATCCTGCACCTCTGAATATCAGTGTGTAAATATTTGAGTCACAGCTTTAATTCTTTGGGGTCTATACCTTGTAGTTGAATTGCCAGGCCACATATTTCTATAATTTTCTTTCTGAAGCATTGCCAAACTGTCTTTCACATTGGCTGCACCATTTACATTGCCAACAGCAATGAATGAAAGTTACTCTTTCTGTACATCTTCTCCAAACTTGTTATTTTCTGTTTTTTTTTTTTAATATCAGCTATTCCAATGGGTATGAAAGAGTATCTCATTGTATTTTTTAACAAATCAATTTTATTGATACATATTAATAAAACATAAATTCATCCAAACTGTGCAATCAATGGTATTTGGTATATTCATATAGTTGTGCATTCATCACTTCAATCATTTTTAGAGCACTTTCATTATTCCAATAATATTAAACAAACAATAAACATACAAACAAAAACTCACCTCTTCTCAATCTCTTTATGCTTCCTCTGCAATTCTGTTTCAGGCTTTCTAGTTTATTTGTATTTATATTTTGTAAAAACAGTCTTATATATGCAATATCACCCATATTGGTGCTTTACATGATGTTTCACTATGTTATACAGTCCCATGTTACATTTTAGCTTTCTTTCTAGTAATACATAGAACATTAGACTTGCCCCTCAACTACTGCCATACCCATATAATAGCTCTGCTAGTTACAAACACTAGGAGGTTTTTCACCATTTCTATTCATTTCCAAACATTTACAAAGAACTTTTTTACCAATTCTGCACAGATTACTCCCATTAGTGAGACTGCCTTTTTATTTTCTTGATAACGTCCTTTGAGGTGCAAAAGTTTTTAATTTTGAGGAGATTCCATTTATCTATTTTTTTCTTTTGCTGCTCATGCTTTGGGTGTGAAGTTCATGAAACCATTTTCTATTACAAGTTCCTGTAGATGTTTCCCTACATTATCTTCCAAAGTCTTTATGGTCTTGGTTCTTATATTTAGATCTTTGATCCATCTTCAGTTGATTATTGTATAAGGTGTGAGATGGTGTTTCGCTCTCATTCTTTTGGGTATGGATATCCAGTTCTCCAAGCACCACTTGTTGAAGAGGCCATTCTCTTCCAACTGAGTGGGCATGGTGGCCTTGTCAAGTTTCAGATGACTGTATATGTGAGGATTTATATCAGAACTCTCAATTTGGTTCCATTGGTCAGTATGTCTATCTTTGTGTCAATACCATGCAGTTTTGACTACTATAGCTTTGTAGTGTGTTTTAAAGTCAGGTAGTGTCATACCTCCAACTTCATTTTTCTTTTCAATATGTCTTTGGCAATTTGGGACCTCTTAACTTTCCAAATAAATTTTGTATTTAGTTTTTCAAATTCCTTAAAAAATACAATGTTAATTTTTTATTGGGATTGCATTTGTAGATTAGTTTGGGTAGGATACACATCTTGATGATGTTTTGTTTTCCTATCCATGAACGGGGAATATTCTTCCATTTATTAAAGTCTTCTTTGATTTCCTTTAATAGTGTTGTACAGTTTTCTGTATATAAGTCCTTTATCTCTTTAGTTAAATTTATTCCAGGGTATTTGATTCTTTTAGTTACTATTGTAAATGGTATTTTTTTCTTGATTTCCTCTTCAGATTGCTTGTTATTGGTGTACAAAATGCTACTGATTTTTGAGCATTGATCTTATAGCCTGCAATGTTTCTGAACTCCTTTATAAGTTCTAGAAACTTTCTTGTAGATTTCTCAGGGCTTTCTACATATAGGATCGCATCATCTGCAAATAATGAAAATTTTATTTCTTTTCCAGTTTGGATGCCTTTTATATCTTTTTCTTGCCTCAGTGCTTGATCAAGTTCTTCTAAGACAATGTTAAATAGGAATGGTGATAGTGGGCATCCTCATCTTTTTCCTGATCTCAGAGGGAAGGCTTTTAGGATTTCACCATTGAAGATGATGTTAGCTTTAATTTTTTAATATATACCCTTTATCTGCTGGGGAAAACTCATGATTTTATCTTGAGCAAACCACCTCATTGTCCAGCTCCCTATAGATTGATGTCCCTAAAGTTCTCACTCTGTGGGCTTCCAGAACAGACCACTTGGGCAGGATCCTGTCCCCAATCATCCATCCTCTGCGAGAGAGATTGTGAGTGCCCACCTAAACTGATGCCATCTTGTCCTCCTATATTGGAATCTATTTCTGAACACTCAATTCAATTCCATGGGTCTATATCCCTATCCATATGCCAGTGCCCTGTTTTCACCCTGTAGCTATATAATATGATTTAATATCAAGAAGTGACTGTCGTTCAATTTTGTTCTTTATAAAAATGTTTCTAGCTATTTTGGAGCCCCTTACCCTTCTAAATAAATTAGATAATTATCTTTTTTCAATTCTTCAAAAAAGTTGTTGGAACTTTACCAAGATTGCATTGAATCTGTAAATCATTTTGGCTAAATTTGACAAGTTAATGATATTTAGTCTTTCAGTCCATGAGCATGGAATGTTCTTCAATTTATTTAGGTCATATTTAATTTCTTTTAGTTGTGTATTGTGTTCTGAATACAAATCCTTTACATTTTTGGTAGGCTTATTTCTAAATATCGGATCCTTTTAGTCACTACAGTAAGTGGAATTTTTTCCTGACTTCCCCCTTAGATTACTAATTTCCAGTGTATAGAAACACTATTGATTTTTGGTATTAATCATGTATTCTGCCACTCTACTGAACAAATTTACTAGCTCTAGTAGCTCTGTTGTGGACTTTTTAGGACTTTATAAGTATGGGAACATATCTTTGAATAGTGAAAGCTTTAATTCTTCCTTTCCAATTTGAATACCTTTTATATTTTTTTTCTTGCCTTGTAGGTCTAGTTAACAATTCTAACACTGTAACAGACATCAGTGGCAATAGTGCACATCCTTCTCTTGTTCCTGATTTCAACAGGAAAACTTTTAGTCTTTCACCATTGAGTACAGTATTAGCTGTGTGTTTTTCATATATACACTTGATCATATTGAGAAATTTTCCTTCCATTCCTATTTTTCAGACTGTTTTTTATCAAGAAAGGATTTATTTTATCAAATGTCTTTTCTGCATCAATCAAAGTGATCATGTGATTTTTCTTCTTTGATTTATTAATGTGGTGTATTACACTGGTTGATTTTCTTCTGTTGAACCATTGCATACCTATGATATAACTCAATTCATCATGATGAATAATTCTTTGAATGTGTTGTCGGATTCTATTAGAGAGTATTTTTTGAGGACTTTTACATCTATATGCTTTGGGGAAATGTGCCCGCAATTTTCTTTTGTTTAATATTTTTATCTGGCTTTGGAATTAGATTAATGTTGGCTTCATAGAATGAATTTGGTAGTATTCCCACCTGTTAACATTTTTTGAAGAATTTGAGCATGATTGGTATTTTCTCCTTTGAATGATTGGTAGAGCTCACCTGTGACACTATCTCATCCAGCACTGTTCATTCGTGAGAGGCTTTTGATGACTGTTTCAATCTCTTGTGATTATTTTGGTGGTCTTCTATTTCTTCTATGGTCAGTGTAGCTTGTTTTTGTGTTTCTTAGAATTTGTCCACTTTATCTATGTTGTTTAATTTGTTGGCATGCAGTTGACCATAGTATCCTCTTGTGATTTCTTTCATTTGTGTGGGGTCAGTAGAAATGTTCCCATTTTCATTTTTTATTTTATTTGCATCTTCTCTTTTTTTCACTTTGTCAATCTAGTAAAGAGTCTGTCAAAAATTTTTATTCTCTCAAAGAGTCAACTTAAGTTTTGTTGAGTCTCTCTATTGTTTTTGTTGTTGTTGTTGTTATTCTCAAGTTCTCTAGGGGATGCCAAGAAATGGGAACACTCCTTCACTGTTGGTAGGAATGTAAAATGGTGCAGCCTCTCTGGAAGACAATTTGGCAGCTACTCAAGGTATCTAAATATAGAATGACCAGCAATCCCACTATTAGGAATACATTCAGAAGTTCTGAAATCAAGGAAATGAGCAGATATGTGCACAGTGAAGTTCATAGAGCATTAGTCACAATTGTTAATAGATGGAAACAACCCAGGTGTTCCTCAAGTGATGAATGAATAAACAAAAGGTGATAGTTACATATGATGTAATAATATGCTGCATAAGAGGAAATGAAATTGGGAAGCATAGCACAACATGTATAAACCTTGAGGACATTGTGTGAAAAGAGCCAGACATAAAATGACAAGTTTTGTATAGTCTCACTTATATGAACTCAATATGAAGAGTAAATACATGGAGTTAAAATCTAGAGTAAGGTTACTAGGAGATAGATGAGGTCTGAGAATGGGTACTAATGCTTAAAGTATGTAGAATTTTTAAATAATTTGATTGTAAATGTACGGAAAGTATAGAGTTGATGGTAACATATTATAGTGAATAGAACTTACAATGCTGATTTATAATTGTTAATGTAACTGAAGGGGGTAGTTTAGCAATGCAAATGTTAATTGAAAGTAAAATAGATGATGATCTAGGGACTGTATAAGAAAAAGAACTTCGTGGATGAAAATTGTGGTTAAAAGTAAAAATACAAGAATGTTTTTCTATGAACTAGAACAAATATACATCCCTATTACAAGGTTTTCTATGATGAGTCATGGGAAAATACAATTAAGGTAAATGATGTATTATAGTTAACAGCAATATATTAAAATTCTTGCATTAGTGTCAAAGAAGTTACTATATCAATTATAAGGGTCAATAATAGGGTATATGGGATTTTTTCTATTGTAGTAATGAAACATTCTAAAATTTACTGAGGCAATAACAGCATAATTCTGTGATGAAACCAAGAGTCTCTGACTGTACACTTTTTAAAAAAATCAATTTTATTGATACATATAAATAAAGCATAAAATTTATTTAAGTGTACAATCAGTGGTACTTAGTGTAATCACATATCTGTGTATTCATCACTTCAATCATTATTAAAGCATATGCATTATTTCAATAATAATAATAATAATAATAAAGAGAAAAACAAAAAAGAAAATTCCTTACCTCTCAATCTCTCTGTCTCCCCAGCTGTACATAGCTGCTATTTCTGGTTATTTATGTTTGTTTATTTATTTATTTGTTTGTTTATTAAGCAGTTTTATTGAGATATATTCACATAACACATCACCTATCCAAAGTATATAATCAATGGCTTTTTTAGCTGTTAAAATTGCCTTTATTGTAAAATTGTAAAATAAATAGAAAATAGGTTGAAAGATACTACAAATTTTAAAAGGGAGTTGCAGGCATGGATAGATTTAATATAATCAATTGTAAAAAATAGATAGCTAAGTAACAAACATTTATAAATGTAAATAATAATTCAAATATAATAGAATTTAATTTTAACATAATTCTAATTTTTATATCACAAGTCTAACTATTGGACATAATCTCTAAGAATGGAATAAATTATTGGTTTAGTTAGTCAATTTCCATTTAGGACATAATTCTAGATAATCAAATTCCACTTTGGTAATTCTTCACATCTTATTGGAATGAATTACAGCAGATAACTATTTGCCATATTATAATTTTATGAGGCAGTAAAACTCAAAATCTTGTTCAACAGTAGTCATGCTAAGTCATTATTGATCCAGATAGATTATTTTAATTAAAATGTATGAATAAGAAGGAGCCAAAGAAAATTGAAGTATCCAAAAATATATCTCTTCTACAGCCCTCTTCAAATAAAAGCAAGGGTTTATTTTGTATGAAAAAAATTACAGAAACTGATTACAGGAACAATTTGTAGGTTGCACTGAGTAATTATTGTTCATATAGTATAATATTATTTTACATTTATCTGGTCTACACCAGCTCTTTTTTGGTTTCTATTTGCATGGAATACCTTTTTCCAAACTTTCACCTTTAACCTGGTTGTGTCCTTACATCTGAGATGGGTCTCATATAGACAACATATAGATGGCTCATACATTTTTATTGATTCTATCAATGGGAATTCAATCCATTACCATTCAGTGTTATTACTGTAAAGGCATTACTTGCTACATCCATTTTGTCCTTTGGCTCTCTGTTCTCACATCATTCTTCTGTGTGTCTAAGATTCCTTTAGTTTACCCTTCCTAATGATCTTCATTTCTAAACTCTTCTCCAAATTTCTCAACCTTGTTTTTTCCTTTCAGGCTGCAGCAACCCTTATACTATCTCTATAAATCTGGGCTTTTGGTAACACATTCTCTCATTTTTGGGGGGTATAATAAGAATTTGATCTCACCCTCATTTTTGAAAGGCTGCTTTGCCAGATTCAGAATTCTTGGCTGACAGTTTTTCTCTTTCAGTGCCTTAAATACATCATACCACTTTCTTCTCACCTCCATGCTTTCTGATGAGAGGTCAGCACTTAATTTTATGAAGTTTCCCTTCATAAAATTACTTTTCTTTTGATGCTTTCAGAATCCTCTCTTTATCTCTGATATTTGTCATTCTGAATAGTAGGTGTCCTGGGGTAGGGTTATTCAGATTTATTCCATTTGGGGTGTGTTGTCCTTCTTGGATATTGATATTTATGTTCTTCATAAGGGTTGGGAAGTATTTGGTCATTATTTCCTGAAATATTCTTTCTTTCCTTTTTCCACTCTCTTCTTCTTGGACACTAACAATGTGAATGTTTGTGAATTTTGCATTTTCATTCCATTACTTAAGTCTCTGTTCCACTTTTTCCACTCTCTTTTCTTTTTGTTCTCCAGACTTTTCCTTTTAAGATGTTCTGTCTTCAAAGTCACTAATTCTGTCTTCAAACAATTCAAATCTGCTCTTATGTGCCGCCAATGTATTTTAATCTCATCCATTGTGTCTTTTATCTTTCATTCTCATAAGGTCTGTTACTTTCCTTTGCAGGCTTTCAAATTGTTCTTTATGCTCTCCTAGTGTCTTAATACCCTTTAATTCTTTAGTCATATTTTCCTTAAGTTCTTTTACTTGATTTAGAAGGGTTGTGTGATTATCACTGATTAATAAACTTAAGTCCTGTATCTCTTCAAGATATTTGGTTTGTTCTTTTGGCTTGACTATCTCTTCCTGTTTCCTAGTATGACTTGTAATTTTTGCTGATGTCTAGGTATCTGAATATGTTGGTGAATGTATTCTGATGGCCAATTTTTCCCTTTTGCCTATTTTCCACAGCACTACTTTGATATTTGGTTCAACTTATTCTCAATCTTTAAAATTGACAATATTGTTTTCAAAATCATACCAGGGACTAAGTAGTGGGGTGCAGAATTTTTCATATATACCCTTATTCATGTGGAGGAATTTTCCATCTTTCTCAGGGTTCTGAAAGTTTTATCAAGAGAGAGTTCTGGAGATCAGATATAGTGCAGTGGTTGAATGCCTGCTTCCCACATTAAATCCCCAGTACCTCCTCAAAAAAAAAAAAAAAAAGGTAAAATTGTGTATTTTGTCAAATGCATTTTCCACAATGACTGAGGTGGCCATGTGGATATTTTCTTTGATTCTACTAATAAGGTGGATAACATTAATTGATTTTCTTATGTTGAACCAAACTTGCATAACAGGAATAAATACCACTTGATCATAGTTTATAATCTTTTTAATGCTCCATTGGATTTAGTTTGCAAAGGTATAAATATAAGACCCAAGACCATAAATCTCCTAGAAGTTAATGTAGAGAAGCATCTATTATATCTTGCAATAAGAAATGGTTTCACCAACTTTAAACCCAAAGCATGAGGAATGAAAGAAAAAATAGATAAATGGAAACTTCACAAAATTTTGTGCTTCAAAGAAGTTTGTCAAGAAGGTGAAAAGGCAACCTACTCATGGAAGAATATATTTGGGAACCACTTATCTGCTAAGGACCTCATATCCAGTGTATATAAGAAATCCTATGCTTTGAAAAGAAAAAGAAAAAGAACCCAGTTAAAAAATGGGCAAATGATTTGAATAAACACTTCTCCAAAGAATAAGTACAAATGGCTAAAAAGCACATGACAAGATGTTCAACACCACTAGCTATTAGTGAAGTGGAAATCAAAACTATCATGAGATATTATCTTACACCTATTAGAATGGCAGCTATTAAAAAAATAGAAAGCTACAAGTATTGGAGAGGATATGGCAGAATGGGAACATTTATTCACTGCTGGTAGGAATGGGTAACTGTGTAGCCATTGTGAAGGAGAGTTTTGAGGTACCTCAGGAAGCTAACTAGAGAACTGCCATATGATCCAGCAATCCCACTGCTGGGTATATACCCATAAGAATTGAGAGCAGGGTCACAGATATATGCACACCAATGTTCACATTGTCATAATTCACTATTGCCAAAGGTTGGAAGCAACCCAAATGTCCATCAACAGATGAATGGATAAGAAAATTGTGGTATATACATACAATGGAATATTACCCAACTGTAAGAAGGAATACCATATTAACACACAGGAAAACATGGATGAATCTTGAAGGCCTTATGTTGAGTGAACTAAGCCAGTCATTGAAGGACAAATATTACATGACCTCACTGATATGACTTAAATTAAGCAAACTAGAGTTTGGAAGATAGGTTATCAGGAGACAGAAAGGGAGTAGAGTGTGGTGAGCCAATGCTCAATATGGCCAAACATAGGATAAAGTGGAAGGGGTGTTTGGGCAGTAGTTGGGGGGTGATAGTGGGGTAGTGATGTGATTGGATTCAATGATGCTGGAATGCGAGGGGGAGTAGGGTGGGGGTTTGGGTTGGACTATCCATGGAATTGTGGGGAGGACTGGAGGAAGGTACAGACCATTATGCCAAGCCTTGATGGTTGTACTTATGAACCTTGTTCTTGTGAAATTGAAACCTTGTCTGGTATTATTTATTGCCTAAGGGTTACCTCCTGAAAGCCTCCTGGTTGTTCAAAAATGGCCTTTCTCTAAGCCAAACTCAGAATATAAATATACTCCATTTCCCCCAATGTGGGACACAGCACCCAGGATGAGCCTCCCTGGCAGTGAGGGATTATTACCAAGCACCAACTAGTGATGCATTTGGAAAAAGACCTTGACCAAAGGTAAAATATTAAATACAAATGACTTTTATGGCTAAGAGATTTCAAAGTGCATCAGGAGGTAATTCCAGATTATGCACATCTCAGGAGGATCTCATTGACTGCCACAGTAAACAATACCTCAAGCAGGGGGCTTCTGATGGCTCTAGAGAGACATCTAGACACTATAGGCAGGGCAGAAAATCTCAGGAATTTAATACCCTGTCATTGGGGCTTACCTTGGAATATATGTTACACAATGTAAAAGAGTTAGAGTCATTTATAATTTCCTTACCCATGGCTCTTCAGCCCCTTTTATTTGAACCTATAATTAGTACTATGCTCAATAAATATATGTCCCATATACTTATATCTTTGGTTTGTTCATATGCCACTTAAGCCCAGACTCTCTGCAGAGTTACAACACCTACTCTCCAGTTCACTGTACTTACCCAGGACAACTAACAAAAAGATGATGATGGACAATGCCCATGCCAAGGAAAACAAAGTATCTTCAATTGCAAGCAAGACAGTTCTAGCCATCTGTCCCATGGGACCTAAGTCCTCTCTCAATCAGAAACAGAGTGGGCATCAGCATCCCCAAATCTTCAAGACTGAGGAATGAACAAACATCAGGGGGAAATGCAACTATAAGCAAAAGTAGACATTATTATTCTAGCAATGGAAGAATATATATAAAGACTGTGGCCACCAGAAGTTCTGAGGGGAGGAAGAGGAAAGAATAGGTGTAACCTGAGGCATTTTTGGGACATTGGATTTGTCTTTCATGACATTGTAATGATGGATACAAGTCATTATACATTTTGTCAAACCCTATAAAATTGAGGGGTGCAAAGTTTATACCACAGTGTAAACTATAGACCATGGTTAGTTATAATGCTTCAATATATATTCAATTGTAACAAGTGTACCACACTAATGGGAGATATTGTTAATATGGAAAATGTGTGGAAGGGGGAGAGAGAGGGGTATGTGGTTGTGCCCTATATTTTCAATGTAACATCTATTTAATCTAAAGCTTCTTTCAAAATAAAATAAGAAAGAAAAGAAAGTATTTTGTCAAATGCCTTTCCTACAACAATTGAGATGACCATATGGTTATTTTGTTTCATTCTGCTAATATAATGGATTACTTTAACTGATTTTCTTATGTTGAGGCACACTTGCATATCAGGGATGAATACCAGTTGATCATGGCTTATAATTCATTTAATGTTCCATTGGATTTGGTTTGCTAGTATATTTGTTGAGAATATTTGCAAAGATAACCAGAAAAGGTATTGTTCTGTTATATTGTTTTAACATAGTATGCTTATCTGACTTTGGTATGAGGGGGATGTTGGCCTCATAGTATGAATTAGGGAGTTTTGCCTCCATTTCCAATTTTAGAAAAGTTTCAACAGAATTGGAGTTAAGTCTTCTTTGAATGTTTGCTAACATTTTTCTTTGAAGCCCAGTGGACCAGGGCTTTTCTTTGCTGGGAGGTTTTTTTTTTTTAATTATGTATTCAATCCCTTTTTTAGTAATTGGTTTCTTGAGTCAGTGTATGTAGTTTGTGTTTTGTTGTGATCTATATTTTCTTGAGTCAAAATAGGTAGTTTGTGTGTTTCCAAGAATTTTTCCATTGCATCTAGGTTATCTAATTTATTGACATATACCTGCCCATAGTATCAGCTTATAATCTTTTTAAAAAATTTAAATGGGAATGGTAGTAATATCCCCATTTTTATTTCTGATTTTCACTTTTTGTATCCTCTTTTTTTCTTCTTTGTCAGTATTGCTAAATATTTGTTTATTTTATAGATGTTTACATGGAAACAACTTTTGGTTTTGTTGATTCTATTATTTTTTTCTATTTCATTTGTCTCTGCTGTGATCTTATGTCCTTCCTTCTACTTGTTTTGGGTTTTGTTTGTTCTTTTTCTAATTCTTCCAGGTTTAGTTAGGTCTCTGATTCAAAGTCTTTCCTCATTTTTAATGTAAGTATTTAGAGCTATAAATTTCCCACTCAGTGCTGCCTTCACTGTGTCCCATATGGTTTGGTATGTTGTATTTTCATTTTTATTCACCTCAAGATATTTCGTGATTATACTTCTGATTTCCTTTTTACCTCATTGGTTATTTAAGAGTATATTGTGAAATTTCCACATACTTGTGAATTTCTCCTTTCTCCCTCTGTTATTTATTTCTAGATTCATTCCATTGTGGTTAGAAAATATATGTGATTTCAATATTTTTTAATTTACTGATACTTTTTTTGTGATACACAATATATTCTATCCTGGTAAATGATCCATGTACAATTGAGAAGAATGTGTATTCTGTCTTTGTTGGATGGAGTGTTCTATACATGTCTGTGATGTCAAGTCCTGTATTTTCTTTTTGATCTTCTCATTAAATGTTCTATCCCTTATTCGCAGTGGATGCACTAAATTCTCCTAATATTAATGTAGAACCAGCAATTTCTCCTTTTAAATCTGTCAGTATTTGCTTCATATATTTTTCATCTCTGCTCATAGATGCATTTATATTGTTAAACCTTTCTTTTGAATTGTCGCCTTTACCAGTATGTAATGTCCTTCTTTGTCTATCATATCTTCTTTTGACTTAAAGTCTATTTTATCCTATATTAGTATAGCCTCCTCAGCTCTCTTTTGACTATGGCTTGCATAGTATAGTATTTCCCTCATTTCACCCCCAAACTATTTGCATCTTTGAATGTAAGGTGAGTCTTTCACATAGCATATAGTTGATACAAGCTTTTTAATCCATTTTGCCAATATCTTCCATTTGACTGAAGAGTTTGTTCCATTGACATTGATAGTCCCTACTGATAATATAGGACTTGTTTCTGTCATTTTGCTCTTTAGCTTTTTTAAGTCTTCTACTGTTTTTTTTGTCACTGATTTCCATTTAAGCCTACTTTCATATTTATTTGATTTCTTGTGTTGTAGCATATTGAGTGTATTTTCATTTCTATATGGATATATTTTTGAGCTATTTTCTTTGTGGTACTTTGGGGTTAAATTTAACACACTAAGTATTTAACAACTTTCTTTGGTTTGATACCTACTAAGCTTTAATAGCATGTACATATACCATACACCTCTGTCCTCCTGCCAATAAGTGCCTTGTTATCACTTATAACTTTGTACATTATATGTACAAAAGCCTTGATAAAGCATTACTTTTAATGCATTTGTATTTTAGCAGTTGCAGGAAGTAAGTAGAGTTACATACCAAACAATATAATACAATAATACTTACACTTATAATTACCCAAATGTTTACCTTTACTGTAGGTCATATTTCTTTATGCTGCTTTGAACCACTGTCTACTATACTTTCATTTGAGTCTGAAGGACTCCCTTTAGCATTACATGTGAGGCTGGTCTAGTGGTGAACTCCCTCAGCTTTTGTTTATCTTAGAAGGTCTTAATTTCTCTTTCATTTTTTAAAAGAGAATATCACCAGTTATAAAATTTTTGGATGGCAGTTGTTTTCCGTTAGCACTTTTGATATTTCTACCCATTGCCTTCTTGCCTACAGGTTCTGATGCAAAAATTGAACTAACTCTGATTTGGGACTCCCTTATATGTAAAATGTTGCTTTTCTCTTGTAGCTTTCAGAACTCATTCCTTGTCCTTTGTAATTTGTTTGTAATCACTATATAATCAGTTATATTTTTCTTCTTTATCCTGTTCGGTGTTCTCTGAGTTTCTTGGATGTGCATATTCACATCTTTTTCTGTCTTTTGGAAGTTTTCTGCCATTATTTCTTTGAATATTCCTGCTCATTTCTTTCTTTAGTTTCCTTCTGGAACTCCCATCCTGCATATTTTGGTATGCATCATTGTGTCCCATAAATGTTTTAAGCTATTTTCACTTTTAATATTTATTTTCTCTTTCTGTTCCTTGGCCTGACTGATTTCATGTTTCTTTCTTCAAGTTCACTGATTCTTTCTTCTGACAGCTCCACTGTGCTCCAAAAACCCTCTTGGGCATTTTTCATACCAATTATTGTGGTCTTTAATGCTATTGTTTTGATACTTTTAAAAATTTTCTCTTTACTTAGACTATCATGTTATTCATTTATTGTTTTACTTATATTCTTTAGTTCTTTATATGTACTTTTCTTCACCTGCTTGAACATTTTAAAGATTCTTTTTAAAGGTTTTGTTCAGTAGGTCCACATTCTCATCTTCTTCATTGGTATTTTCTTTGTTTTTATCTTCTTACATTGGATAGACCATCATCTCCTATTTCTATGTTTGTCTTGTAATCTTTGCATACTGTATGTGTTAATATTTAAAATGTTAACTCTGGGATTTCCATCCTGGGATATCTTTTTCTTGGTTTTATAGCTGTTGATAATACAGAAATTTTCTTGAGCTTCAGTGCTTCTATCAGGAAGTTCTGCCCAAATCAAATGCAGTGTGCAGTACTTTCCCTATCTTTCTGAGCTTCTGTCTTGTGCTGGGAATTATTTGTTAGTTGTTTTGGAGTTCTACTGTTTACAGGAGTTTAGTTGCCACCTCTTTTCCCAAGATACAGTCCCCCCTCTCCTACATATTTGAAGCTAGCATGGCTTTGCCTTAGGCTCTCCACCTCTATAGTTTTTCACACTCACCTCATTGTCTCATGCTGATTCTGCCTGGAGTACAAATTCTGCTAGGAAAGTCACCCCAGGAATGACCTTCCCAAATCAGTCTTTCCTGCCAAAACATGGTCAGGGACTCATGAAGTGGTTGCAGACAGGCTCAAATGC
>JAKSZT010053823.1:453273-470220 GCA_026826555.1 Tolypeutes matacus | reverse complement strand
GAGACACCCTGGTCCTATATAAGGGGGGATAGCCCCAGAGACTGATGCCTTATCAGTGGGTTCTATTTTGGAATCTGTGCTCCTGAGAGTGACAGAATTAGACTCAAATAAGTCCTCCCTGCACATGGTTCACCAGTCCCTTCTATTCAAACCTACATGTGATGCTGGAGTTTCTTAGGTATACTTCCAGAGACTGGAGCCTCCCGCCTACCTATGTGCCAGGTGTGCATGAAATCTAGGTGGAGCTGCAACTCCTACCCTACAGCTCAATGGACTCATCCAAGTCACCTGGTGAGGAGACAACGATGGGATATGGCCATCCCAGGGATTGGAGAGGGCCTGCATCTGCAGGCAGGATCATCCCACCCACCATATCCATGGGATATAAGCCCTCTCTCACTTGGAGTTGGAGTGGACATCACCATCCCAGTCCCCTCAGGATTGGGGGAAGAACTATGGACTAGAGTGGACTTGATGGTATTCTCTTGTTCACATATGGTGATTCTAGCAATGCAAGAAATTATAACAATGAGGTGGAGCCAGTGGCCACTTGACACTTTTGGGGTAGGGAGGTTGACGAGTAGTTGAAATACAGTGGCTTCTTTGGGAGTTGGAGGTTGTCCTGAGTACCATTGTGGCAACGGATGTAGGCCATTTTAAATCAGCACACACCACTCAGAACTGAGTGGGAGAGAGTGTGGTCTACAGTGTGAACTGTGGTCTGTGGTTGGTGGCAAGGCTCCAGGATGTGTAAGTTCATTGAGGGTGGTGGGCCACACTGTGGGAGATGTTTGTGTGGGATGTGTTGGGAGGTGTGGGAGGTGGGCAACATGGGAATCCCAGTGGGTTCCGTGTAATATTTTGTGTAATCTAAGCACCTCTTAAAATATATGTATATATATATATATATAAACAACATTTTTGTAAGCAAATACACATATATGCATATATATTTATATATCATTTTGCAAATGTTTGTATGTATTGTGAGAATTTTGATTTTTACCCATAATAAAAAAAAATGTGGTTTATTTCATAATTGTAAATCATTCTGCGAACAAGTATTTTCCAGATGAAGACTAATGGATGTTACATATCTAAAAAAAGGGAAATGTGTTACACACACACACACACACACATATACACACAATGGAGTGCAAAGCAAGGTTAGTTTTAATCTAATTCATTTTAAGAAATAAACCATAGAGGTAGAAACATAAAAATGTTAATAATAAATATGACATCATGGAAATCAGTGATGGTCTAATTCTTATTTGTATATTACAGACTTAAGTATTGGGCCCAATAATATCTAAGAATGACATAAATTATTGGTTTGGTGATTTTGTTTTCATTTACATCATGTTTAGTTGTGTATTATTAAGATCCTATTGGGCATCCTTCACATCTTACTGGAATGAATTACTGCAAATAACAATTGGCCTACTCCAAATTTTATAAGTTGAGAAAATTCAAAAATTTTTTCAACAGTCTTCCTGAGATAATGTTATGGACCCAGATTGGTTATTCCAATTAACGGGTATGCATCTGGAAGCACAGGAGAATAATGTTCCAAATATATATCTCTTCTGCAGTCCTGGGTCAATTCCAAGTAGATGTTTATTTCCACAATGAAACATACAGAATCCTCACCATCACACCACTCCTTCCATAGGCATCAGAGCAGCCAATGAAAGGGTGGTTTGGGGACTGGAGGGAGCTACAGAAAGACAAGGAGAATGATGAAAATGTCCAGAAGGATATCACAGATCATGTGCTAGGTCATTAGAGCATTCACTGCACAATCAGAAGAATGCATTCTTCCTATTTTTATGTCTACCAGGAACATGGTACACACGGCCCTTATGCTAGGTCAAAACCACTCTCAAGGAATTTCACATAGCTACAACCACTCAGAGGTAGACTCACAAGAGAGGTGAATTGAACTAGGATTCAATCCTAATGAGATGACTAGAAAAACCCTCATATTTGCAAAGGGAGCTCCTCAGGTCTCAGTCAGTCAAGGGTAGAAGAAGAAATGACAACGAAAATGAGAAACCACACCTTAGGGATGAGACAGTCTATCCAATCACATATGACACCAGATATATGGGTGTTTATCCATGGATGGAAATCCTGTTCAAAGAATGCTAAATTTGCCTGCAGGGCCCTCAATCCAAAATGGCTCCCTTCAGGGGTGGCAAAAGCTGGTAGGAGCAGGCACCACCTCTTCTTTGCAGATCCAGGGAAATGCAACTGCCTGATAGCACCAGCTGCCTGCTGTGGTGATTTGTCTCACCCCTCCTCCACAGTGGGTATCCTAGATGGTGTGGCTTGAGCCTATACACTGCTCATTGTTTAAGGGGGCAAGGAGGCAGGTGGGAGTGAATCTTTGACCACCAGGCTAAATACAGCACACAGGAATGAAATAAAAAGGAGGTCTTCCTAGCAACAGGGTCAAGAAGCTCTAATTCTCTTTAGAGGTCCTGGTCCAAATATAGATGTATTATGCATAAACCAGGAGTCAAACTGATGACTATGGGGAGAAAATAGTAAACACATGAGAAGCCATGAAAACCACACCACATGCACACAAAGTGTGACATGGTGATAATAGGAGATGATGGAAAATGTGTGCCAAATATACTCAAAGGACCATGCTTAGTGATCATAGTCCAATAATATTAACTCACAATCTATAACAAAGCTTCTATCATGGTGTGCCATGTTGATGGAAGGCTGTTGAATGTGAAGACTTCCAACGTGTCTGACTTTTTTCTAAGTTCACATTATGTAATAAAAACAGACTTTAAAAAATGGAAATCGTGTGGGTCAGAGGAAATTATATTAAATGTCTGATATGCACTCTACTCAGTAGTAAGATGTTGATGTTCTTTTGTCTTGCATATATTTGGTGCCTTTAAAATAGAAAAACCATTTGTAAAATACCTGGCAAAATACAAACTTTGAAAATAACTCTTAACTCTCTAATATGCATTGAATATAAATTCTTTCCAAAGAATGAATGCATTACACAAAAGATAAATACACATTACATGAAAAGATAAGTTATTTTGTCAGTTCCTTTGAAAAGTTCTGTCTTGAAACAAGAGAGGCCTTAATGATTTCATTTACTGGTGAATGCAATTGGTACAAAAATTTCTGTACAAGTTTTTAAAAATTACTTAAATAATGGGAACTACACGTACTGGGAGCATAATGACAAGCTGGATCCAAATGTTTTTCTCTGACTTTTAATCTTTGGATAAGCCCACTTTGAAATCAGTAATTTTGAGATCTTGGTGAATTATTTTATGAATCAGTCCTACAATGTGAGCCAGCTCTAGTTCATTTTCACAGAAAGCATTTCTGATTAGTCTCTTAATTCTTTGAGATTTTCTCATATAGAGAGGGATTCTGGCCTGTTCATCCATATGTAAATAACTGCTGTTATGTCACATTCTACTTCTTTGAAAGTAGAACAGACATTTTAAAACATTTTACTTGTTTGAAAGTAGACCAGAAATTTTACCAAATTCCTCCTACAGATATCCCCCCAAAAATTCTGTCTCTATTTGTGTTGTTTTAGGATACCTCTGGCTGTGGTATCCAAAAAAAATCCAGTCTTATGTATTTTTAATACAAATGTATATAAAAGGCATGGAATTATTATAATAGCTGGGGCATATTTCCATTATATATTTATTCTCTTAAAACACTGGGATATGGAAGAAGACTGAGGAACAAGCTCTAGTATAAATCAATATATAGATATAGATAACACAAGTATATATATTAATTACTTAGAACATTTCAATAAGTTTGCACATTAGAAAACATTTGCCAATGATCTTCTCATAGAAGTTAGAATGGCAAGGTCCTACAGCAGGAGTGAATTTTAATTTTGATTTCATACTCATTTCACAGCACGTTCCTGATAAAACTGTTCTTTGTCCTCCAATCCATATTCTTTGAAGCACACTAAGTGTCTCTGATCAGTCTCTTGGTTTCATTAAATGCTAGATATTGTCATAGAATATCTTTAGAAAGGGTACTCTTTCCTCTCAGTTACAGGAAAGTTAACTGATCAGGTTCTCTGATCAGATAACCTGCCAGGTAGTGTTGGTTTGATTTTGATTTTGTTTATACGGATCCTTTTGTGATATTTATCGCATTCTCTACCTCAGTGTGTAAATAATTTTGGGACAATTGTGACAAAGTATGCATTTCTAGATACACATTATATTAGACCACTAAACAGGTCTGATATCAATAAATAATCATTTTAATGGTACCATTCAAGAAAATTGAAACTACTCAACTAAAACTTCCAACTATCCTTAATTGTGTTAAAAACAACTCAGCCTAAATATGAATTTCCTTAAAATTTGCTTATGATTTACCAAAAAGTAAGTGTATGCCAATGATGTTGGTGAATGTTGAATTTTTCCTGTATTTGGAAATTTAGTTTCTACAAATTTATTTTCAGCAAATTGGTACTAGACAATGTGCTGTGTTCAGTAATTGTGATGAAGCTGACAATGTAGAGGAGACAATATTGTAGATGCAAAGATAAAACACATGTCCCTATAGAATCCAGTATTTAGAAGGTCCAGGTCACTTATTTTTAGAATTATATTCACCTAAACAGGGTGCCCATATACATGAGAAAAACTCTGGCAAAACTGAAGGGAGAAATAGACATTTCTACAATAATAACTGGAGACCTCAACACCTCCTCACATCATTAGACAGAACAACTAGACAGAAGATCAGCAAGGAAACAGAGAACTTGAACAATATGATAAACAAGTTAGACCTAAGAGACATATAAATAATACTGCATCTAAACTCAGTGGGTTAAACATGCTTCTCAAGTGCCCATTAATCTTTGTCCAGATAGACCACATGTGAGGCCACAATGCAGCTCTCAATAAATATAAAAGATTGAAATTATACAAAGCAGCTTTTCAGATCATAATGGAATTAATCTGGAAATCAATAATAGACAGGAAAAAAGGAAATTTGCAAATGTGTGGAAGATGAACAACACACTCTTAAATAATCAGTGGGTCAAAAAAGAAATTGCAAGTGAAATCAGTAAATATATTGAGACAAATGAAAATCACAACACAGTGTATCAAAACTTATGGGATACAGTGAAAGCAGTCTTGAGAGGGAAATTTACAGCCCTAAATGCCTATATTTAAAAACAAGAAAGAGCGAAACTTAAAGATTTAACTGAACAACTAGAGAAACTAGAAAAAGAACAGCAAACTAAATCCCAAAGCAAGCAGAAGGAAAGAAATAATAAAGTTTAGAGCACAAATAAATGAAAATGGTAACAAAAAACAGTAGAGAAAATCAACAAAACCAAAAGCTGGTTTTTCCAGAATATCAATAAATTTGACAAACACCTAACTAGACTAACAAAGAGAAAAAGAGAAAAGATGCAAATAAGCACAATCAAAAATGAAAAGGGGGAAGTTACAAATGACCTCACAGAAATAAAAGAATCATGAGAGTATATTATGAGAGACTATAGGCCAATATATTAGACAACCTACATGAAATGGACAAATTCCTAGAAATGCACAACCAACCTACATTGATGCTACAAGAAATACAAGAACTTAACAAATTAACCACATTTAAGGATATTGAATCTCTCATAAAAAATCTCTCAGCAAAGAAAAGTCCAGAACCAGATAGCTTCACAGGTGAATTCTACCAAGAATTTAGAAAAGAATTAACACCAATCCTGTTTAAACTCTTCCAAAAAATTGAAGAGAAAGGAAAATTACCTAACACATTTTATGAAGCCAACATCACCCTAATACCAAAGCCAAATGAAGATCCTACAAGAAAAGAAAATTACGGGCAAATCTCTCTAATGAATTTAATTGTAAAAATTGTCAATACAATACTTGCAAATGGAATCCAAAAGCATATCAAAAGAATTATAAATCATGACCAAGTGGGGTTTATTCCATGTATGCAAGGCTGGTTCAACATAAGAAAATAAATCAATATAATACACTACATCAACAAATTGAAGGAAAAAAAAAAACACATGATCATATCAAATGCAGAAAAGGCATTTGACAAAATCCAGCATACTTTTTTGATAAAAACACTCCAAAAGATAGTAACAGAAGCACTATTCTTCAATATGATAAAAGGCATATATGAAAAACCCACAGCCAACATCATACTCAATGGGGAAAAGTTGAAAGCTCTGCTAAGATTGGGAACAAGACAAGGATGCCCATTGCCACCATTGTTATTCAATATTGTACTAGAAGTTCTAGCTAGGGCAATTAGACAAGGAAAAATAATTAAAGGCATCCAAACAGGAAAGAGCAAGTGAAACCCTCACTCTTTGTGGATGACATGATCCTGTACTTAGAAAATCCTAAAGTACCCAAGACAAAGCTACTTGAGCTAATGAATGACTTCAGTGAAGTGGCATGATACAAGATCAACTTGCAAAAATCAGTAATGTTTTTTTACACAAGTACTGAACAATCTGGGGAGGAAATCAGGGGAAAATTCCATTTCAATAGCAACAAAAAGACTCAAATACCTAGGGGTTAATTTAACCAAAGAAGTACAGGACCTATATGCATAAAATTACAGAACAACGCTAAAAGAAATTTTAAAAGACCTAAACAAATGGAAAGACATTCCATGTTCATGGATTGGAAGAATAAATATCATGAAGATGTCTATCTTACCCAACCTGATTTGTAGATCCAATGCAATACCAATCAAAATCCCAACAGCTTACTGTACAAAATTAGAGAAGGCAATTACCAAATTCATTTTGAAAGGTAAGTGCACCAGAATAGCCAAAAACATTCTAAAAAAGAAAAGAAATGTGGGAGGAATTTCACTGCCTGATCTTGAAACATATTAAAAAGCTACAGTGGTCAAAACAGCATGGTACTGGCATAAAGATAGACACATCAATCAGTGGAATAGAATTGAGGACCCAGAAGTAAACTCTCACCTATAGTCAACTGTTTTTTGACAAACCTACTAAGTCCATTTTTATAGGACAAAACAGTCTCTTTAACAAATGGTGTCAGGAGAACTGGATATCTATAACCAAAAGAATGAAAGAGGACCCTTATCTCACCCCCTATACAAGAATTAATTCAAAATGGATAAAAGTTCTAAATGTAAAATGAAGACCATAAAACTAATAGAAGAAAATGTAGGGAAACATCTTCAAGACCTTGTAGTAGATGGTGGTTTCTTGGACTTTACCCTCAAAGCACATGCAACAAAAGAAAAAAATAGATAAATGGGACCTCCTCAAAATGAAACACTTTTTAACCTCACAGGGTTTTGTCAAAAGGGTGAAAAGGCAACCAACTAAATGGTAAAAAAAACATTTGGAAATCACATATCTGATAAGGGCTTAGTATCTAGGATATATAAAGAGTTGTTACAACTCTACAAAAAAAGACAAACGACCCAATTAAAAATGGGCAAAAGACTTGAATAAACATTTGTTCAAAGAGGAAATACAAATTGCAAAAAAACATGTGAAGTAATGCTCAACATCACTAATGATTAGGGAAATGCAAATCAAAACTACAATGAGATATCATTTCACACCTATCAGAATGGCCACTATTAAAAAGACAGAGAACTACAAGTTTTGGAGAGGATGTGGAGAGATAGGAACACTTATTCACTCTTGGTGGAATGCAGAATGGTACAGCCACTGTGGAGGACTGTTTTGGCAGTTCCTAAAGAAGTTGAATATAGACTTGCCACATGACCCAGCAATACTACTACTGAATATATACCCAGAAGAATTGAAAACAGTGATATGAACAGACATCTGCATACCGACGCTCATAGCAACATTATTTATAATTGCCAAAAGTTGGAAACAACCCAGGTGTCCATCAAGAGATGAACTGATAAACAAAATGTGGCCTATTCACATGGTGGAATATTATGCAACTGTAAGAAGAAATGAAGTCATAAAGCATATGACAACATGGATTAACTGGAGGACATTATGTTGAGTGAAGCAAGCCAGACACAAAAGGACAAATACTGTGTGATTATGTTACTATGAACCTAATATATTGTGTAACATATTGTTTGAGTCAAAGAAAAAGAATTACATTCATACATTCACTTTCTGGAGAAATTTGAAGAAAATTAACATAATGCTAGCAATGTGCATGAATTCATTTCTCTGTTTTCACAAAAGTTTCACATGGTTTCCTAGCACCTTTTGAGCAAGGAACCTTATTTATAGTTGTATTCCATTCCATTCCATTTAAGGATAGTTTAAAATGATATTTTTTCCTTGTGTCCATTTCCCCCTGAAAACTTGTTTACACACACACACACACACACACACACAAACCATCTTTTATACCTAAAAGGAGTAGATGAAAGCAAGGAGCCCTTCCATAGGCCCAGTTCTGCCTCACATTGAGCACTTATGGAATTTAGTACTCTACAAATTAATTTTAAAATATCTTTTCTTAAGATGTGGCTGCAAAACCAAGAAAATTGGTTTTAAATTATCCCACAGTTGTAAGCTTACCAAAGTGAAAGAGAAGAAATCAAGAAAATGAGTAGTGTTCTCTGTCTCCTCTTCCCCCAACCCCCTAAAAGATTAGTTGAACTCACCACAACTGCACATAAAGCAAAAGAAATTCTAGTAAATGTATATTTCTTGCTTCCTTCATATTCAGAATGTTTATTTCCATCTCACTACCTCCAAAAGGAGGCAGTTTAAAAGGTGTTCAATAGTGACTTCTATTCAATGCGATTCTTACACTAATTATGTGTGTTTGTTGGTGAATATTGAGCTTTCTGCTTTAAATCTGAGTCCATATATTATGGTCATTGAAATTAGTATCTCTTTGCTGTTAGAAATTTATTTTACAGAATTGTGCTAAGACATTTAGAAAAAGAAAATGGAACTGCTGTGGTAAAAACCAATTGGTTCCAAAACTAATTTTGACATCATTTGGCTCTTATGCTTTTCTTTTAAAACTGCAATAAGGTATTTATTTGTATTGCACTGCTTTGGAACTATAATTACACAAATGCTTATCTACGATTTTTATTTTACAAAAATGAAATTATTATTTAGTTATCCACTTAAAAAATGACAGGCAGGTTGCAATAGTTAAAGCAGTTACAGTCCTGGGGTGAGATCCCAAATACCCCAATTCCCTGGACAAGAGGTGGGGTGAGGCTAGTGGGAAGGGTGGAATATTATTCAGGTATAAAAAGGAAGAAGTCCTGATGCAAGAGACAACATGGATGAACCTTGTCGACATTATGCTTTAAGAAATAAATGACACAGAAAGACGACTTTTGAATGACCTCAGTGCTATGAACTAAGTATAAAATGTAAATTTATAGAGATAGACTCTAGAATATAGTTTACCAGAGGATATATTGATTGATTTAGAGAATAAGGAGCTAATGTTTAATTTGTACATAATTTCTATTTAGATTGATTGGAAAGGTTTGGAAATGGAAAATAAAAAGTGAAAAATCAGGGGGAGGGTTTGGCTTATATGGCAATCCTCTATATTTTCAATGTAACTGTTCTAAAATTTAAAAATTTTCTAATATAAATATAATAAAGATTATTATATGAAATTTTAAAATGTAAAAAAATTCTTAACACAAGAGTAGGAGGGAATTTCCTTAAACAGATTAAGCTAGCCTAATATGAACCTATGGTAGCCACCATACATAAAATAGGATTTTTGGGAGATTGGATTTTTCCCTGGAATCAGAATTGGACAAAGAAGCTGGTTCACACCACTTCTATTCTACCTTGTACTGGAAGGGCAGACAGGGGATTAAGTCACCTAGAATGAAAGGAAAATGTTAGATATTCATGGATGCCACTATTACATTAATGGAAAACCCACCATAATTTACAAATATTACAATCTGTAAGAGAGCACAGCAAGTCTCTGGGTACAGGCTCAACAAATAAATTTAATATTATTGCTGTACATCAGCAAAAACTAGAAAATAAAAGGCAATGCCAGACTGGGAGAAAATATAGTAACAGAAATAAACCAATAAAGGATTAATTTACAAAACACCTAAACTCGATATGAATATCTCAAATGACCCAACAGAGAATGGAGAGAGTATATGAATAAAAAGAAACATGCAGGGCCAATAAACACTTGGAAAACTACCTGTAGCATGAACTGCAATATCCTGGGAACAGGATGCCCACAGGGCCCAGAAAGGGTGGGATCCCAGGAGCAGAGGGAGGACACAGTGGGGGAGGATCTCTGTCACCCTAAGGCTGGTGGCTGTGTCTGCTCAATTTGCCCTTCCTCCCTGGACACCCCATTTGACTCTCTACCCCTCCCCCAGGCTAAGAAATTTATGATTGACCCATTCTTCTCTTTTGACCTGCATGTGGCAACACTCAGGAGACATTACCACCCTTCCAAGACTTCTTTGAGATCAAAAATAAGTTGTGCATGAAATGCATTCTGAATATGTTCACTAGTGAAGCAGATACACAGAGAGCATTTTCTGTTTCGATACAGGGTTTAGGGATTATTGGTAAAACAGGCTGAACAACGAGGGATAGCACTGTACGTGATATAATTCAGGAAAGGGACTTTCTGCACCACCACACCAACAGAGCATGTGCCCCGACTGCCTGTGATCCAGCATGAGCATTTTCCATCAGAGGTAAACTGATGACAATATCTCTGTCTGCTGGGTGGGTCACTGTGCCCTGCAGCCAAGGGTGGTCCCTCCAGGGATGAAGCATCTCACAGAAAGTGAGAAAACTCAATATCTGGAAAATAGCAATCAATGGAAAACGTGCTAGAATATGGGAAGAATGGATAGGTAGAATTTTGATTGAACCAGAGAAAAACCTCACCAGGAGTGATGGAGTTTCAATTAAAGGCCATGAATACTGACAGAAAGCAGGTCACCTTGGAATATAATAAAGAAGCACTCCAGTCTCATGCTCTAGGAGCTGGATGGGGAAATATCCTGAGACAATGCCTGTAAATTGGAGAAATGTAAAAGAGCTGAGTCATTGACCTTTAAAACTTGTTAATTTCAGCTCATGTGTAACTGTTAAGTATCTATTACCCTTGCACATGCGCACATGTATTTTGATTAGTCAAAAACCAAATAAAAGTCATGCTCTATGAGGTGGCTGGGCTCTTCTCTCCATATCAGATAGAGAGTCCCCTGATCCCAGTTTTTCTACTCTTTGTCTTATTCTTTTTTTCTCATCCGTGGCACCGTTTTCACGAACCCAGTTTCTGAATGCCAACATATGGCACCCGAACAGGGATGCTGAAAATGAAACTTTTCTTTCAGTCAGTGTGCATATCAAGGAGCTCCTGAGAGCAGTTTTAAAGAAAAAGAAAACAGAAAAGGTAAGTTTCATCCTTGGAATCATCAGGGGGGTAATGGGTAATCAGCAGTCTAACTTTGAAGAGTTCTCTAGAGTGTTAAAAACTTTATTAAAATGCACCAGTGTAACTATTAAATCCTCAGCTTTTGAGGAATGTTTTCTCTTGTACAGAAATGTTGTTATTGGTTTCAGCTGCAAGGGTGGGATATTTTAAACCTGGAACAATGGAAGTTAGTGATGAAAGCTTTAAAAAAAAAGCTCATTGAAAGGGAGAAATAATTCCCTTTCATGTAGGGTCTTTGTGTAGTCTTATTTCTGTTGCTCTTGAACCTTTACAATCGGATGAAGATTGTAAACGGGATACTGCTATTGCTGGACTGATAGCAGATCAAGCTAATGGTAATTTTAATGAAAATATACATGAAAAGGTTAATGAACTGGCAAAAAAACAGATAAACTCATGTCTAATAAAAAGAAGGAAAGGAAAAAGGAAGTTTATGGAACTTTTCCAGCGATCGCTATACCATCTGCTCCAAATTATGATTTATTGTCTCTCTTTTTTTTTATTTTATTATGGGTAAAAATCAAAATTCTCACAATACATACAAACATTTGCAAAATGATATATAAATATATATGCATATATGTGTATTTGCTTACAAAAATGTTATTTATATATATATATATACACATATATTTTAAGAGGTGCTTAGATTACCCAAAATATTACATGGAACCCACTGGGATTCCCATGTTCCCCACCTCCCACACCTCCCACCACATCCCACGCAAACATCTCCCACAGTGTGGCCCACCACCCTCAATGAACTTACACATCCTGGAGCCTTGCCACCAACCATAGACCACAGTTCACACTGTACCTGAGTACTGTTGTGGCAACGGATTTATTGTCTTTTGAACCAGCATCTGCACTGCCTAAGGTGTGTACTGATCCATTTTTTGCAACGTTTGATGACCCTCCAAAAGTTTCTGTTTTTGCGCCAGCACCATCCTCATCAATTATGAAAAGTATAGCACAGGGAAGTAGAGAGGGAGATTCAGAGACTATGCAACTCTTTTCTACTTTTCCAGTAAGAGTAACTCAAATTCCTGTAGATGCTGACAATCTCCAAGGAGGTATACAATATGAGCATGCCCCTATTCCTTTCAAAACTATCAAAGAATTCAAACAAGCATGAACTCAATATGGTGTAAATTCTCCTTATACTCAAGGATTGGTGCAAGGAATGGCACAAGCAGACAGATTAATACTGGGATTTGTTAGCTCGAGCTGTTCTTAGTCCAGCAGAATTTTTACAATTTAAATCTTGGTGGGCTGATGAAGCTAATATTGAAGCACAATGAAATCAACAGCAAATTCCACCAGTGCCTATTACTGCTGAACGAATATTAGGAATAGGTCAATGGGCTGGATTTCCTTGCCAAGCTCAATATGATAATATTGCCATTGTACAAGTTTAATTGTGCTGCCTAGCTGCCTGGTGATGAATCTCCACCCCTGGACAGGCTGTACAATCATTTTCAAAAATTGTTCAGGGAAATATTGAACCTTATGTTGAATTTGTAGCTAGGCTGGCAGATGTAGTCAACAAGACAGTAACTCAGCCTGACCTTAAAGAGATGCTTATTCTGATGTTGGCTTTGGATAATGTTAATAGTGAGTGTAAAAAGGCTTTATGTCCAATAAAGGCAAATGGAGGTACTTTACAGGATTATATAAGGGCATGCCAAGACATTGGGTCTAATAAATATAATATGAACCTTCTTGCAGGCACTATAAAGGGACATAGTCCTATGATTGATAATTTAAATTGCTTTAAATGTGGGAAACCAGGTCAAATGAAAAAAGATTGCCAAGCCAAAACTGGTGTAAGAGCTCCATCTAGCGACAATAGATCAATACCGACTCGTGTATGTCCTATATGTCAGAAGGGGTTTCACTGGGCCAAGGAATGCCATTCTAAATATCATAAAAATGGCAGTCTCATTAATAAGTCAGGAAACTTCCAAGCAGGCCTCACTCAAGGCCCTCAGACAAACAATATGAGCACATTTCCCAACCTAGCTCAAATCTACCCAGTCAGCAACAGAGCAGCTTACTTCGGCCTATAACCGAACTTAAGGCAGTTACTAAAGGCAGTGCATCTGTCGATCTTCCCTCGGCTGAAATTAAGTTTATTACACCTTCACTGGGTATGCAAAAAATAAGGACAGGAATTAAAGGGCCTATCCCAGAAAACAATGTAGGTTTCATTATTGGCCATAGCAGTCTTAGGACCCAAGGTGTTTTAATACAAACCAGGAACATTGACTCAGATTTTGATGGAGAAATTTGTTTATTGGTACAAACTTTAACTCCCTATCAAATTGAATCAGTAGATAGCATAGCTCAACTTCTTTTGTTACCGTATTGTAAACCTCCTTTAAAACATGTAGAGGAATTTGGTTCCATTGTGCGCAGTTTTATGGCAAACAGCAATTGGAGATGAAAGGCCTGAAATTACCATAAAAATAAAAGGAAAGATATTTTTAGGATTGTTGGACTGGGGCTGATATCTCATTATTGCTAAATGATATTGGCCACAAGCTTGGACTTTGCAAAAGGTACCTACAGTTTTCACTGGCATTGAAACAATGACAGATGTTCACCAGAGTACACAGATATTTAAGGTAGAAGGTCCAGAAAACAAGAGGCTGCTCTGCAACCTTATGTTGCTGATGTAGGACTTAATTTATGGGGAAGAAATTTTTTATACCAATGGGGGGCTTATTTGAATATTCCTCACGTTTCTGATACAGCTAAACATCTTATTACTCATATGTAATATGCTCACCCTTTCCCAACCTGAAACATGACCTACTGGCGACTACCATGGCCTAGGATATTCAAAGTTAGAGTAGGGGCTACTGTTGTTATAACCCAGGAGATCGACCACACTCAGACTTTAACCACTTTTATGAAGTTTATTGAGCTAAGCCCGCGGGCGTCTGCAGCACCTCTCATGCAGGAGAGAACTGCAGCACCCAGGTTTTAAAATGGCTCCTTTTTATAGGGGGTTGCTGTCGCAGTTTGCAAGCAAGCGCAGTTTGCAAGCAAGCGGGATAAACAGAAGCGGATTTTGGCAGTTAGCTAGCATTTGCACAGAATGCCCTGATAGTCTGGGGCACAGCTGCAGGGTTGAGATGTCCTTGCAGGATTGTTCAAAGGAGGGGAGGTTGTATGCTTGTCTGTCCTTGCGAGATTGTTCAAGGGAGGGGAGGGTGTGCTTTTCAGATAAGACACTTAGGAGACAGTGGGAAACTTTTCTTTTCTACGTTACTCTGGTTGCCATGAAGGCCTATGGGTAGGCTAATTTAGGGTTCAACACTGTTACAAAGGGCTTCGCATTGACTTTAAAATGGCTAACAAACAAACCTATCTGGATAGAACAGTGGCCCCTTCTGAAAAAAAAATTGGAAGCCCTGGAAAAATTAGTGCAGGAGCAGGTAATAGGGCAATTGAGCCCTGTACTAGTCTGTGGAATTCTCCAGTTTTTGTAATTAAAAAGAAATCTGGCAAATGGTGCATGTTAACTGATTTACATGAAATTAACAAAGTTATTCAACCTATGGGATCTTTACAGCCTGGTTTGCCACCCCCAACTATGATCCCACAAAATTGGCATATTATTATTATTGACTTAAAATATTATTTCTTTGTTATTCCTCTTAATCCAAATGATAGAGAAAAATTTGCATTTACTATTCCTTCTATTAATCATTCAGCTCCTATGGGAATGATATCAGTGGAAAGTTTTACCTCAGGAAATGATGAACAGTCCTACATTATGTCAATCCTTTGTTCACATTCCATTACAAATTTTACGAAAACAATTTACTAAGGCTATAATTATTCATTATATGGATGATATTCTTTTTGCCACCGAGCAATCTTCTGAGCTGAAAGAACTATTTCAGCTTGCTAAAGAAGATCTTCCTCAACATGGGTTGCAAATAGCAGAAGAAAAAATTAAAAAACAGGTTCATTTTCAGTATTTAGGTCATACTATTAATAGAAATATTATAACTCCACAAAGGGTCCTGTTTTGAATTGATAATTTATATACTTTAAATGATTTTCAGAAATTACTGAGTGATATTAATTGGGTATGGCCTACTTTAGGAATTCCAACTTATGCTTTAACTAATCTTTTCAATACCCTAACAGGAGACCCTGACTTAAATAGCCCTTGCATTTTAAGCCCAGAAGCAAAAGAGGAGTCAAAATGGCTAGAAAAAAAAGAGTACAAATTAGCCAGATAACAAGGATAAATATAAATCTTCCAATTTCTCATTTAATATTTCCATCTTGCCATTCCCCTACTGGGATACTTTGGCAAGAGGAGGGCATAATAGAATGGATATTCCTACCCAACAAAGATACAAAAAAACTTCATATTTATCCTGAAAAAATCTTAGCAATAATATCAAAAGGCTGTATTTGCCTGAGACAGCTTATGGCTAGAGATCCTGATAAAATCATACTAGACCTTACAGAGCAGGAGCTTTCTCAGCTCTGGCAGCTGAGAAAAGTCTGAGTTTCTCAGCTCAACTCTTGGCAAGTGGCCTTAGCAGATTTTATTGGAACAACTGACAATCACTTCCTAAATTCAAAATTCCTACAGTTTTTAAAATGTACTTCATGGATTCTTCCTAAGGTTGTCAAACAACAACCACTCTCTGCTGCACCAACTTACTACACTGATGGAAGCAGTAATGGAAATGCAGGCTATTTAGGCCCAACTACAAAATCTTAGAAAATACCTTATTTATCTGTCCAAAAGGTAGAACTTATGGCTGTTATTCAATTGCTAACTGATGTTTCTGAGCCTTTAAATACTGTCTGATTCTGCTTATGCTTGTCACATTGTTTGTCATATAGAAACAGCTCAAATAACTCCAGATTCTGAATTAGAAGTTCTTTTCCTACAATTACAAAAAAACTGTTTGTGAATGATCTAATCCAATCTACGTTACTCATATTCATTCCCATTCTCAACTTCCTGGCCCTATGGCTTCACAAAATGATTTAGTAGATAAACTTATTGCTCATACAGAATCTGCTGCTGATTATCATAAACTTACACATACTAATGCTTCTGGCTCACGTCAAAAATATCCTCACTTCACAGTAAAAGAAAGTAAGTGGATTGTTAGACAATGTCCTACTTGTGGGCCCATAAATGCCCCCACTTTCTCTCCAGGAACTAATCCCCATGGAGAACATCCTAATGAAATTTGGAAAATGGATGTTACACATGTGCCCTCTTTTGGCCGCCTTCAGTATGTGCATGTGACAGTGGACACATATTTCAAACTGGTGAAAAGGTCTCACATGTACGTTCTCATTTATTACATTGTTTTGCTGTAATGGGCTTGCCAGTACAGCTAAAAACTGATAATGGGCCTGCCTATGTTAGTCAATCTTTCAAAAATTTTTGCGGTGACTGGAATATTAAACATGTTACAGGAATTCCATATAA